>VDFB02281492.1:496552991-496767852 GCA_007258455.2 Sequoia sempervirens | reverse complement strand
ATGGGTGTACAACTAATGGTTTGACTAATTTTGACTCAGGTGAAGTGTGCACAACTAGTGGTTGTAATTTGTTTTTCAATTTTTCTCATTGTGAGATACTTCCCTCAATGGATGGTTTTGTTTTGTTTTTTGATTTTTTCAGGTTGTGAACTATTTCCTTTCTCCCTTTTACCAAATCTACCTCTACTATCCCTACTAAGATTCATGCACCTATATGAATTATAATAGCACAAATCAAGAGTATTAACCTTGACAAGGTCGACAATTATGTAGGCTTTCCTCTTGATGTATTGGTCCTAACTCAACTTACTATGGTTTCAAGCCTTTAATACCTTTCCTTTGCAATGGTGCCAAAATGATTAGATTAAATTATGGGTAAAATTTAGGGGTGAACTATCCTTGTAATTCTATCTAATTGGAAAATGTGTTTAAATCAATCCTTGGGAACTTCATGGATGTTTCTCGCTATCTCTTAGAAATGCACCCTATGCAAAGTTATGAAAAAATGAGCTTTCTAGAGAAACATGGGATCATTTCAAGGCTGTGGGTCACCTGAAGTTGAAATGAACCTCTGGAGAAGGCCGGTTTCCTTTGTGTTATCACCTAAAACTACCGCCTTGAAAGAAAAGGAACAAGGAAAGTATGAAAATTAAAACTTAAACCTGCGGTGATACACCAAACTGATAAGAACAATGAGACACTCAATTTACACTTGAATACTGATGATGGATATGGGACTGCACAACAAGATTCTGTAGATTATGCATACAAATAGGTTTGACATGCACACACTTCAATAAGGAAAAGCGCACTTTCACAAATTAAAAAGCTCAATGTGTAATTGAGTAAACACAGCTTTTATAACCTACATGATACTATTAATTTTGCAAAGAAAGGCATGCTAACATGAGACAAAGCTATAAGGAAAAAGATTTATTTCATGAAGTAGCTTGATCAATCACCTAAAAATGCACAATATTTCACAAGAACCAGAAAGAAAATTGAACCATCAATGGCAACCAAGGAAAATTTTATATATCATGCTCCAAAATGAGTTACGTAAGTTTGTGTTACCCACTTTTTATTTACAACTCAGGTCAAGTTAGATTTAATGGTTTTAATTGCTGAAAAGCCTTTCGTTACCTATTAATTTTTCACTCCGAGTTAAAACAAGTAAAACAGGATGAAGTTCATCGTTTTAAGGTACAAAAATTTTCATGTTTTGCTGATTGAATGTTCAGTAATCATCATTGAGACCATTTTGCATATGAATCATAGTTTATTGTGCAAACATCTGAAACAGAAAATTGAAAAGATTTGCATAATATGCTTTTATTCATTCTGTAAAAATGCTGAATTCCACACAAGCCGTGGAAGTAACTTTCTGATTCTTACGATCAAAGGAAGAATGCATAAATAACTGTATGCTATACAACTGAAAATAACAGAGACATAGGGTAGGAGGTGATTCGTCATTGCCTGGAATGACAAATTGTTGACAGTTGAAGACGTCAGCTCTAGCTCTATTTTCAGTTGCAGCTCCATTCCAGCTCGAAAAGCGTCTGCAAGGAATATGAAAGAGGACATTAGAGATAAAATCTCTAAGCAATAACGAATCAATCCTATCATATATCTACGCTACCAACAGAAATATAACATGCAGTCGATCAAGCATCCATCAGATAACTGCAAAAAATCAGAAAATAAAGCATGTAATTCAATGGAAGCTTTCAGCTTCTTATATCTTGCTGACATGTTTGTTTCAGTATGCAGGAACAGGTTCATCATGTTCATTTATCAGATATGTGGAGTAAAACGGGCTCCCACAAGGGTAGAGCTCGGCATATCAGGTAAATACCTCTCATTCACATCATACTCGACAGTCATTGATATCAACTATAGTTTTAAATAAGAAAGCTGTCATAAAAGCAACTCATAGTAGCAGTGTTCAATTCGATGACAGCATATTTGAATCTATTTCATCACTGAAACTCCTAAGAACCCATTGAATGCTAAACAGTAGTGATGTTATGGACTGTATTAGCAACACACTGTGATTTTCTGAGTATTCAAGTGCAGGGCAGATTTGCAATAATTTAATTTTCTATGAGTTCTTCAACAATAAGCAGCAAATTTTGTTTTAAGTCAGCATCCAAAAAATAATGGAAGATGCAATGTAAGTTATTTTTCATCAAACAGTCATGTAAAACAATGTGCTTATGCTATGATTATTCTATGAAAGTAAAACAGTTGGAGTTCTTAAAAAATAGAATTTGCAAATGAAAGAAACAGCCAAACAGTTATGGTGATACAGTGACTATCAAACATTAAAGGAGCAATTACATTATGCTTTCATTTGATAAACAGCAGAAGAAACTTGCGTAAGTTTTATCCTTCTCTATTATTCTCAAGTAACTCTAGAACAGTGGAAGCACAAGAACGTCAAGGAGACAAGCTATATACAGCTGAGAATAGAGAAAAGAGGACACCATTGTGTTCATACAAAGAACTAAGAATGATCAGTCTCTTGATCAAGTTTATGCACAGCAGTATGGAGGACAGCAATGACAGTCATTTGCAAGTTTCTTTTGTCAAAGATAAAGTGATAGCATGACATTGATCTCAGGTTCCAAATATATGCATATTCATAAAAGTGACCAAGTGCACAGAACATATTTATGTTTTCATTGCTAAATGATTCATTTTTAAATCCATCAGCACAGGAAATCAAACAAAAGACCTACAGCAGTGAGAATTAAAGAGAACATGAAGGACATTTAGTACAGAAGGCAAGATAACAAATTTTCACTTCTTTGCAGGAAAAGGAAAATATACTTCTGTTTTATATTTTCATCAAATTCAAAGTTTTCATCTTCTCCAAAGAATACATTGAAGCTTCAGATTTCTAAGCCATTAGAAACAAAAAATGCAGCCTATGGAGTTTAAATACAGTGAGGAAGATTAACAATCAACTGGAGTAGTCTTCAAAATCTGATAAAAGCTTGCTATTTAAAACAGAAATCAGATTTCTATGAAGTTAAAAATGCCCAGCTTCATATTTAAAGTAAAAAGTGGCTGTAACAAACAAAAATCAGAGTGTTTCATCTTCTGTGTGCTTTAAATTAAACATTTTTTGCTGAGATCTATAGAAAATCATCATGGCAGCTTGAAAGTGAAGTTTTTTTGCTGATTCAAAGAGAGGAAAATGCCCAGATTTAGCAAAAACATGGCTGTATGTCTACAGAAAATGAAGTATTTTGTCTGTTGTAGCTTCAAAATCAGAATTTTTGCTCATGGTGCAGCTTGCCAAAGTATTTCTACTACAGATTCAAAAGAACGTAAACCAGATTTTGAAGTTCTTCATCTCTTAAGAGTTCAAGTTAAACGTTTTTTGCAGAAATTAAAAGGAAATCTTCATGTACCAGCTTAAAAGTAAAGTATGTTGCAGATCTAAAGAAGTAAAGACCAGATTTTACTTTATATCATGTTTGTTTCTTTATTTCTGGAAAGGATGCTTCAAAGAAATCATGATGTGGCTGTTTTTCTACAAGAAATCAAAGTATTTTATCTCCTGTGAGTTCATGTGGGAACTTTTTACAGAAATCAAAAGAAAATGCCCATGGCGCAGCTTAAACAGAGGTAAATATTGCAGATCTAAAGCAGAAAGGCACCAAATTCGAGTTTCTGTTGGCAAAGCTTGTTCTTTGTTTTTAGAAAATAACTTCAGAGGTTCATGGCAGCATAAAAATACAGATTCATTGCCCAGATTCGCACAAAAGAAGAAAAAACAGACTTTTATCTAAAAATACCTCTTGAAATCTTCATATTTCGAATTTGAAAGGTCTCTACAGCAGTTCGTGGCTTAGAGATGATCAATGGCGGCCAAAAATGCAGATTCTTGACAAAGTTCGCACAAAAAATCACAGAGAAGTCTTCAAGCATCACTTACAGCAGAAAATCGCGTCCCAAAGTGCCTCAACGTTTTTTCAAAAAACGTCATGCTCTTATTTCGGCTCAGAAATGACCAGATTTGAAGTTTCTCATGGCAGAAAATACCAGAACAAATCAAATTCGTGGCTAGGGTTTGAGGAGTGGCGGCGCCCAGCAAAGGAGAAGCAAACAAAACAAAATGCAAAATGATGTCTTTGTCTTATTTTAGGGTTCGAACCCTAAGTAAGTTTGACCATTTTGCCTTTTACAAAAGCTTTATTCTTTTTTTTCAAAGCATTGGCTTTCTTTAAAAATGTAATACTTAGGGAAATCATGTAAGCCATTAAAATCTAAAAGCTTAGATTTTATTTTAATTTTGCATTTTAAATTAAAAATTTAAATATCATTTATTAAAGATGGTTAATAAATCATTTTTAATAAATGATTTTATCAAATGCAAAATATAAAGCTTCAAGTGTTATTTTAATTTTTTGCATTTTAAGCAAATTATAAAATATTTATTAAAATGATTTGTTAATCATTTTAATAAATGATATTTAAATGCAGAATTAAAATTTTGATCTTGCTAGGTGGTATTCCAACTTGCAGTTCTTTTTAAATTGTAAACTTTATTTTTTAAAGTGATCAATTATAAATCACTTCTGAAAAATAAATGTTATTAATGCAAGTTGAAGATATTTGAGATATGACAAGAGGAGCCTTTAAGTGGAGCATTAAATCTTGGAGATATGACAGTCAGTTTATGCCAAGTGGAGGTTTTGGGTTGCTAGCTTCAGGGGAGGAGTTATTGACTGATATGACACCTTTTTTGGAGACTTTTGAGTCCTATTTATGAGGATTTTTGTTCCTATCCGGGTCTGGAAGACTTTTTCCTATTTTGGGTAAGTTGTTGGAATGTTTGAGAGCCTTCTTTTAGGGCATTTTTATCAAATCCGACCCCTTATCCAAGGTGGGGCCCTTTTTTCTAGGGTTAGGGTGGAGAGTTTGAGCTTATTTATTCTCATCTTCATTCCTTTTTATGTATGCAAAAATTCTGGAGTGGAAGAGACTTTGTACTTTCTGAAGGACATGGTGCTATTTTGTTCCAAGCTTTGTATCAGACTTTGGAGTATGTATTTTCAGAGCCTTTGAGGGCCTTTATACAACATTTTGGATCTATTTCTGGTGTCATGTTTGTATGCAGATTGGTGATTGATCTTTCTTTTCTGTGTTTCTTATCTGAAACCTTTTAAGTTTGTCTCATTTTGGCATCTTTGTGACTAGGAATTCTCTTCACAGGTTGAGGGTTGTATCAATTTTTAGATATATTTACTGTGATTAATATCCTTTAAATATCATTCTGATTTCAGATCTTCCTTTGAAATATTTATGTGTTGAGGGTTTTACCAGTTATTGTATCATCTTATAAATGGCTGTGGGTTCAATTTGTGCTGAGGAAAGTGATTTTGGTGTATCACCCATTAATTAGTTTCAGTCTTCAAGTTCCTTTTATCTCTTTTCTCCCCCTTTTCCCCTAAAGTCTTTAGGTTTGAAGAGCAAAAAATAGATATTTATTCAATAGGAACCGGCCTAGAATCCGGAGGTCTCATTTTTAGTATTGCATATCCCACATGCAGAATTTGAGTCCCATGTTATGCCAGATTGCTGGGTTTGAAAATCTCAGTAGGGTGCAAATTTGGTGCATAACAGCTACAAGTATAATATATTTGGGCATAAAGCAAGATTTTATAAGAGTGGTTATGTGAAACTACTTGTTCATCACAGGAAGATGGAGGATACCTTGAATAGGCAGAAGAAGGAAACTACAAAAGTTAGGAAGAAGAAACAAGAGAAAGATAATGAGATGAATAATAACACTATGCTTGTGCATTATGCAAAAGACCTCATGATAGATTGAGATAGAACATTGGCTTAGGGGGAGCTACCTTCCACAAATTATTTTAACCCCCTAGAAAGTATAAGATACTAAACATTAAAACATGCAAGTTGATTTGTAATGGATGTTCTGAAGAATTTGATTGTTGAGTAAGTTAGAATCTGTAGCTCAAATGTCCAGAGCAAAAACATTGTTTGTGGAGGACTACAAAATGAATTTGGATCTCTATGAAGGCATAGATCACTCTAGAAATTTCTTACCTAAAAAGGAAAAGGTGCATTAATTATGAATAGCTAGGGGAAATTCAAGTTACTTATGCTTCATTTACACAATCTAGGCTCATTCAAAACCAAAGTATTTGCATTCAAAACTAAGAATGCATTCAAAAGTTCTTATGAATTTAAGTGAAATGTGTTGAAGATGAAACCCTAGTGACATAACACAAAGGTATTCTTCAAACCCCTAGTTTTTAAGGGTTTGAAAGGAATTATAATGGGGACTCCTCAAGCAGTTGATATTTCTGAGAAACTAAGGATGAAATACAAGAAATATCCTTTCAAAGCAATGTAAGTTGAAAAGGATGGTACTTTCTCCAAAGTACTTGCTGATGTGGTGTATATATAGGATGTGAGAATCTACATTCACCCCACCATCAATGAAATTGATCATATGAAGTTTGAAGAGTTGTAGAAAACCCTACTTGATGATGCTAGATACAAACTAGAGTTTAAAGGGGTTACATGTGTGGAAGGAATTCCCTGATTTTTGTGAAAATCATGAATAGGTAAGAATTATATTGAGTCAAATCCATGATGAATTCATTTACTTATATAAATCTTACCAAATCACAAAAGATGCAAACCTGGTTTATGTTTCATTAGACTAGTTATGGTGATGAAAGTAGTGAAGAATGAGAGGGTTATAGAATTGACTAGGGAAAAGTTTGACAAGAGAACCCTAAATGTCAATGAAATAATTGATCCAGGGGTTAAGCATGCCTCCATGGTAATTACATACAAAGTATACTACACAAATAGAGAAGATTCAATGACTAGTACCACAATCCACACTACACACCAAATGGTTAAAGAAGGAAAAGACTTTGATTTGTGTGAGTTGTTGAGGGAAAAGTTGATTGACAATCTCAAGAGAACAAATGAGACTAGATATAACTTCAAGTTTGGGTCCTTAATCATTTTCCTAGTATTCTATTTTTTGAATGAATTACCTAGTTTTAAGGGTAAAATCTATCAACAACACATTCATGTTGCCACACAAATTAGAAACCATATGAGAGGATTTGCAGATAAAGAAGCTTGTAACTCTACATATTAGGGATTCTTTAAGAATTTGCAAGCAAAAATACAAGATAGGGAGATAAATTCCTCTGGCATGGTGAGGAAGTATAAGGATGAAATCTCTTTTCTTGTTGACAAGGAATATTGATATATAGAGGTTGTGGAGCCAAGAAATTCTTGGATTCCAAAGTTTCCTTATGAGGTTTCACCTACAAAAATCAAGAATTATGTTAAAAACTTGTTGAAAAGGCCAAAAGATCCATCTACAGAAATATTTAGCACATACAGGAAAATCATGGATAAAATAATTAAAAAAAGGTGGATCACTCTCATGAAAACATGATAGAAAATATGTTTTAGAAATTAGGCATTCCATAGTTAACCAAGAAGGCACCTCAAACCTTTGCCAAGGCTCCGCAAAACATTCCCTTAGACCCTGAGGAAACTATCCCAGAGAAAATGCCAAGAAGGTCTTGTAGATCAACTTCTACAACTATTAATGCTCCACAAGTTACCACAACATCATTTCAGACTAGTTCCATAGGAAGAAGAGTTGCATTAGAAACATTGGCTCAAATGAAGACTACAAAGAAGAAGCATGTAAGGCCCAAGCAACCTACCAAAAGAAAAAAGATTCAAATAGAAGTAATTGAAGAGGAAGGAGAATAAGGGGAGGAAGGTACCTCTAAGATGAAGAGGAAAGAAAAGAATACTAAACAAACTTCTCCAGTGGCACCTCCTCATGAGCCTTTCTAATTAGAGTTGATTTTCAACGAGATTGTAAGTCATGGTATGTTAAAAGAAATTACAAAACTCCATCAGGATTTTCCACCAATAGATTAGAAAACTATTGAAAAGGAAATAGTAATGTACATGATCAAATATAATATGCCCCTAAGTGACATTATTCAAAAGTTTCCAAAGTGACTTGCTTAGGCCTTAAGGCGAAAAAGAGAAAAAGGCTATTGAAATGGATGAAAATCTAAGACAACAAGCTCTTGATAAGGTTAAATCTTCTATTTCCCAGGAAGAAAAAGATAAAATATCTCAAAAGAAATCTTAGGAGCTAAGGACAAAGCATAGAGTAGATACCCTCATAAGCATGGAGAAGGAGGATAGAGATAAGATTCAAAAGGAGACTAAAGAAGTAACAAACAAAATCCTTGAAGAAGTAAAAGAAGTTGAAATTGTGGAGTGACCACATATGTCTCCTCCCCACTCTGTAGTATCTCCTCCACACAATCAACATGTTTCTCAATATGACGTAAAATATCAAGTTGCACAAGATAAAGAAAGTGCTTTTCTTGATCATAATGGTGTGCAAAATAGTTCTCTAGATAACACTGATCAACAATATCAACATTTGGAGCATGATACACCAATTTCTAGAGAAAGTGCACAGGATAATCCAAAGGCCTCTTCACCTGCTTCTCCTCTTAACTCCATCAAGGAGTTTCTAACACAACAAAAATAGATCTTGCGTGTGATTGCTCCGCAACTGCTACAATTGCCAGTATTTGATGGACAAGTTAACTTGTTTGGTATTATACCTCTTCATAAGTTGTAACTTAGTGAACATTTTCACTTCTTAGCAAGAGAAGAGATATTGCAGTAATGGGTAGAAGGTATGAAAAGCTTGCTAGAGGCAATCAAAACTTTAGAAATAGAAATTCCTAATGCTAAGAAGGATTCCTCTTTGTCTCTCTCTTAGCAGTTAAAAAAATTAATGGATTCATTCAAAGAGAATTCTTCCTATCTTGAGAAGCAAGTTGAGATAAAAAAATAATAATAATAAATTGTCTAAAGCCTCTGAAAAATGTTCCAAGGCACATGACAAACTACAAGTAATCATAAAATATATTTAGAATGTATGGAGGAAGAAAAGGTCTTATACCTTTTCTTCTTACAATGGCCTACAACTACAAAGAATCTCAAGGTTCAGATAAATGCAATGGAAGTGTAGATCACAAATATGGATGCCACATATGATCTAGTGTAGGATAATGATGGTGCCATAAGGGCACAAGTAGAGAAATTTCACTCCCAGATACAACAATTACAAGATCAAAGTGATCAAATAAAAGGTCAAGTTAAACAATTGTGGGAGGCAGTGAGCTTGAGGTTAGCCTCACTAACTAGGCTTCTATAAAAAGAAAATTGATGCAAGAGAGTTTTCCTACAACTCTCTACACTTCAAAATTGACAAAAATATTTGATGAAATAAATTTAAACAAGGCACCAAAAATCAACAGCAAGAGTGATTCCTATTATCTCAATAACACTTGTAATTCAATGTGCAACACATACAATGAAATAGAGATATAATGGCAGTCCTAAGTACTAATATTACATGAAAATATCAAGGATGAATGTCTTGCTACATGAAAGATTAACAATCCCAGGTATGTAAACAATCTATCTTCCAATTCTTGTAATTTATCCTTTGCACCTGCACACAACTTCTGGAAATCAAAACATACAATCTCCAATGTCTAAAACAAATGATATACCACTAATTTTTTCCTTCCAACAACAAAATCTAATCTTAAAATGATTGTCCAGAAAGATGCTATGCCCAAAATGTCTTTTCCCAACAATCAGGAACCAAAACAAGAAGAATAACCCCCAAAAATAATTAATCAAAACCACCACAAAACTCTATCATAACCACCACTCCAAAATCCTATGCGCCTTTCTTGAAAAATTAGTTATAGACAACAAATTACCTTCTTTCCAACTCCCAATGCATGTTGGATTCTTCTCTTCCCTGGCAAGCCACCACAAGTCGACATCGTCATCCATCAATTCTCCATTTTGGATTTCCAATTCAAATTTTGCACTCCACTCTACCCGGACATCCAAATCATGCTTGTAGCATGATGCTCACTCATTTCAAAGTCAAATATTCCTCCACTATCAAAATCCAATGCCCAAATTGCCTTTTTGGCAATAAAATTAAAATATTAATAAATCGAGCACGCTTCCCATGGTGAAAATCAACCCAAAACATGTCCAACTAACTTGATCTTGTTTTTTACTTTTTATTTTTATATCACAACAAAATTTAAATAAAATTTTAACTTTGTCAGTTGGCTTGCAACCATGGATGCACCTGCATCAGACACCCATAGTAGAAGAAAAGTGACCCTGTCACTTTTCAGGAGGGTAACCAAGGTGAATAACCTTAGCTTTAGACAAACATGATGAATCTTCTACAGGCCTTCCAAACCACTTCACCAAATACTCCATATACTACTTCTTCCTTGTGCACTTACTCACCCTATTGTCTAAGATTGATTCTATTTTCTCCTTCTCCAAAGTAGGTGTTGGTGTATGTAACTGTTCACCTATTGTACCTTCATCACTTTAAGCATCATGCAACTTTGTTAGATTAGAAATATTTAAAATAGGTGAAATATTAAGCTCACTCGACAACTCTACTTGATATGCATTACTTGAATCATGCCTGCTCACAATTTTGCAAGGCCCAAACTTCTTCATTTTCAACTTGTTGTAAGTACCTATTGGAAATATTTATTTTCTCATATGTACCATTACCTCATCACAAACTTGAAACTTCTTATTCCTCCTCTTCAAATCAACCTTAGAATTATACTAAAAAAATCATTTTATTGATGTGACTTCTTGCCTTTTCATGTATGCTTTTTATGTGATCAACAAAGTCCTCTACTTCTACACTTTTATTTTCAACATTATCAATTTTTCAAATATGAAACAACTCTTGGGCTGCTGCCATAAACTATTTGGAATGGACATTTACTTATACTTCTATTCATTGAGTTTTTGTATGCAAATTTTGCTTGAGGTAGAATCAAATCCCTCCCCTTTGGCTTGTCTCCAACTAGCCATCTCAAAAAATTACCCAAGCTCCTATTTACCACCCCTATTTGACTGTCTATTTGAGGATGGTAGGCTAATAAAAAATTCAAATCAGTCCCTAGCTTCTTCTATAATGTCCTAAAAAATTATCCTACAAACTTTTTGTCTCTATTTGAAATAATGCTCTTCAAAAGACCATGTAGCCTTACTACTTCCCTGAAAAACAACTTTGCAACATGCAAAACATCATTAGTATTTTTACATGGAATTAAATAAGTCATATTTGAAAACCTATCTACCACCACAAACATTGAATCATATCCCCTTTGGGTCCTTGGAAAGCCTAAAACAATTTCTATACTAATCTCTTCCCATGGCCTCTCGAGTACTGAGTAAGGCTGATATAAACCCATGTTTTGACTAGTCCCTTTTGCCACTTGACAAATCATACAACTTTACACATATTTTTTGATATATTGATGCAACTGAGGCTAATAATATTGTTCTCCAACAAGTGCTATAGTTTTATCAATACCAAAATGTCTTGCAAGTCCTCCACTATATTTTTCCTTAACCAAATTCATTCTCATTGAACTTCTAAAAATGCACAATTTGTTACCTTTGAACAACATACCATATTGGATTAAATAATATAACCACTTGGTCCTATTAGATGTAATAGGTTCCTTGCAGTCCATCCAAGCCTCTACAAAATCTAGATCCTCTTCATACAACTCCTTCAACTCATTGAATTCAACAACCTCAACCTGAATCTCAATCAGCAAACCTTGCCTTCTACTCAATGCATCTGCAACCCTATTAGACTTCACACCTCTATGTTTCAAAACAAAAATATAACTTTGCAAAAACTCTACCCATTTCATATGCCTCTGATTTAACTTCCCTTCACTACTCAAATATTGAAGTGCTTGATGACCAGTAAACAAAACAAACTCCTTAGGAAAAAGATAGTCTCCACTTTTTCAATGCTTTCACAATAGCATAAAATTCTTGTTCATAAACTAAATATTTTATTTTTGCATCATTTAACTTCTCACTAAAGTAAGAAATGGGTTTACCTTCTTGACTTAGGATAGCTCTAATCACATTACCACTTGCATCACAATCAACTTGGAATACTTTGCTAAAATATGGAAGTGCTAAAACAAGTTGCTCTATCACTTTAGCCGTCAACAAATCAAAACTTCTTGTTGCTCATGTAGTCCATCTAAAATATCTTTTGTCCCATCTATAATATTGGGGAGATGCCCAAATGAACTGGAATCTTGGCTCTTTGTAGCCAACCGCCACACAAGTCTTGAGTTCTCTTGACATTCTCCATGATATGATGAACAAATTCAGACTTCTTATGGCTTGAAACTTCAATAGCTCCCTTATGCTCCACACCCAAATCACAAGTGCCAATCTTGGAAGGTTCTTCTACCTTATTCGCTTCATGTGAAGTGGCTGTTATGAATGAAGGAATAAGACTGTTGTCATGAATCAGAAAATCAAAACTTCTGTCATACCTTATCATGCCATCCCCTAGTTCCTCAATCACGTCCTCTTCCTTGGCTTCATATATTCCTACAAGTGCAGATCCAAAAGGTGGATCAAACTGAAAATAATTTGCCTCCAATCTGAATCAGACCTATACCCCTTTGGCTGTCATGTCATGATATTGTGAAGGTAGGGGACTACTGTTATACATCAGAAGTTCAGTCCTTCCCTCTTCTTCTTCCATGAATGGGTGCTCATTCATTAGTGCAGGTCCAAGGGATGTCTTCAATGGAAAATCAAGTGTGCCATGTGCCATAACTTCTGTCCCATGGCTGCAAGCTAAATCTTCATGTGTATAGATCTCTTTTATCTTCATGAATTCATCATGGGATCCTCTATGTCCTCCTTCCATGTCTCCACACTTTGTCATCTTCCAATAAAGCTGATCCTCGTGATCTTCCGATTCTTGAAGAGTCCTTTGAGTGCTCCTCAAGGAATCCACTGCATCCTCAAGCTCAAGGGTGAGCTTGTCCACCTCATCTTCTTTTCTTCTCAAAGCATCCGAGTGAATCTCACCAAGTGTGAGGAGATGATCTTTGTCGACAAGTAAGTGTAGGTAGTGTGACTTCACTACCACCAAAGCCTCCTTGAGTTCGTGCAAGTCATCAAGAGATATACCTCCTTCAAAATATGCATGATTCCCTAGAGCCTTCCAACACAAACATGCCATCATCTTATGAACATGATCAAAATGAGCTAGGGCTGCCACAATCTTACCTTTGTTTACCTTCAATTGTCCTTCCAGGTTATGTGACTGATGAGACCCATCACCTCCATGCAAAATTTTTGTTTGGTCTTCATAAATGTGCACCTCCAAATCAACTTCCTTCATGGACTCTTCTTTGTTACATCCATGTGTGGAAACTAGGTCATCATTATGCTCCATCAAACTTCAAAGGATCTCCATCAAAATAATGAGTAGAGTCTTCCACATCATGATCTTCCTCATTAGCTGATCTAGAAAGAGTAAGCACAGCTATGACCTCCTTAACCACCAAGGGATTCTTCAAATCTTGCAATGTCAAATTAATCTTATCCAATTCACTTTGTTCACTACATATTGAAATTTCTGAGTTGCTCACATATGTATGGGCAACATCCAACTCAAGGGCACCCAAACCACAATTTGATTCCTTGCCAAAATGATGTAAAGGTGATGAAGCAATTCTAGGCTCAATTAATGAAACATCACAAGAACCCATACCTTCATGTAGCTGATCTAACATGGTTGGGTTGACAATCTTCATGACAGTATCTTCTTCAATCTTCATGTGCTCTTCATTTGTAGCTTCAATAGGTGAATCTCCTTTGTCCTTGTCCTCATAGGGCTGAAGTGAAGTTTTAAACATGTCTTCTTTAGGGCTGCATGTTGACATTTTTGTCCTTATAATTACTTGTAGGCTGCAAGTCACACACAAGCATTTCTTCGTCTTCTTCTTCTGATCCACCCAAAAATTGATTGAATGTGAGAACATCTCGAATTTTAGGAAGAGAGTGATATTCATTAAATCTGGTACAAATATATCCATGAAATATAATTGCATCCATAGTTCCAAATGTAGAAGACACATCAACCAACCGCTAAAATCTGATATGCAAATGCTAACACCACAGGCTAGCAGGATCAAGGCTCTCATACCACTATAATATCCCCAATGGGATCTGCCCTAAAAATTTTGATTTATGCCCTATATTTCTGATTTATATTTCTGCACTTTTCTGATTTAGTTTTCTGCTCAAACCCTAGGACTGAATTCTGATTTTTATTTTTAGAATGATAAACATTTATAGGCATCCAATAAACATATACCAAACATCCATAAACTATGCCGAACATGTAGATAACATCAATTATGATAGCATCCATGAAAACCGACCATCCAAATGCCAAACATAGGTTCAATAAATCTGATTTCTGATTAAAGAAGTCTGCTGCTACAAAACTGAATAATCTGGACTGATGTTACAATGAATTCATGGGCTCAAACATGCCAAATATATGCCCAAATTTTTGCTCTGCAAGTCAGATCTAAATCTTTGATTGTACATACCAAATATATGCAAAATATTCTTCAAATGTCAAACCCTAGATGGGTGAATTCCTCCTTGGCAAGTGCTTAGGGTTTGCTGCTCCAAATATGCAAAATTTCCCCCAAAGGTGGGTGCTCAGATCTGCTCCAAAGTTCTACTCTAAAATGATATGAAATCTGCTCCAAATTATGACCTAATTCTGCCCCAAAATGTTATGCAAATTCCCAAACTTGAAATCCTCCAATGAAGTGCAAGTAGACCTCCATTATGAAGTCTTCCCAAGATGAGATTGGGTTTTCGTCCAACTCACCCTTTATTCTCAAGGGTTTTCGTCCTTGGAATAAGCTGCTCAAAAGTGCAGAACAAAGTAATAGAAATAACAATTCCAATATGATATGAAATGCTTCGAAAGATCTTGTATTTATACATATTTCCCTTCTTCTTCTCTATGCTGGCCGACCTAGGCAAAATTGCTAATAATTTCTCACTTTTTCCCCATCTCAAGGTCGACCCCTTAAGTCTTATTGGCGCCCCACTAACTCTGGCTGACCAAGACTTAAATTTTATTACCTTCAAGAAGGCTGACTCACCACTGGCTTTCACTTTGGCCGACCTAGGAAAAAATATAAACGTTTTATTGTTTTTCTTCACAAGGTCGACCTGCTTTTCTTTAACTTGAGCCGACCTACTTTTCTTACTTGAGCCAACCTAGGAAAAGGTATTAATGTTTGCTCCCTGAGTGGATAAATTATTTTATTCAAAATGGATGTATCAAAGGCATCGGAAAAATATGTCAAATCACCTCCAACATTCGAAATGCCCACCAAAAATCCTGAAATGTGGAAAATAGAACATCAACTCTCCAAGGTGATCACACACCGAAAAGAGGGGACATTACAAATTTGTGCCCACGAATAAAGCTTTTCCCCCTAAAAATTAAAATAGAAAAAACAACTTTATATTAAGCAAACGATAGGCAAGGAGCACGAAGAATATCTAGTTAAATGGAAGAACAAACCTGTTGAAGATGCTACATGGTTGAGCCCAACTAAGGTAACCAGTTGGGGTTAAACTTATTGCAATTCAACCTTTATCTCTAAGCTAAATTCAACTTTTATTAATGAGTAGGGGCTCACATTTTATTAATGTAGGAGGCCTAATGAGGGCATCTAGCAACCATACTAATCTGCATTAATTTTAAACATATACTTAGGGTTGATATTGTTCAATTTTGCATCTTTGGTATCTAGTTATGTCTTGAGAAAGGAATAAAATTTCTATTGCCTTTTTGAATTTAAGACATTTGGGAAACATTTAATATATCCCTCCATGGTGCCCATCCACATCCTTGATGATTTCAAATTCCTTGGTGTAGAGATTTAATTATTTCTAAAATTGTTTGTCATGTACAACCAATATGACACATGGTAAAGTAGCCTAGGAGGGCAGCATATTTATGAAAAGGCAAGATAATTTCAAAAAACAAGAGGCACAAAACAAGAGAGCAATCATTTAGAAAAAAAAAATAGTGTTTTCCTTGTATAAAATAATAGTCCGAGAGGTGCTTTATGGAAAAGACAAAAAGACCATTTTCCTTTGTTTTCAATGTTGCACCTAGTTGGATAATCATTTGCAGGCATGTATGAGGAAGATGAGCTCCATACAAGGGTAAGGGGACTATTTTAGAAGAGGGAAAGAGGGTGTTGTAGGTTGCAAATGTGTTTTGATGCTTTCAAGTGATTGCCATAATTTGGTAGGTGTCCCATAGTGAAGAAAGCTGAAAAAATTAACATTTTTAGAACAGGTGATGTTGCATTTTCATGAACAATGAGTGTTATCAGCCCTCAATGAGTTAGATATAAGCCTCACAACAATTTTAGTAGTTCAAAAAGGTTTAGTTCCTTTATTTAAGTTTCTTATGATCAATTTAAGACATCCAAACTCATATTTTCTAGCCACAATAAGTGAAGAATAGATGTTTTATTTGTGCATATTTAGTCACATTTAAATTCTCTGTGCATGCATTAAAGAAAACATACTTTTGTGTTGATATAACTCTTTCCAACTATAATATGCTTGTTCTTTTCATAAAAAATAGTCTTGATTGCTGTTTGATTTGTGGCTTAGTAAATTTGTTTAAGGCTAAGGAGGCTAAGATGTTGGTTGCCCAAGCAAAACAACACTTGCAAGAGATCAAGGAACATTGTAACCATCTAGATCAAGCAAAGAGGCAAAGGGAGTCACACCTTGGATCTCTATTTCTTCCAAGCGAAGAATGCATAGTGGTGGAACAAGCAAAGGAAAAGTCTCTTGAAGAAAACAAGCAAGAAGAGAATGCAAATTTGGGTGGACAAGTGGAAAGGTATGATTCAGAAAATTTGGTTCATGTACCTAATTTGCATCATGAGTTGCCTTTATTTGAGGGCCCCTTGAAGGCCCAAATCCTAGAGGAGGTTAGAGTAGTTGAGCATACACTTAGTGGATCAGCAACTATTGTCAAATGTTCACATGAAGAGGGAGTCATAAGTGATTCAGTTTGTGGTGATTCATTGGTCTTTCCTGGAGAAGAAAAAGAGTTGGTTGGTGACGAGGTGCAACCCCATTATCCTATGGATTCTTTGGTAGTGTTGGAGGCTTCCCTATTCTAGAGATTGGTGATGCATGTCATGGAGACACTTGCATTTATGTGGCATACTTTTGGGTTGCAGCTGGCCTATGAGCCTAGGTATGGAGACATTGCTATGATTTGTGATTTTGAGGCACTAATGTTTGTATTGCAGCTGGAATATGGTGTTGGGCGAGGAGGGTGAGCATGTCTGCATTGGTGTTCCAGCCCCAGTTTGTGAGAAACTACTCCCTACATTGATAGGAGATGGCTGTTCTACTTTATGGAACATGGATTTCTTACATAACTCTTGAAGGAAAGCCCTTGTTCGAGAGTTTGGAGGAGAGTTGCATCATCTCCTCACCATTGGAGAGTGGCATAGGGTTGATACTCTATCATCCTAGAGTTATTTGCATCCACTTAGGTCTGATTTTTAGTCAGTCATGAAGTAGCTGTTCTGTTCTATATCAGCAACTGGGAAGGAGCTGTTATACATTTTCTTGCACCTATGTTGGGTATTCCTCACATCCATGGGAGATCTACAGGAGTCAGAGGACAACTTTGTGTTTTGGGCACCTTGAAATACTTCCATTTCCTCATGCTTGATGGATGTAGGGACATGGTGACTTGGGATCCAAGTGGTGGCATGCTTGGCACATCACTTCCTTGGGATCTTGATGAGTTGCTTCACAACTCATGGAGCGATGTGATGAATTTGACAAAGTGGAGCAGCAGAAGCTTGAAGACTTGTTGTGTTTCAGAGTTCACATTCTTCATATTCTTCTTGGGAGAGGCAGCCACAGGTTGAAGAGTTATATGATCATGGGACATTTGATTGGATGAAGATACTTGTCATTTGACAGTATTTTGCAGGATGCAGATTTGTCATTGCTTGAGGACCAGCAATCTCGAAAGGGAGGATTGTAATGTCCCCTCTTTTTGGTGTGATCACCTTGGAGAGCCGATGTTCTATTTTCCACATTTCAAGATTTTTGGTGGGAATTTTGAATGTTGGAGGTGATTTGACATATTTTTTTGATGTCTTTGATACTTCCATTTTGAATAAAATAATTTATCCACTCAAGAAGCGAACATTAATACCTTTTACTAGGCCAACTCAAGTTAAAGAAAAGCAGGACAGCCTTATGAAGAAAAACAATAAAACGTTTATATTTTTTCCTAGGTCGGCCAAAGTGAAATCCAATGATGAGTCAGCCTTCTTGAAGGTAAGAAAATTTAAGTCTTGGTCGGCCAGAGTTAGTGGAGTGCCAATAAGACTTAAGGGGTCAGCCTTGAGATGGGGAAAAAGTGAGAAATTAATAGCAATTTTGCCTAGGTCAGCAAGCATAGAGAAGAAGGGAAATATGTATAGATACAAGATCTTTGGAGGCATTTCATATCATATTGGAATTGTTATTTCTGTTACTTTGGCCTACATTTTTGAGCAGCTTATTCCAAGGACAAAAACCCTTGAGAATAAAGGTTGAGTTGGACGAAAACCCAATCTCATCTTGAAAAGACTTCATAACGGAGGTCTACCTGCACTTCATTGGAGGATTTCAAGTTTGGAGCAGAATTTGCATAACATTTTGGGGCAGAATTAGGTCATAATTTGGAGCAGATTTCATATCATTTTGGGACAGATTTGAGCCCCCACATTTGGGGGCAATTTTGCATATTTGGAGCAGCAAACCCTAAGCGCTTGCCAAGGAGGAATTTTCCCATCTAGGGTTTGACATTTGAAGACCATTTTGCATATATTTGGTATGTACAATCAAATATTTAGATCTGATTTGTAGAGCAGAAATCTGGGCATATATTTGGCATGTTTGAGCCCATGAATTCATTATAACATCAGTCCAAATTATTCAGTTTTGTAACAGCAGGCTTCTTTAATCAGAAATCAGATTTATTGAACCTATGTTTGGCATTTGGATGGTTGATTTTCATGGATGCTATCATAATTGATGTTATCTACATGTTTGGCATAGTTTATGGATGTTTGGTATATGTTTATTGGATGCCTATAAGTGTTTATCATTCTGAAAATAAAAATTGGAATTCAGTCCAAGGGTTTGAGCAGAAAACTAAATCAGAAAGGTGCAAAAATATAAATAATTTTTTTTAAGGCAGATCCCATTGGGGATATTACAAAATTTGTAATTGCCTATAAAGGAAAAGCAAGTGCCCCTCTTGAAAGCATCCATTATGTCATTTATTCAGACGAATTTTTGAATTCCAACTCTCAAGGACAAAACCCCTTTAGAAGCATAAACTAGAGCACAAAAACCCTCTTGAGTTTTGGAGAGGTTTGAGGAAGAAAACCTTCACTTCCTTATTTACGTTGGATGCAAATTTGAGCAGTAATTATTCTAAATCTGCTGGGTAAATTGTTATTTCAGTGCTACCTCTGCAAATATTGATTTACTACACCTCATCCTGGTGCAATCTGCTCTTTATTTTTGTGCTAATTCAATTACAAATAATATAGGTGCTGGGCAAACTAGTCTGATTTTATTTTCTGCATTGGTACTGTTATGAATGAGGTTGAAAATCATTTAATTAAATTGCTGGTGCTTATTTAAATTTTAGACATTATTCATTGTTGTTCTGACTCTGACTCCATTGCATTATTGCTGCCACCTGGGTAGTTGTTGCCTTGACTTGATTGATAGGTGGATTAATATTCAATAACAATTTATAATTATTGGTCAATTTATATAATACATATGTGCCCTAAATTCTAGAATTTTGTGATCCTTAACTTGGTGCATATATTAGGAAATATTGTTCTGAATATTGGATCCCTTGCTCTGTTATTCCTTCTGTTATCATAAACTGTTTCACCCTAAATCAGGGTTTACAGCTTTAGAAATTCCTAGATCTGATCATGGTGATTTGCTATTCTGAATTATAGTTAATTCTAAATTTTCTTTATGGGTTCCAGCCTAGGTTTGACTTTAAATTTTGGTTCCATTATTGCTTATGTTAACCATTAAAAATCTAAAAAATACCATTGTATTGATCACCATATACTTTGTTTTCAATAAAATTCAAAAACTAAAAAAATACATTAGTTAGCCCTCTTTCCAGCTATGGTTGGATTTTTATACTTTAATACTCATAGTATTGATTTTATCATTTGCTCTATAGTCATTTCAAAAATAAAAATTAAAATTAAAAACAAAAAATTCATATAATTTCCAAAATTTTAACAAGGGACATTACATTTGACTATCTTCAACATTTAGTAATTGTGGCTACAAGGGCCATGGTAAAATGGAAACTACAAATTGCTTAAAAGGGAAAAGTCAAATTTGAAAACATGAGAAGAGCCATCTTAGGCCATATATTCAGCTATAGCCCTAGATTTTCATGTCTTTGCATTTAATACTCATGGAAATTAGTTTGAGAACTTCAAATTGTAATGTCCCCATTTTTAGCACTACATTTTTCAGTGATTAATGGCCTATCCCCGGTGTGCTGTAGGCTAGTCAGAGGCAGAATTAGGGTTTTTGGTTACTTGATGGTTTCTTCTAAAGATTTTGGGGTTTGCATGTTGGAGTTTGGTTGTTTGGATTCTGGATTCCTTCTAGGTTTTTAGAGAGCTTCGCAGTGGTATGACATGCAACTGCGTCGGGCAACCTTTCCAGACTTACTATTTTTAGTAAGTTATGATGGCTACATCAGGGAGTTTGAGATTTTGGATTGCGGATTCTTTCTGGGTTTTCAAAAAGCTTCGTAATGGTATCACATGCATTTTGACCTGAGCAACTTTCAAAATTTACTATTTTTAGTAAATTCTATTTTTGGCAGTGTTTCAGTGGGCATCAGCTCAGCAATCTCTCCTCTTCAGGCAGTTCAGTTGATAGTGTTGATTTTGGCTTGAAGGAAAATTTATTGAGGGATATTGAATTATTTAAGTGCTAAGGTTATATTTTAATGTTATATTTTCACATTAACCCCTTGGCCTAGCTTCACAACTTCAAGTTGTGTTTAAAAAAGGGGACTTTAAGGGGTGGATGCCTCATCAGGAGGCCATTTAAATTATTCTTAAGGTTGAAAAGATGCCTTGAAGATTGGGACGCCAACTTTGATGAAGAATATATATTTTTTTTAAAGTTTTGTGCCTCTCTTGAGTTGGACGCATTTGTGAAGGAGGGAAAAGTAATTCAAATTTTCAATTGACTTCTTGAGATTCTGGTCGCACCTTCTAGAAGCCTCTAGAGGATCTTCACAAAGTTATTTAAGGAGGCTCTTGTTCTTCATTTGGATCATCCATGAGAAAATATATCGTTATGCTGCTGAAATGGTGAGAGAAGGCTTCGAGGAATGCATACCTCCTAGTGTGTTACTTGGTTTCTTGCTTGAGAGATAGCAACTAATCAAATGTGAGACTGTTCTTTGTACAGAACAGATGGAGCTTATTGTGGAGATGTCTTTAGCAGATTTCTAATATTTTGGAGTGTTTTTACAGTTTATTGTTTGCTGGTTTGGGTGTTGGCTGTAGGTGTTTTTGGCTCGTAGCTCCTTGAGCAATTTTCTGATGGTTCTGGGTATTGACCCTATGGTTGAGTCTCCCCTAGGTGCCCCTTATTGCCGAGTTGCAGATTTTTTAGTGGAGTTTTGGATTTATTCTTGCAGGTCGCCGCTCTTGGGAGACCCTACTTTGTGCTGGAGGAGTCCTTTGAGCATAAAAAAATAAATAACTATAGTTTGCAGCTGTTTCATGATCTCTTCTTGGTCGCCTTTCACTTAGGAGTCTATTGCATCTTGTCTAATGTTATTTGGAGTGATATGGAGTGAGTTACAAGCATTTTAGTGAGTCTTGATGTTGCTGATTTGAGCATTTTCTGTAGCTGGTCTGTTATATCAGATTTTAGGAGTTTGTCTTTTTGTTGTTGGGTTGGTGTGGAGTGAGTCATTTGATGTTCGGGTGTTATTCTACTTATTTACAGCTTTGATATCTCTCTAATACAATGTTTTTGCAGACATTCACTCTCATTGTAAGGCTGCTATATTAGTACTGTTCAACCATCATTCTTATCTTGCAAAGTTTCATTGTATTTTCCCATGTTGTGGAAGAGACTGACCTCGCCATCTAATTGTACTTCATTTTTCATACTGCTGATCGACTTAGCCGTCATAATGCATTAGATCCCCACTGCCATATGGTAGCACCTCACCCACCTCGGGTTTGAGTGCACATTCTTGGCTTGGGTTACTTTCAGTATTGCAATTACTTTCCAGTAGATCCTCACTGCCATATGGTAGCACCTCACCCACCTCGGGTTTGAGTGCACATTCTTGGCTTGGGTTACTTTCAGCATTGCAATTACTTTCCAGCAGATCCCCACTGCCATATGGTAGCATCTCACCCACCTAGGGTTTGAGTGCACATGCTTGGCTTGGGTTACTTCAACATTGCATTTACTTTCAGCAGATCCTCAACGCCATATGACAACACCTCTCCCATTTCGGAGTTGAGTGTGCATCCTTGGCATAGAGTTACATTCCAACGGTTGTTTTGGATTTGGGCTAACCTTAACGGGTTCTTGTTTGTATTGAGTTGTTCATTGAAAAATTGGAAAAAATTGGTCCCGTTCATTACACAAATACAATCTATAGCATTGGATTTGGATGCTCATCTAATAATAGTTACCCTCCTTAGCACCCACACACATCTTTTCCAAATTCAAAATCACTTGTGCATGGGATTAAGACATATTTTTGAATTGTTTTTGAACATGTATAGAGAAAGGTTGTGGAAAAAGGGGTATATCCAACAAAAAGAGAGATATTCTGGAGAAGAAGAGAAATGCAAAACAGGGGAATCATTTTAGAATAGCCCTATTTTATCCCAACATGACGCAATAGCCAAAGGGAGGTGGCTTACCAAAAAGGTAACAAAGGAGCTCGCGTAGAAGGAAAGGAGTATTGTTTTGCAAGTGGAAAAAGGTGGTTTAGGGTCTCAAGAGGCTGTCATAAATTGGGAGGTGTCTCATACTGAAAGAAAATTTAAGAAAAGTGAATGTCTAGAAATAGAGGAGGTCCCCATTTTGACAAGAATGTATGTTAACAAACCTCCACAAGTATGAGAAAAGCCTTACCAAATACATTGAAAGTGATGTTGTAGTGAGGAAAGTAATGATATTCATTTGAAATCTTTTGGAATGTGTTTATCTACTTGGAGGAAGCATAAACATTTGAGAAGATTGGTTTCAGAGTCTCAAACATACAAAAAGGTGGGCAGTATGTGAGCAGTTCAACTCAACTATCTTTTTGCTTTGTTTGAGCAGAACTCCATACTTTTTAAGTTAACAAAAAAAATGAAGTCACTGGAAAATAATGATGTGTGGAAGGTAAGTCTTTTTTAAAAGCCAAAATAATGTATGCAATAAAATGTGGAAAAGTTATTGAAGCATGTAAGACATTTTTCTAGAAAGATGTAAAGCCTTGAAGTGATGTGGCAAAGTTACTTGTATGAATTTTATTTTTTTAAAAGGAGAAACATCTAATGTTCATTTAGACATCATGAAATGTATGTTATGTCACGGATGATGATTGTCTTGGAAATAGTCATATCATTCCTATGTTTCAAAGGTGCTAGAAAATGAACGTTTGGGTTTAAGTTGCCTATTAATGTAGTCTTAAGGAAGGCATACAAATTTTTACAGGTCAAGTGATTAAAAAATATTATGTGGTTGTCTTGATACATGTTATTAATGAAAGCTATGGTCTAGAAGTGAATAGTGGTATAAAGTTTCTTTTGGTGAGTCAAATATGGTGTTTGGTGAATGTGATAAATAAGAATACCCCCTAATTGTAAGGAAACTATGCAGCCATAGAATGACAATTTCCACATAACCCAAATCTGAAAACATGCAAGTAAAATACTCAACATCAACATGCAAGAGAATAGACAACATACCCATCAAAGATGACACAAGATATACCCTGGGAAAACCCTCAAGAGGGAAAAACCCAGCCTCCAAAAGCATCCACACTCCATGTATTATTCAGCAATGAAAACCCATTACAATACATCTGCAAAGACTTCATGAACACTTCTGAAGCACAAGCTATCCATGCATTTCATGTGACCAAGCATGAATCCACACATCCCATGCCATACTTCAAACCCTCACACATGCACAAGCTCAACCTGCTAACCTGCAGCAAACTGTCCAACCTTGACCAACTTTTGATCCAACCCTAAACAACTACCCTTGTGGTTGCTTTTATAGAAACAAGCTCCCACAAAACCACCAAGTGGTATTACATAAACCATGTGCCCAAAAATACTACATCATGTGACCCCACATTTAATATTGGGTACTTTATTATTTTATTATTCCCCAATATTAAATAATTACATTTTACAATTATGTCCCAATGATACATACAACAAAGTGGCCCCAACATTATAACTCCTTGTGATGCACATTCACCTAGAAACCCCTAGGTGCACCACACACATAATAAATAAATAAAACATTACAAACATTATGCAAGGTGTACAACACCTAATTCTAACAATCTCCCACTTGTTGTATACATTGCATAAGGGGGTAACAAATAAACTCCATAGGCAACATGTACCATCCTAGAATCCAAGTGCTCCATGTGCTCCATCAAGATACCTGTAACAAGAACCAAGGTGACCACCATCTCATCCATGAATGCTCCCATCCTCCACCATGCCAACTGCACTAAGATATGAACACATCCAAAGAGATGTCACACTAACTGTCACAAAGAAGCATAAACCTGCCTCAACCTGATATCTCAAAACACAAACACTGAATCCAATATGCACCAGTAGCTGTCAAGAATAAATCACCATAGCTGAAATGACACTCACAGCAAGTGCCAACACATCCAACTATCCATACCTCCAAGGTATACATATCATAGTAAACTCATGCCAACAACATATCCACCCATAAACCACAATAACAAACTCCATGTGCAAACCTGTCAAAGCATGACATACACATCCAAGAGCTCCCACTGCATGGGCAATGTCAAGATGAATGCAAACCTGGAATGAGCGCATTCAACGCGTCGCTTCGTTAACATCCCAAAAAGGCACCATCACAAAGGCATACCAAGTCTACTACCAGCATCTCATAGAAGTAAACATGTAGTACCAAGGAACATCCACAATGATAAGCAAAACCTGCAAACCAAACCCTGTAGCATGTCCTCCTACACACACCTCTAAATGCCAACTGTGTCAAGTATGATCTCCTCCATAATACCCCATAACAAAATCCATAACAACATCCATCCATCCAATCACCAAGATCAAAGATAACATATGTAACTAACATGGATGTAAGCATCTCAAAACAAGAAGATCAAACTCAAAGTAATCATTCCTAAACCAAGGAAATCAGCCCAATAAACCATCTCCTAAACCCAACATGTACAAGGAGATAAGCATGCCAACACTCCTCAAATGAACCCTCCAGAAACCAAATATCCATGGCTCAAGATCCATATCCATGAGAAGACAAAGCATAAACATAATGCACCTGAAAGAATAATGGGCAATACCTCTCAAGTGAACCACCGAGTAGACCAAGAGTGGGGAATGAGAATGCTCCTCCAGGATATCCAAGTCATCATGACTCAACCAAGAACACTCTCCTCATTCGGTCCATGTTGAACTCACGTCCAACCAAGGTGTAGGCTCCCTCGGACTTCCTGCTAAAACCTCATCAAGAGTAACCATATCAAAAACATGTCTCTAACCACAAGAGAACACCAAGCCTCACCTAAGTCTCCAAGTATCCATGAGCACCTGTAACCGATCAATCCATGCTAAACACCAAGCAAATGATCAATGTACTCAATACAAAGAGAACCAACCAAGATCAAAATCATAGCTCCAACTGCAGAATCAGGAACATAAACATGACACCATGATCTCACATCCTCTCAAAAGAAGATCACATGAATAAATCATCATAACATGTACCATGCCACTACTCTAAACTAGTAATCAAGAGTATACCATGACATAATAACAAAACCATCCTACAACCAAGGATCACCTGTCAAAACCGACAAGTCATAAATAATACCTCAACATCTCCAACACCTAATGTCAAAGAACTCTCACTGTAGCACACAGAATCCAAGAGCTCCTCCATGACACCAAAGATCACCTGTTGAATACAACCATCCATAATAACCAATGGATCCACATCATCGCCAAATGCTCCCACTGAACCGTGATACCGAGCAATCCCATGGCACCATGATGCACAAAACCAACACTGTCATAAGCTCACACAAAACCTGTGAATCCAAGCTCTCAATGACAACATGATAACCATCCTCTAAAGCAAGAAGATACACCGCCAAACCATCATATCCATCACCGCCAATCCATCACTGTCACAAGCTCCCACTGAACCGTGTAACCAAGCTATCCATGACATCGTGATACCAATCTCCTCAAACCAGGAAGATACACCACCACAACCATAATCAGGAACCAATCCAATACCACCAATCAATGCACCTGTCATAAACCATCATAACATGCCAAAGTCTCTAATGCACAAGAAACATCCATGACATCATGATCACCACCAAATATACCAACAAATCAACCCAACCGTGTCCACATATCTGCATAATCATAGTCAACTACATAGATCTCATATCATGACTATACCTGGTAATACCATCTCATCTCCTCAACATGACAACCAAATCAACAAATCAAGTGACTAAACCAAGCCACTAAAACTGATCATGCATCAACACTGAAATATCAATGGGCAAAGACAATCCATATCCAAGTCATAGGTGCAACAAGTAAGTATAGACCGCCTACAACATTGCACAACTTGTAGATACAACAATGCAACATACATGCTGATAACCATGTCAAAAATAGAATAAACTAAGATGTACAACCGAGCATACAATGAATCCATCATCAAATATCCTAAATCCAACAATCCATAAGCTCATAATAACACCATAGTCAAAGAGACCCATAAACAGCTCAGGTGAAGAAAACAGCAAATAAACCATGCCAAAATATCTCCAAACCTGATCCATTGTAAAGTACTCTGAACAAGCTTTCCATTGACTATTCGAAGTCCAAAATCCGACTCCGTATGCACCCGATATGCCCTCTCAAAGCTCAAAATAAACATATGACTTCAACCAAGCAAAACACTGTCAAAACTGTAAAATCATGGAACAAATCCTATACCACTGCATAGTGCTCGAAACCAGCTTTCCAACGACTATAAGAAGTCGAAAATCCGATATGCTGGGTGAAAGTTATGCCCATTTGAAAAAAAAACTGCTGTAAAAGGACCAATTACACCCCCTGGTGGCTCTGAGGTGGCGCCCGGGCGGCGCTCCGGTGGTGGGTGGGCGGCGGATTTCAAAATCTATTCAAATCCGGTTTAATTTTTCAATTTAAAAAAAAATCTCCGGGCGGACCCCGAAGAATTCAACTCAACCTTTTAATTTTTGAAGTCCGGGACTTTCTTTGATTACGGAAAAAAATTAAATTTTGTTTAAAGCCCGCTTATGTTGCTTTTTGCCCGGCCGACGCCGCGGTACCCGGTATTCTCGCTGCACTCTGCGGCCGTATCGACAGCCGCCGCCAGAGAGAGGCGGACCGAACCGTCGCGGATCTATACGATCAAGGGCTGGTTCGAAACCCCACATAAATTTATTTTTGTTTTTTTTAAATTTTTAATAATTTTTTTTCGCTTTTTGTAGGTAATGAAATATTTTCGCGACGGGATTTATTTTTTCAATTTTTATTTTTTATTTTCTCGAGACGATCGCGGTCACGTCGGCCGAATAGGGTTTTTTTTCTGTAACCAAAATAGGGCATGTTATATGTCAATTTTTCTCTCTCGACCAACCTGAATCCAACCATGAGGTTCTTTTTGTCTTAGGAGGTCATTTGTGAAAGCTCACCCCAAAAACCCTCATTGAAATGCATAACCAAGAAACCCTATTTTGCCAAAAAAATTTCACCCCAAATCTGCAAACAACCCATCATAACAGCAAACCCAAAACCCTCAGATCTACAATAAAACACCTGCAAAACCCTTATATCTTGCCATTGTCTTTCATTCTCTTACAACCTAGGATTATCCAATCCAATAACCAAAGCTCTGATACCACTTGTAAGAAAACTATGCAGCCATAGAATGACAATTTCCACATAACCCAAATCTGAAAACATGCAAGTAAAATACTCAACATCAACATGCAAGAGAATAGACAACATACCCATCAAAGATGACACAAGATATACCCTGGAAAAACCCTCAAGAGGGAAAAACCCAGCCTCCAAAAGCATCCACACTCCATGTATTATTCAGCAATGAAAACCCATTACAATACATTTGCAAAGACTCCATGAACACTTCTGAAGCACAAGCTATCCATGCATTTCATGTGACCAAGCATGAATCCACACATCCCATGCCATACTTCAAACCCTCACACATGCACAAGCTCAACCTGCTAACCTGCAGCAAACTGTCCAACCTTGACCAACTTTTGATCCAACCCTAAACAACTACCCTTGTGGTTGCTTTTATAGAAACAAGCTCCCACAAAACCACCAAGTGGTATTACATAAACCATGTGCCCAAAAATACTACATCATGTGACCCCACATTTAATATTGGGTACTTTATTATTTTATTATTCCCCAATATTAAATAATTACATTTTACAATTATGTCCCAATGATACATACAACAAAGTGGCCCCAACATTATAACTCCTTGTGATGCACATTCACCTAGAAACCCCTAGGTGCACCACACACATAATAAATAAATAAAACAATATAAACATTATGCAAGGTGTACAACACCTAATTCTAACACTAATGTCCTCATGAGTTATGTTAAAATTCAATGATCACGATGTTGATGAAAAGTGTGTGTTAATTTGAGGTATTCAAAGAAAAGAAAAAATCAGAATTGTGTAGCAAAGTTCTAGTAGGTGCAAAGAAAGGAATACAGTTTAGAAGACTATATCAGACAAAAGGAAAGCAGGGTATAATACCTCATGATCACTCAGGAGTTGAGTAAGATGATAAAAGACTTAAAAAAACAGTGGTGATCGTAAATAAATGTTTAACAGTTACCAAAGCAGGATTTATGTTGGGACCCATAGCTTTATTGCTAAAATATATAGAGTGAACTTAGTAACAAGTACCATTAGCTAGTCTACTTGGCTATAGCAAGGGCTAGTTACCTAGTTACCCATGCAACTTGCTGAGATGGAGTAGCTACCATAGGTACACTTGTAGATGGTTATCTCCAATGATTGTGTAAAACCTAAAGTGGTAGACATATGTGCTTGTAAGAACCAAAAAATGAATTCAAGGTAGACTGCTTTGAAATTTCAATTACTGAGAGCCACTAGATATTATTAGTTTTTCTATTATGCGTCAACTTATGTAACCCTAACATTAAGGGGGTGTTGGATATTTAATGTTAGGGATTGAAAACAGACAATATTTCAACAGTATAGTTGTCATAACTACAGTAAAATGCCTCTATTGTAATAGTTCTTGCATGTGGACTAGAGAGTCCAATTACATACTAGCCATATGAATTTAAAGAAAGCATCTACTTCATTGTATATTAAAAGGAAAACAAGATGTAGATCTGAATATAATCTTCTTTAAACATAATCTTATTCATGTGTATCTTCTAAATCCTTATTCCCAAAATTTTTAACAATTTCATCCTACAATAAAAGAAAAAATCCATACAAGATTTAGCCAAGATTTAACCCAACCATTCCAACCTGTGCCAAACGAAGAAAGCAACCTCACATTGAACTAATTATAACAAAAAAGTATGCACGAAAAAATCCTCTACTTAGAAAGAAAGGAAGAAATAAACTACCAAACGTTGAGCTGCACTTTGATGCCTCCAGGGTTGTCTTTCAAGACCTTTACTGGAACCTAAATTTTCTTTTATGCGAACCTTCATAACAGAAAGAAAACATACACAAAAAAGAGGCACAGAAAAGAATTCATTATGTGAAAGACTGGTCAGAAAATATGTTAAAAGAGGAGAGAAATAAATCCACCACTTGCCTTCATTAGCAGACAAAACAAAGCACTTCAAAATTGTATTAAAAAATGCCAACAAATGCAGTCAGTTGGCTGGTCATAAACCGCGCGCTGTGAGCCCAAGAGTTCCAAAAGAATTTCAGCTAACTTAAAGAATTTCCGGCAGCAGGAAGCAAACTCTTCCCACGACTTCAAATTCCCCTTGCACCGGGGCAACAAATTCTTGAGGAAACCTGCACTACTAAACCCAAGATAGCCCGGCGGGGCGCTAATTGGGAAAAGCGTCGAATAGACGCATACGATCAGAAAATGAAAATCCTCGGTACGCATGCTCACCTGAAATAACGAGATAGCCATGGAATAAAGAAAGTTCTATAGATTTTGATTGCAAACCCAGAAAAAAGCAGCTAAAGATAGTGAGATAGCCGTTTTATTTGATATGGACGAGATTTATAAAAACTTCGTCGTTTGCTTGCGAGTCAAATTGTTGTTGATCACTCCACCTAATCAAATTTCTAAATTTATAGAAATTTATTTCCTTCACAATCTCAATATGATGCTATTAAGTTTCAACCGGTGCCCAAGCATCTTGCTAAATTTTATAGCTCCTAGAGGTCCCATGCTATATAGTATGTCGGTTCATTCTCCCATGATCCATAGACACTTATGTGGGGATAACGAATATCAAGGCTTCTACTTCTATTGTACCAAGAATTTTTTTTTTTTAACCTTGGTTTATTGTATGTTTGTGTTATTATTTATAGTTAAGGGTATCTTTATTGATTGAATGAATCAATTTAAAATTTGTACAAAGGAATTTTTAGATTATCATTTGTATTTGTATAGTTATGTTTATTTAGTTATCTTTGTGAAGATGATTAAGTGTTTCCATTGTTAGATTAGGATGTAAAATCTTACTTTTTTTATGTCACTTAAAAGGTCTTAATTAAAACAATTAAAGATATATATTTGGATGCTCTATTAATGTTTGAAGTACATTTTCATGAAGATCAAATTGTGAAAGTAAAGAGAGATGAATATGTACCTATTTTTGAGTCAAGTCACTTCATAGTTGATAATTATATAAAAATTCGCATAGAAGTTTTGTATGTTCATAAGGAGAGTGAGCATCAAATGACAACTCCTAATGAAACTCTCCATGAGTGTCAATATCAAGTTCATATGTTATATTATATGCATTTATAGGAAAGGAAACAAGATTGAATAAAAAATCAAGATAAGGAGCAAAGGAAGCTCTCCTTATTGTCTCCTAATGTTTCTCAACAACAAAAAGTAACTTATAATTCTTGTCCTCCACCACAAGTGAAGCAAGAATGGGATATTTCTTATCCCAAATTTTTATTAATGCAAGGAAGATTTAACCCCTATCCTCTAAGGAAGAATAATAGATTAAATTTTGGCAATTTTGTTGCAGTTTCTCCTAAAGGCACTACTATCATATGGGTTCCAATGTAAAATACAAATATTTTGAAGGAACAAATAATTCTACTCTACAAGTAGAAACGGTAATAGATAACAAAGGGTACCACACCCATTCCTCATAGATCAAGCACATTCACCAAAAATGGCATATATTTTCATGTGATGGAATTCAATTACTCAACTTCAATGGTTACAATCCACACAATTGGGATGAAGATGATTTGGAAGATGGTCATTCCATTATTGTTAATTAAAATTATGAGCTTGCATCCTCTACATACTTATCTATGTATGTGGTAAAGTATTTAGATAGCATCTCCCACATGGGGGCAATCCTTTATGGCATTGGACACTACTTTGTTGTATTGATGAGATGCTTCTATGCTTTTCCATGTGATTCAAATGATTATGTTTACTAAATTTTAATCAAATGTTTTACTAACATGATATTTTCTTATGACAATTATAAGATCTTCCATAATTACCAAGACCACATCCTATAATCTTATGTTTTCTCATGTATATTCTAACCATGATGATACCTTATGCTCACATGCTTTATGATGATAACATATTTTCCTAATGCTTATGATGATGATATATTGAACATATTTTTTTTTATAGGATATATCATCTAACATCAATGGCCACTTTGGTAACCTTATTATAGATATCATTGAGGGCATCTTGATATCATTATAAATGTTTTTTATATTTTTGGAGTATGGTTATAGTGACTACCACATGATTAAAAACCATTCCAATGTTATCACATTTTTCCCCCTAAGGTAGAATCTATTGGTTTGTTTATGCTTGGGTGATTCAATAGATAATAATGTTACCTAATTTATTCAACAAGATACTAAAACTAAATTCAATAGACATGTGCTTCACTCATATCAAGAGCACATCACAATTAAATAATTCAAAATAATCTCTACAAAAGTATCGTCATTCCTTGAACAATTTATAGAAATTGCCCTTGATAATGATTCAACCTTCATGAAGATTACATTAAAGACTAGTTTCAATTAGTTATTCTTACTTGCGATATTACAAATTGATTTAGGGGTTATCCATGCTTAGTTGTATATAATTATTATGAGAACAAGAATATAGTACAATCTTCATAGGTTATTAGTTTTATATACACAATTCTCAACTATCAAAGGAATAATTTATATCATTGTTAGACCACTAATCACACTTATGCCTTCAATTTTTAACAACATAAAAAAATCCAATACCAAGTCAACTACAACAAAAATATTTTAGAATGACTCAAATATTTACCAATATTTCCATCATGGTAAAAAAATTATAGTCATATTTCAATACTAAAAAATATAACAAGAAATCAAATCAGCAATATAGATGATTCCTTTTAGTTTATATGAAAAAATGCTCCAAAGATTATTGCTATAAATAGGGCATGTGCATGAACTTACCCTCAATGGTAACTAAAACATAAAGTAAAAACCAATGTAGAAAGACCATGTTCTTTAGATGGTAACCATATTGATCCACTAGGTATCCATCCTTGAGAATTCAAAGTTAAATCTTCCCTCTCTAGTCCTTACAATTATATGATTCTTCCTCCAAGTTTATCTTTGTAATGCCCAAAATTCAAAAATTTGATTCATTAAGGCATTTTGGTAAAAATGGTCAAAGTTTTGTAAAAATTATCATCAAAAGTCAAAATTTAAAAAAAGAAATCTATTTTTAGAATTTGTAAAAATAGACTTTATTTAGGGTTTTCTAGGTTTGTTGTCAAATGGATGTTGGCAAAATTTTCTAAAAATAGAAATTTCTATTTTTATAAATGTCTAAAAATAGAATCTTTGATTGGAGGGCTCAAACTAATTTTGATTGGTTAAAAATACTTCCTGATCAGGTTGATCCAGTTAGAATTGTCAAAAGATTAGTATTTCTCTAGTGGGTTTATTTTGTTTTTTCAAAAGGTAAATCAGGACCTTTGAGGTCATCAATGGGGGAAGGTCAACTACTAGGTGTTAGATTCAAAGTCTCAAATGTTGAACAGATCAATCAATTATGAAAGATGCACGAGAAACAATGAAAGGAGGGAAATCTAAAAATAGTGAAATTTGTGAAAAATATTCTAACACTAGAAAACCCAGGCACCTTATTTCAAGGAGGGCACCTAGTTTTCAATGCCTTAGCCAAATTTTAGCTTCCAAGGACAGTCAACGCAATCAACAAAGGTGGTTAATGTAGTCAACAAAGGTGGTGAGCAAAAAAGAGGAGAAATTGAAAATCTCAAAAAAATAAACTAAGTTCAGCAAAGCTAGGCACCTTTTTCAAGGAGGGCGCCTAGGATTTCATGCCTTAGAATTTTTTGCCACTTTTTCAAAAAATGTGCAATCTCCTCCATCAACTTGATCCTAGTTGCGCAAAAAGCAGTCAAAAGTAGTTTTTAGGGTTTGAAAAGCTAGAGTTCATCTCAAATATGTTTAGTCTCTTCAACAAATCCATCATCCAGTTTAGTGGATCTGTTAGACAAAAAGAGCAAAAAGAGCAAAGTCAAATGGAGGCAGTTGGTGAAAAAAGAGCAAAGTCAAAGAAAAAATGAAAATATTGAAAATTTGACAAACATTGGGAAACCCAGGCACTTTTTTTCATGGAGGGTGCCCAATTGCACAAAAAGCAATCAAAAGTAGTTTTTAGGATTTGAAAAGCTAGAGTTCATCTCATATATGTTTAGTCTCTTCAACGAATCCATCATCCAATTCAGTGGATCTGTTAGACAACAAAAATTGTAAATCAAATGGAGGCAATTGGCGAAAAAAGAGTAAAGTCAAAGAAAAAATGAAAAAATTGAGAATTTGACTAACATTGTGAAACCCAGGCACCTTTTTTAAAGCAGGGTTTATAATCAGAAGTCAAGATTTTCAACATGCAGTACTCTCCAATAGAAATGAGGAGCAAATTAGTGTTGCTCCATGATTTCCTGAGACCATTCAAAACTAACTTACATCATGTGCTTCCAGTGTTTGATTTACATGCTTTGGAAGGCACAGGAAATATTGCCCTCAAGAATCTTGATCATTCTAGGTTGCTTGCAACAACTTCTATCCCCATCTCGATGCAAAGCCTTGAATTCGTAATTGCTTGTGTTAAGCATTACAATTCAACTTCACAAGAAATTATATCAATAAATGGGCATATTATTTGCAACCTCATACCAAAAGATATTGAGAAATGTTTTGCAATACCACCATGGATAGAAAATTTCATCGTATCTATTGAAGAATGTGAAAAGGTGTGGTATGCGCAAAAGGACAAGTGCTAGAAAAGAATGGCTCAAAAGTGGTTGAAAGAGAAGTAGAATACTTTGCCAAGGAATATTAGGTGTGGTGAGTTCAAGGAGGAATTTTTAGTCATGATTACTTTGCTCAACCGAGTCATAGGTCAAGCAAAGGCCAATAAATTTGAACCTTAGATGTTTTACATCATTTCCCAGATTGTTGACAAAAAAAAACACTATGACTAGCTAGCATTAATTAGTGATTGTCTCCATTGTAAGATGACAGATTTATTTAAGGCCCATGAATTCCACATGATATCTTACCTCGTATATCTAATGGTCTTTCAAGGCAAGTTTAGAGGTTTGAATGTCGTTGGAACTCTGGTTTTCAGTATGTGTATGATCATTACCCATAGTTAGAGTTTTCAAAATTCAAGCGGCATTACAAGCGAGTGAATGATCTATTCCTAATGCATACGGTGCAAGATCTTGATGATGAGTTGCATATAAGAATTTCAACATATGCCACATTGGCAATGGTGGAGTGGGTTGATTGGTTTATCCAACTCCCCATGTTCTCCTACATAAGAGTATATGGATTCTCAAATGATCCAGTCATGCTACCTAGATATCCAACGGTTGAGGTCATGTTCATGGAATTTCTAAGGAAAGTACATGAAGTAAACACATTTTGTGTAATAGACGCAAGCCTACATTTAGTTTCCCTTTTGAGATGAACATATACAGATGTAGATCAGCAACTGATGCTAAGTTGATGAGTAATGAAATGTCAAAGTTTAGTCTCAAGCTTTTCAAGGAGAGACATTCATATGATCCTCAGGTGTCTTCGCAGCTCATCTTATTCAGAATCATGCACATGTTCCTACAATTGAATATTTCTAGACTAATTGTGAAGATGATTTCGAAGTGCGCAGGTGCAATTACAATAGACTTACCCTTCAGTAGATGGTTGATTTCTTATCAGAAGATGTGGAAGGTCTTTTAGATGATGATGGGGAAGTTCTACGTCCCATGTATGCCCTAGATCAAGTCAAGCAATGACCACTTTCACAAGTTGATTGGTTCATCAAAGAGAGCACCTCAATTGAGGAAAGAACAAGCTGAATTTCCAAGTATAGTAGAATATTCTTGAGCAGTAAAAGGTCACATAAGGTAGCTATTCTAGTTGCAAAGCTACCAATAGTTCAGTCATCTCTACCTTCTTCTTCTAAATAAAAACCGAGAGCGAAAGCTATGAGCAATCCTCTAGAAGATACAAAGATTAGCATAATGATGAAGAGCTTAAAAAGAAAAGGTGAATTAGCGGGAACAGTCAACAGATGCACCAGGAGTTCCAATTGAGTCGACACCACAAGTTGAACCAAAGCCTCCATCTCCTATTCTTTCGTCGTTGTCAAGGCCTTCTCCTATTCATATAGATTTAGAAGTTGATTCACCAGTTTGCAACATCTTAACACCTATTGATCCATCAGGAGTTGCTAGAGCTAGAATAGATCCTCCCAGAGAAGTTAGTAGAGACTCCTCATCTTGGCTCGAGAACATCCTAGGTAGGAAAAGGAGGAAGCCTTCTTATCAATTGAACTTTGCAGAACTTGATAACATCTACCAAGACACAATAGAGAAGAAACTTAAGAAGCAAGTTCATATGGAGAAGAATTCTAAAGGAAAGATTATCCTTGAGTTTTCCAAGAATGTTGATGAGGTTGAAATTAATGACTTCAAATTTTTCAAGGCCAATCTTGGAAGAAGCACCTGGCATACTAATGTGAATCTCTTCAAAGTTGCATCTGATAATCTGAAGGAACGATTGCTCAAGAATGGAGAAGATAAGGCAGCCCTCAAAGCTAAGGTTCAAAAACTACAACAATATATTTCCAATCTCCTTCATGGTACTTCACATGCCACCTTGTTGCTTCCATAGATTTTGGAGTCACCTACAAATCAACATCAGTTGAATTAGTTGGTCATATATGGAAAACATATGAGAGATTGGGTAGAAGAATAAATCACCAGGGGTAGATTTACACTTGCAGAGATGTACTAATTGAGGTATAATGCCCATGATCTTCACTCAAGGATTCAGGAGTTTGAGTAGAATATATTAGAAAGGAAACCAAGATAGATATCATTATTTATGACTTGAGGATGGCTTATGATTCAATCATTACAAAAGAACACAAGAAGAAGATTTTTTCTTGGAGAGAACAACACCTCTTCAAAGTAAAAAACTATGAAGGAATATCTATAGAATTGGTTGGATATAGATAGAAGGTTGTTAATATTCTCAAGTTCATAAGCACATTTGTCTCATAGATCCCTTGTTCATATCATCATGAAGATGACACTTACTTTGATCTCGGTGAAGTGCAAATAGAGTTTCAAAATCTCATATGTGGCAGTTTCAATGGTGATCCTATTGCATGCAAGATGAATCATGTTGACACAATGTCAAAAAAATTTGATAAAGCAACTGAAAAGAGAAAATAATTTCTAAGTTTGATTACAAATGGTGAAGAGATGTTGGAAAAGCAGTATGTTGTTTTGGATAGTATCAATGTTCCTGATGAAGAGGCAGTTAACAATTTTTTCGAGGATATGGTTTCCCAAGTTATCAATGAGTGAGCCACCAGTTGGAGCATGCAATGTTTCCTAAGAATAGAATTAAAAGGAACAATTAACTCAATGCCTTTTTCGAGTTTAACTTGATGTTCCCATTCATGCATATCTATTCTTTGGAAATATCAATGTATAGTTGGAGCTTTTTCAGTTAACTGATGTTAGCAGTTAGTTAACTATTAGTTATCTTTTGTTTAGTCTTAGAAATTAAGCTTGCATGTTGGAAAGTCTAGTTGTTAAAAACAAGGAGATTTTAGGGTTCCCTACTCCTTGTTTGAGTATAAATAAAGGCAACCTTGCCCATTTCTTTTTAACCATTGTTGTGATAACAAATTGTTGAGCCTATTTTTCTTGCAACTTTTCTATTCAATGTTTGTTCAACTTTTGTTTATGTAATCTAGTTTGATCGCATATTGTAAACCTTCTTTGCTATAATATGCTCTCCCATAAGTGTATTTTCTATTATAAAATTGAGGAAGGAAATCTCATTCCTATCTTACTTTGATCTACTATATCAATCTATTCCAAAACTTTGTCTTATGTTTTTCTTTCATAATCTTTATTTCAGTTTACATCTAATAAGTACAATGAGTTTTCAGGTGTATTTTGGAAGTGATTTTATTTAATATTTTGTGTTAAATCAAATCATTTATGATTCTCAGACTCTGAATTTACTTAAGAAATCAAAGCATCTTTAGAGTAGGCCTAGTTGTAGTTGAAGTTCCAAAAAATAGAAAATCTCAGATATGACACAAAGAGTTTTATAACCTTGTGCTCTTAGCTAATAATAAAAACATTGGTAGTGAATTAGTATTTCTTTTTAAGCATAATCAACGAAGAGGGAGCTTCCCCTCCTAATTTGAAGAGCAGTCTAACTATGGTCTAACTGTGCATAGCTATTTGTTTCTAATCTACATTCTAGAGGTACGAATTGAAATGTCAACAATCTTCTATCATCACATTTTTCACCTTCCTTCTGTCTAGCTTCAATAATTTAGTACTATTGTTGTCTACATCAAAAGAGAAATGTCTTAAGTTTAATATGAAATTACACCCTTAACAACTCATTAGAGACTTATTTTTAAACCATTTTTTGTTGCCATGTGTAACACCCTAAATAAGCTACCAAATTTTCAAACTAGTATAATTTTTTATTTTGCATCTAGATTTACCAATTAAGCATTTGATATTATAATCATAACTTGGGCAAGGTGGCAAGGGATCATCATAATTATATTAATTAGACATAATACCTCTCTTAAAGGAACCTTACTTGGTCTTGCAATTCTAGAAATGGTATAGTGTTTACGACATAATATCCTTGTGGACCCTACAAAGCTATACACTATGGGTTAACATAATCTAGATTCTAGAATTAATTTAAAATATAATCCTAACTATAGAACACTTTATCTAGACTTTATCTTAACATATACTTACATTAGTTGAATCAACATATATATCAATTATCCTTTCAACATCAACATTTTTATTTTCCTATAGTATTTGTTAGTAGTAGTCCCTACCAAAGGTAGGGAAATTGATATTATTTTCATCATGCTTTTGAAATTCATTAGAAAAAATAAATCAAGGGCATATTGTAAAGTTTATTTATCCACCAAGTTTTTTTAATATATTTTTCAAAATGTTATTGGTTGGTCCTTTTTATATCCAATGACCCTCATTGTTTCTATCCCTAATTATGTGGTTTGGAATAGTATCGGTTATGTTCCTTACCATGGAAATGCACTAGTTCCTTTAAAATTTCTTCCATATCAATGAAAGAGGTATAAAGGTGGATATGCATAGAATGTCTTGTCTCATACCATATCATTATTTTACTCCTTATGCTCTCTTCTTCATCCCGATGATGGATCACAAAGTGTGATCTGAAATGTTGATGAAAAAAATCTTACACAATCGAATCCAGAAATCAACTAGCAATAATCAAGATGGATTGTGGAAAATTGATATCATTTGTTGAATATGTGCTTAAGGCTTTAGATCTATTCAAAATTTTTTTTTGTAAAATTCATGAGATTGGAGTTATTTGAGATAGTGTTTCAAAAAAATTGTATGCCTTTTCTATACTCCCACATATTGCATTATACACACATGGAAAATCATTTAAAATTATATTTTATTCTAAAAAATCCTTCCATTATGCTTTAATAGATGTCCATACTTGATTCCAAGGCTCCTATTTTGATATAGATAGGGAGGATGTTGGTATATGTTGTTGAATTTGGCTTTGCACCTACCAATTACATTTTCTTAAAAGCTTCCAAATCCTTTTAAAAAAAATGTATTTCTTGTAGTCTTTGCAGTCCATGTGAGCATATTTATCTAGATGTGTGTCCTATAATATTTTACATTAATTTCTATAGAAGCTTGATATTCATAATAATACTAGTTTTGTTAAGATGAATACCTTAGCATGTCTCTCCACTATCCAAATATTTGGTTGTATGTCATGCCATCTCACATCTATATAGTTTGACATGAAGAATCAATAATTTTACACTTGGAAATGGTCCCAAAAATTAGAACTGCATTGTTTTTTCTCACTATTTATATATGAAAATGAAATATATTTGTAGCTTTTGGTTATTTCTAATTTTGAGTTTGATTTGCTTATTAGATTATACTTCACTACTAAAATATATATAGTTTTAATACAAGTGATTCTACTCTTAGGTACTTGTATGTCTCTTTGTCTATGTCACTTGGGTTTTATTTATATGGTTTTTTTATTAGTTAACATGTTTATGTTGATCTTATATACATCAAACTCTATGCATCTAACCATTTTTGTAATTAAAATTGATTATAATTTGGTTTCATGCATGTCGACTTTTATACTATTCATTAGGTCTTGGTGTAGATTGGATGATGCTTGTTTAAATTTTTAGTAATTTTTTTGGCCCTTAATTTTATACATTGGCTTTTATATGACCACTTTTAATTGTGAGCATAATTGTGTCCTAAGTGTTTGCATAGAAAATATTGCACTTTTAATCATGAAATGTGAAAACCCACCTATAGGAAAAACTTGTAATGCACATCACACTAACAAATCCTAAATCTAGACTATTATAATTGATGTAAATGAATATTATTTGCCTAGAGAATGTGTAATTAACCATGCTCCATGTACATAAATTTTAAATCAATTATTACAATAAGAATTTAATTTTGAACTAGTTCCAAAAAGATTAGGAACTATTTGGCAATCCAAAAAAAAGAAATATCTATTACAAAATATGAATAATTAAGGTTTTGTTTTATCCAAGTTAATTTTCACATATTCTCTAGGTTTACTATTTGGCCATCAAATTTGGCATTGAAAAACATTACAAGATTTTTTTCATTTGGAAGTCCACATACTAGCTCATTTGAGTATTGCTCTTAGCAAAATAATATTTTTTGAAAGTTTAATTTTAGGGATTAAAACCTTCATTTCTTGGAGTCACCTTCTCATGCTCCTCTAGAGGTTCAAATTGACCTTGTAACTCAACAAAAATGAGTGGAGCATTCACAATTTTTTACTACTTGATTTGGAGAGTTTTGAAATTTGATCTTCTCCAATAACTTTATATTTATGATTCCACCCCTCCCCCTTACATAAAAGGCACAACTGCAAGCAACTATAAGCCAAAATTTATTGATGATAGTGATGCATTTGAGTACATTTTTATTTTAATTGAATGTAGTTTGAAATTTTATCGAGTGCTAGGGTTGTGGAATTAATTACTTTTGTATTGAATTGGATGATTTTGAACTCCTAAATTTAATATCTCTTTAGTGTTTATACATATATATTATGTTGTTGAAATACATTAGTGCACATAAAATGTGTTGACCAAGGATACTAGTATTGGCCGATTACACTTGATTCATGATGAATCAAAGCATAACGTAGCCACTAATACTCAATCTTAAACAAGATCATTCAAATGAAAGATAAACTAAACATATATTGAAATGAAGCATTCTAAACTGTGAAAGCATTTAAATGTCTACTCTAACCCATTTGAAACTTATCCCATTTTGGAATTGGTGCCATGTTGATGTGGAACAACGACCCTTTCCCAATCTCACAATCAGTGAGCTTATTCCAGTCGATTCTATTGAAATGAATCGATGAAACTGTTTTGATATGTGGATGGATACATGATTTATGCTAAATTGAACATGATGCAAGCTAAATTAATATGATTTTATTCTAAAAATGATCTAAATATGCAGTTGCTAAGCTAATCTAAATGAGATTTAAACTAAAAAAAGATTCAAACCCTAATCTATAAACAAGCTAAATGGATGCGTGGAAGCCATTAATGGAAGCTTAAAGCTAATATGCAGTTAAAAATGAACTAAAATATGCTAAATGTGAACAAAGATGAGTGTGAGTGTGAATGATTCCAATAGCATAAGTTTGAAAATTGAAAGATGGATCCATTTGTCTCCTAATAGTGCTTTATTTATAGGAATGCAAATGATAAATGAAAGGTTGAGATCAAAAAGGTTAATCAACAGTCAAGGATAAAAGAAATTGGAGGCATGGATCATGGATTCTCATCAATGGGTGAGAATGCAAAATGAGATTTAAACAAGGGTTCTCATTCCTTCCATACAAACACACTTTTGACCCGTATAAGAGGCCAAATGTTAACTTGCTCAAGAAGCCAAGTGAGAATATTCCCTTTTTCAAATGATTGGAGGAGAGAGAATATTCTTATGGGTGAGGAAAAAGGGTATTTCACAAATTAAAGCAAAGTTTAATTGTGAAAAAGGGGAAGGAATATTTCATGGGAATATTCCCCTTTTGGAGGTAAATTGGATTAATTAGATAATTGTTAATTAAACAATGTTAATCATACAATTAGGGGATTTTAGAAGAATTTAAAGTGATATTCTTTAAATTGAATGATTTAATGAATGGGGAAAGGTGAAATGACATTTAATTAAATAACTTAGGGTTATTTAATAAAATAAGAAGACTTAGGGAATTAAATGAAATAGTTTGATTTATTTAATTTAATGAGATAAAATGTTAGTGTGAAAGGGGGTGAATTAACCTGATTTGATGAATTAGGTTAATAGATGAAAATGATGCAATTAATCAAATAGCTAGGCTAATTTAATTAATTAAGCGAAAAGAGGATGGGTTTCAAGAGTAAATGATGTTAGTATACCCGATTCAAGTGTATGATGTCATTCAAGACATTTTTCAATGTCTACATTTTGCCCCTCTTTGAAGCGAGGTACTTGTTGCTTCAGTTCAAAGACCGATGCTCTTTAGATTAAAAACTGCTGCCCAGATAAAAAAAAAATTATAATTTTTAGATGCCCTACTACTGAAGGATAAAGCTAATTCCCTACCCCCTCGAGAAATTAGGCAAAAATTTTGAATTTTGGGTTGATTTCTCGATAAAGGTGAAAAGTTGTCCTAGGGGTCTAGAAAGGCTCCCAGATGTAAGAAAGATGCCAAAATTGCAAAAAATGATGCAAAATAAGGTTTAGATTGGAAAAATTGGTGAAAATGATCATAAACTAGCTTGAAGGCTAAATTAGGGCAAAAAACCCTAATTTTCTAGCATAAATAAGCCAAGAAGGGTCACTTTCAATTCATTTGTGCATTCACACCTTAGAGAATTCTTGATATTTTGAGCTCTAACCCTTTGACTAAATGGCACGACGAGAGCTCCCTCGACATATTTCTAACTACATTTGAGAGTACCAGCGGCTTCCAGGCATAGGACCACCAGTATGTAACTCGAAACTTGATTTGAAATTTGACTTTTTGATGCATTTATTGCTTTTTGAATTTGAAACTTTGGTGGCATCGCTATATAGTGACGCTGAAATTAGAATTGGCAACACTAAAATGAATTTGAGCGACACATATTTGTATTGCAATGTAGTTCACAATTTAGAATTAGGGTTTCTTATTTTAAATTGTGATGCATATGTTTGTATCGATGTACTTGATTTGAAAATTAGGGTTAGGGTTTCCAAAGTTTAAATCATGACGCATATGTGCCTGGCGATGCAATTTGTGATTTACAATTTGAATACCTTCAGGCCATCACAATTTGGAATTTGAAATATAGTGATGCTAATGTAAATAGCGACGCTATTGTCATTTTGGAGCTAAAAATTCCACATTGAGTCAATTTTTTTTTGAATTTTGACATCATGCACTTCGTGAGCATAGGTCATTCCACCCTTGATGTCTTGTGAGCACTAGCCCATAGTATTAGAGAGACTTGACAATTTATCTGAGTTGTGCTAGGAGCACCTGGGGGAGATCAACTTATGGTATGTTGCATATATGCCCATCATCTAGACACATCTGGCTATGATGATGGCACTATGCGAGAGATGACACAGTGAGACTTTGTCTTTCCATCTTCTGACGGGCGTGGTGACAGTGACTTTAGAGGATGTATGGAAAATTTTGTGTTTGTCGATACATGGCGAGCATGTGATTTATGATGTCGATGTCAGATACAATGCCTACCATGAGGTGATGGAGATTGAGGACCTCATTCTAGTCACTTCGCAAATAGACCTCGAGATGTATAGAGGTCAAGTGCCCACATTCTGATTGATCATTACAACTATTATCTCTGGCTTGGTTGCTCCTGATCGACATAGCAAAAGATTCAACCTAGGATGGGGCTTGGCATGGCGCAGGATGCTCTATGGGAGGACATTATTTGCATGGGGGCCAGTGATGTTGGACTCATTGTATCATGATATGCATAACTTTGTCTATTGTGATAGCAACTATTGGCATAGGGGTTACCTTGCTTCATATTTGGGCTTGGGAACATATTGCAGTGCTCTGATCGATCATGCAGATGGTTGATGTTGAGCTAGATGACCCTATGGTTTGGAGATATAGGGGCACCATCACTCTCTAGCATGCAGGGCATCTTGGGCTTCCATACTTGCGCAGGGTGCTCGATGATATGATAGTATTTAGATGGTGACCTTGGCTCCAAATGCCAATGTGGTACGATGATACACAACAACTCTTCTTTGCCAAATAGATCCGGTTTATGTAAGGTTGGGAGCACACAATCATACAATGGTATCTACCAGATAGGGTGGCATGATAGTTTGGTGAGCATTAAGATAGGCCAGATGATTCCTACGAAGCTATATTTGCAAGATCAACTCAAGAGGTTCCCACATGGGGACCTACTATCCCAGTTTCAAAGGTGGTCAAGGGTTTTAGACAGTTGATGGCACAACCATGGGCTTATAATCAAGGTCAGTAGATAGGTAGACGACATCTGCATATGATGCATGGTTTACACCCCTCGCTAGTTGATAGATCCAACAGGTGCTCCTCCATAAGGGAGACCAAGAGGGAGGGGAGCAGGCAAGGGACAGGATGGCCAGGATGGCCAAGATGGGCAAATTCTAGGGATTCTACCATTGGGATAACAACCTCCTCAACAACCTCTTGTTTAGTAGCAGCCAGTTTAGCCACCACCACTAAATCCCCAAGACATAGATTCAACAGCTGTAGCAGCAAGTACAAGTTCTCACGGGTGAGCGAGATCAGGCCTGCTAGTAGATTTTGGTGATCACTGCTAACCAGGACCAGGCTAGACAACAGGTTGTGGCTATTAAAGTAAAGAGAGATTAGACACAAAAGTAGGAATAGGTTGTGATTTCCAAGAGAGATCAAGAGATCAGTCGCCACCAATAATAGGAGGCGATGACAATGACTACATAGGGTAGGACTGTATTCGCCAGGCTATACAGAGAAGTGGTGATCAAGCTAGCCTATTACAAGATGCACTATCATTGAGATGTTCCAGCGCCACTCAGACAACCTAACTACTCACAAAGGAGTGATGCACAACCTAGGGTTGAGGATCATCTAGAGAGATAGGCCAGAGAGGGGAGCAACCATCAGAGCTAACTCAATTTGTATAGACAATTTTTATTTTGTTGCCCAATTCTTTGATACAGATATACATTCATGGGCTCCTTTTTGATAGCCTCGTGGATATTGTATTTATGATCGATATACATACACTAACCCAAATATTGTACTGTGACATTCATTTTTTGATATATATATGATATAGATACAAATTCAATATGATGCGTTCATCTTATTTCATGCTTATGATTGTATGGATGCATATGATGTGAGATGTTTATATGTTATCATGTATGGATGCACTTTACTTATATTATGTGATATGCGATGATACATGAGATGTAATGATATGGATGGATGCAATGCTATATTCTTTTTTAGTATATTTTTCATGATATGCCATGGGATGGATGATATGGTATGCAAATGTTATGCTATGATTATGTATGCAAATGTTATGTTATGATTATGTATGTAAATGTTATGGATGCATATCTTTTTAGGTATTTTCTATGCAGCTTTATGAGATGATCATGTATGCATATGAATGTATGGATGGATCATGTAGATATTTATGCTTATGTTATGATATTGCAATGCATGTTTATGATATGTGATGCAATGATTTATGATGTTTATAATAAAAAAACTATATTATTCATCACAACTCAAATGATAATGATGATGCAGTATGTATGATGTGATATGCAATGATTATGCTGATGTTTTATGAATGTGGGATGATGATTTGCTCATATCTTGGGATTGGGATTTTATTTCATTCCTTATTGTTTGATATAACACATAGACACAATGCATCAAGGTATTGATAACCAAGATGACATTGTATCTAGTGTAATGGACTTTTACTCTACAAACAAATAGGATAGTTCTTGTTCACATCTTGACATATGGAAACCTCGTTGGAATGTAAGTTAGAATCTTAGAACACATTGGACCAAAGCATACACAATAGTCAACGACATACCCCAAACAACTTTCATACACACAACTAAGCAATTATGCGCCTAGATTATTTTACAAGGGTACCCACAAGCACAACAAACGGAAGATAATGGTCAATTCCCCATTCCTTTCTCTCTAAATCATTTTGATAGACATCATCGAGAGGTCCTCGAAATGGGTTATTAAGATAAATCATAAGAAAATATCAAATACAAATAGTCAGTGTTATCTATATCTCTTGCCAGTTTAATTTGAGCTAAGGTGATTTTTGATGTTGATGTCCATCGTAGGAAGCATACATCCTAAGACATGTTGATTAGATGGTTTTGATGTAGGATGATAATGATAATGATAATCCATTGATATAAACTTCACTGATGCATTTACCTATGATTTATACTTTAGATTTTGACACTTAATTTCTCACTTTACGACTTGCTAAACTTTTTTTATATTTGTTTGCCAAAGGTTGAAGGCAGTGATTGACTTATTATGAGTGAATTTTTATTGTAGGTGAATGAAAAATGGGATGGATGGTTTTAGATTTTTTGGAATATTTCAATGTTTTTGGTATTTTGAGAATGTTTTGAGGCTGTTTTGGGTCTTTTTAAAAGTTTATGTGAATGTTTATGGTTTTCAGTTATTTGAGGTTGTTTAGGATTCTTTGAAAGTTTTCTGATGTTTTTGTGTTTTATGAGTTTTCAAATGTTTTTGTGTTTTTTGATATTTGGATGTTTAGGATTTTTATGAGTTTTCAAATGTTTTTGTGTTTTTTGATATTTGGATGTTTGTGTTTTTTCAATATTTGAATGTTTTTGGGACTTTTCCAAGAGTTTTGACCAAGAACCTACCCTAAAAGACCTATCCTAGGGACCTCGGGGACTGATCAAAGATAAGCCTTGCCTACATTATACATGCAAAGACCACGTAGTTCGATTGACATGACTTATTGAAGATGATATATGAATAGTTGACAAAATGCTAGTTTATTATGACGGACTCCTAAAGGACTAACTTAGGGTGTCTCGGGGGCACATCAATGATTTTATATGTTTGACATTTTTGGGGATTTTTATGTGTTTTGGATGTTTTGGATTTTTGACTTTATAATTTTTTGAATGTTTTTGGATTTTAGCTGTACAGGAATTTGGATGTTTTGGATTTTCTATTATACAAGATTTTTGATGTTTTTGGATTTTCTGATGAATGCTTTACGAATGTTTTTAGGATTTTCTAATAACCATTAAGATATACAAGAACCTGATATGATCCATAATAAATTTCCCCCAACGTGATGCAATAGACTACCTCGATATAGGTAGGACAAATTGACCTTTGGAAAATTCCAAGTAGTACTAAGGGGATACGATACTTCACAACTTCAAGCTATGATAAGGACGTAGATAAGGCGATGGATGAATAAATAGGATAAATGATGAAGTGATGGATAAATGGTAGGATAAAGAGCCAAAGAAAAGATGGAGGTGCTTTATTTACACGAGGCGCTTGTTTGCCAGGTTTTCACCAAGGTACTTGCCCAAAGTGCCAACGAAGTGGTTTTCACTAGAGGACAATTGTTTGTCTTTAATTTTTCAATCCTTTTCCTCATTTTTTTGGATTTTGATCATTTTTTTATATTTTTAGATTTACACCCTTCAGACTAGGCATAAAACTTTTTGAGATGTAAGATATTAGTTAGTTCTTGTAAGGGTTCTCCTTTAGCCATTGACAATTGGTATACTCTTGATCCATAGCTTGTTGTGATGACAAAGGGACCCAACCAATTAGGCTCAAACTTTCCCTTGCTATCCTAATCTAAAAGATTTTTTTGATTCTTCTTTAGGACAAGATCCCCTGCCTAGAAATACCACCATCTGATCTTCATGTTGTAGCTATGTTTCAATCAATTTTTATATACTTGCAAGTGATTAAGGGCATCAAGATGACGCTCATCCAAGAATTCTAACTCATTCAAATGAGATACTCTATATTCTTCATCGGTAATCAGGTTTTGCAGTGACCCTCGTAATGATGAGAGCTCAACCTTGATAGGCAGGATAACTTCCGATCCATAGACTAGGGAGAAAGGGGTTGCACCTATTGGCATGCAGATACTAGTTTGATAAGCCCAAAGAGTGAGAGTTAATTCTAGATTCCAGTCATGACCAGCTTCATTGACCATTTTCTTTAGGATTTTTAGAATGGTCTTGTTTGTAGCCTCAACTTGACCATTGCCCTGGGGATAATACGGGGTAGAGAATTGGTGTTAGAAGTTGAATCTTTGGCATAGCTCTTTTAGATATTGATTCTTAAAGGGGTTCCATTATCTGAGATGAGGGTTTTTGGAACACCATAATAGCAGATTGGGTAGTTCAAGATAAACTTGGCAATTTTCTTCCCCATTATGTAGGTCATAGGAATGACTTCAACCCACTTAATAAAGTACATAGTGGCAGTTATAATAAACATGTGGCCATTGGATGAGGTTGGAGTGATTTTTCCTATGAGGTCAAGTCCCCACTACGAAAAAGGCCAAGGTGTGATCATTGGTTGCAATTCTTGAGCTGGAGCATGAATCAGATCTCCATTTTGTTGACACTAGACACATTTTTGCACATACTACTGAGCTTCTCTTTCCATGGTTGGCCAATAGTACCCCGTCCTCAACAATTTCTTAGCTAAAGTCATAATGTCAGAATGGGAACCACATATGCCATCGTGAACTTCTATTAAAGTTGGTACGAGAAGTTGTTCTACCAAGAATTCACACTACAGGACGTTGTTCGACATGTCTAACAATGATCCAATTTTTTCCATTGCATCTGTTGTTCATGCAAGGAATCTGCTCAAAGTTTATGTCTATGAAAATGTCCTTGAGAATTTCTACCATCTGTTTGTAAGGAGTGAGCTTACGATCCTTAGTTTGATAGTCGTCATTGACTTGGTTAATAACCAGTTGTTAGTCTCCATAGACTTTCATCTCTTGTATTTGCCACTGAACCATTATCCTTAGACCTGTGATTAGGGCTTCGTACTCAACAATGTTGTTAGTACAATGGAACGGTAGTCGATATGACTTTGGAATGCAATCACCTTGAGGGGTAATGAAAAGAATACCTGCTCCTGATCCATATTGGGTGAACGATCCATAAAATTACATCTTCCACTGAGCTGTGAGATTGATAAGGAACACTAATTTATCAGGGAACTCAAATATTAAAGGGTTCTCTACATAGATGGGTGCCTCTACCAGTCAGTTTGTGATCACTTGTCCTTTGATTGCCTTGCATTCTACATACTCTATGTCAATTTCAATTAAGATCATTACCCATTTGGCCACTTTCCCAGTGAGAGTTGCTTTAGATAATAGGTATTTGAGTGGGTTGATCTTTGCAATGAGCTTGATTTGATGAGACAAAATGTAATGTCTAAACTTTTGTGAAGAAAAAAATATTACTAGACATTCTTTCTCAATGGGTGAATAGTTCATTTCATAGCCCACCAAAGTCCTATTGATGTAGTAGATAGCTCTTTCCTTTCCGTTTTCATCATGTTGTGCTAGAAGAGCTCCTAGTGTTGTTGATGTTGCTGAGATATACAAGATCAATGGTTTGTTTAGTATCGGCAGCATGAGCACTGGAGGTGTTAATAGATTGTCTTTGATTTGCTGGAAAGCTTTATCACACTTCTCATCCCACTTGTAAGTTATTCCTTTATGGAGAAGATGTGAAAAGGGGTGGATTTCATCTGATAGTTGCACTATGAACCTCCTGATGGACTACAATATTCCTTGTAACCCTCTCATATGCTTCAGTGTTTGTGGTGGTTCCATGTCGAGGATGGATTTTACCTTTGCTAGATATATTTCTATCCCTCTTTGTGAGACGATAAAGTCAAGAAGTTTCCCCAATATAACCCCGAAGATACACTTTTTTGGATTCAGTCGTACCTAGTACTCTTCAAGTCTATCAAAGATGGGTCCTAAGACTCCTATGTGCTCACTTCTTTTCTTTGATTTTTCCAAAATATCATCCACATAATCTTTATCTATTTTGTGGATCATGTCATGAAAGATGAGGATAATTGCTCTTTGATAAGTTGCTCCTACATTCTTTAACCCGAATGGCATCACATTCCAACAATAGGTTCCCCATGGACAACTGAATTTAGTTTTGTGTTGATCCTCCTTGGTGATCATAATTTGATTGTAGCCTGAAAAATCATCCATGAGTGACAACATTTCATGCCCTGTTGTTAAGTCCACAATAAGGTCAATGTTAGGGAGAGGAAAATCATCCTTCGGGCATGCCTTATTTAAGTCCCTGAAATCAGTGCAAATTCGAATAACCCCAATGGGTTTTGAGACTAGTACTAGGTTTGAAACCCACTTATGATAATCTATCAGTCAGATGAATTTGACATCAAGAAGCTTTTGTAACTCTGGTTTCACTAGAAGTGCTATCTGAGGATGCATCTTCTGTAATTTTTCTTGAGTGGCTTGGCTTTAGGATAAATTGCTAAGTGATGCACAACTACTTTGCGATCAAACCCTAGCATATCAGTGTATGACCATGCAAATTTAGCTCTGCACTCTTTCAGGAATGTTGCCAGGTTCTTTTGTTCTTCATCCAACAAAGATTTAGCAATGAAGGTGACCTTAGGTGCTTCTTTTTTTCCCACATTGACTGGACTAGCCTTTTCTGCTAGCACTGCTGACTTTTTTCAGATGCATTACACTAAAGGGGAGATTGAATCCCTCATCCTGGGGTGCCTCAGAGAGGTTTTCACCATTGGATTCATCCTTTGTTTTTACAATTTTAGGATCAGAGAGTGCCACAGTGTGCTTTTCACTCAAGGATCTGCATGTTAGTTGCATTTCATCAATTTTGTGACTAAAGGATTCAATCATCTCCCCATAGTATGCCCATGTGTCGAGCTCTATGTCAAAACCTGCTTTGTGATCAGCCCATGGTAAGTTTTCACGGAGTCCCATGAATTATGAGATTGCTTCATTATTTTCAAATAAATCCAAAATTGGTGGTTCTTGTTGGTCCATGCCAATGATTTGGGGGTATACTAGGCATATTTCAGTTGGTTGATCACTCAAAGTGAAGGATGTTATGGATACCATGAAGAGGGAGATATTCTCAAATAGGTCAGCAAAATCAAGGGGGGAGTCATCTAAGGTTGTATCACATGATGTAGGTAACCAAGAGGAAGCCTTCACTCGTTTATTGGAAGTACTTTTGTCGATAAGGGTGACCTTGCTAGTAATACAACCTAGGCCAAGATTCTTTAGTCATTTCTCAAGAACGATGGGTTCTCGTAAACCATTATCATTCTATCCTAGCTTATCGTTCTTGTTATATGCCCATCCCTTCATTAGCTACAAGCCTTTATTGTCGTATTCCATGGGAAGAGTGGGAGCAGGTCGTTCATCTTGATAAAGGAGTTTAGAGATATCATTGGAATCTTCTTGATTCAAATCCCCCCACTTGGTGAAGGTAGTAGCCGCCATCTTGATTTTTTCGAGCTTTTTGTTGCTAGATGTGGGTTTCCCACGAGATTGAGGAGAAATAGGTAGCTCTCCTAAGACAAAGGTGTTCTTCATTAGCTTACAGTTCCCACAACCATCATCTTGGATCACTGCTTTGATATTAGGTATGTTTTGCACAATGAGTGCTTTTGTTTCATAGGTAGATGAAAGGGATGATGGGTCAACAAATGGGGTAGAAGGGGTAGGCCCTTCGTCATTTTTGGGTACTTGGGGGGGGATATTATAGAACTTGGCGTCAAGATTTTTGCAGTAGTAAAAAGGCTCAGGATCTCCATGGATGGTAATCTCTCTACCCTCAAAAGGAAACTTCACACATTGATGATAAGTCGAGGCTACAACTTTTAGGGCATGGATCCATGGTTGACCAAGCAAGATGTTATAGGGAAGATCAAGGAAGATCAAGGTCTAACACCTAACATGTAGTTTATGCGATGAGGGGACCCACTTGGATGGGTAATGCGATGATGCCTTGTGATACCCATTCTTGATCATCATATGCCCTGGTGGTGGTACTCTTTTCCTTTTCAATAGTATCTTTTGAATAGCCCATATTTTTTATCAACTAAAGGGTGCAAATGTTCAATCCAACACCTCCATCTACTAAGACTCTTTTGACCTTGTTCTTATGAATGATAACCTCAAGGTGTACAACATGGTTATGAGATGGTTTTGACTGTAGGTCTTGCTTCGAGAAGGTGAGAAGGTGATTAGCGATATGGCCTACCATAGCTTGAAATTGATCTGTATCAATATCCTCAGGAATAAATGACTTGGACAAAGATTTTTCCAAGATCTCCCTATGTGCAAGGGATATCCTCAATAGTTCTAAGATTGATATATGTGCGGGGGTCTTCTTAAGCTAATCTAGGAGATTGTACCTACTAGGATTGGATGTTGGAAAAGTAGGATATTCCTTAGATTGAGATGGGACTCCTTAGACAGTAATTTTTCCATGTCGTGTGGTGACTCCACACTCTGGACTAGGCCCTTTGATGGTGACAATGGTAATGAAGCTATCATAAGAATCAAGTACATTGGAATAGGTATGCTGCATGTTTGTGTAATCCTTAGGTTTTCTGTTGTTGTCCCCTTTGCTATGATCTAACATAGGGTTCTTGTATATCTTAACATCTTGATTCCTGGCTGGTACCTCAACAAATATGGTGTCATTCTCTATGAGGTCTTGGATAATTTTTTTGAGCCTCATGCAGTTTGTTGTTTTGTGTCCTTTAATCTTGTGAAAGTCACAAAGATCTTTCTCGTTATACCATGATGGTTTCTCTTGTGGTTCTTGGTAGTTTTCAAAGTTGGGAAGTGTTATTAGATTTGACTCTACCAAAATTTTCATGATGGTTTCTATGGGTTCAGATAACTATCTGTATTTTTATTTAGGATAGTCGTTCTTGTTAGTGGTTCTACGATTCCATCATTTGTTACGTTCTTTTTCTTAGCCCAAACACGAGGCTTGTTGTTTGAACTAGTTGATGGGAGATGATCTTTGTAAGCTTGAGCATTCACTTGTGAGATTAGAGATCTTTCAATGTTAAGGGCTCTAGGGAAAAGCTCGTCATAAGATGTGATGCACTGCATTAAGTGGAATGATAGATCTAAATGTATATTTTCTATGATAATTCCCACTTGTTGTTCATTGGGGAGAGGCCACTTTCTCTTACTAGCTCTTTTTCTCCATTGTTGTAAGAAATTAGTGAAAGTTTCTCCTTTGTTTTTCCTGAGAGTGTATAGTTCTTCTAGACTTATGTCCATGTCAAGGTTTAAGGAGAAGTGATCGATGAATTTGTAGGTAATTTCTTGGAAAGTTTTGATGTGGGGAGGTAGATGAGAAAACCAATCCATGGAAGGACTTGTTGAACTTTGAGGGAAGAGGCGCATTAAATAAGAATCATTGTAGGCCACCTCCATACACATGAGGTTAAATTATTTGACATGGTCCATAGGACTTCCTCTCCCTTTGTATTTATCAAATTTGGGAATTTCAAAACTAGAAGGGAACGATGCCATTGATATGTTTTGGTCAAATGGATAAGGACATAGATTCTGTGTATGGGGCTTCTTTGTCTTGCCCATTCGAAGATCTTGTATTTCTTGAGATAGTGCCTTAAACTATGATGCTAGATCATCTTGCAGGTTTGATGGAGGAACATACGGTGGGATGATAGATGCATTTTGATATGATAAGGTGTTGTATGGGGTGTACAGTGGCATGAGATTCTATGAGGGTGATTGGGGTGTCGATGTATATGTTCCTAACGCATTTGTATTGACGATGTTTTGTTTAGGATTATAGTAGGAACTTGGTTGTTGTTGTTGTTGTTGGGCATACTATTGAACTATTAAGGCTTGTTGTTGTTGTTGCACCACAAGGGCTTGCTATTGGGCTTGTTGTTGTTGTTGCACCATGAGGGATTTTTGTTGGGCTTGTTGTTGTTGTTGCACCATAAGGGCTTGTTGTTGTTGTGATGTTAAAGCTACTTGATGGGCTTGATGTTTGATGGGCTAATGTTGCTTGATGTTGTTGCTATTAGATGGCTTGCTGATAAGCTTGTTGTGCTTGCTATAAAGCTAGGTAATGTGCTTGCAATGTAGAATCAGGTGGTTGTTGCAATATCTGAGATGGATTGTGAGTGTTGATGTTCTGCATGGGTAGCAGATTGCTAATGAGAGATGGAGGGTTCCCTTGGTTTAATATTCCTTTTAAGATGGTGGATTGATGTGGAGGAATGTAATTTTGAGGTCCCATTTGATTTTGCATGGTAAAGGGGACTGTGGGGAAAGATAAAGATGTTACCATTAGATTTTGTGATGGACATTACATACTAGGACCTTGAGTCCATTGATTAAAAATATTCCCTTGTCCCATGTCTTGAGGATTTCCTTGTGCTAGAGATGTAAACAAGGTATTTCCTAGGTTGGTGGGATTTATGACCAAGGGATTGTTCTGAGATGGGTTGATGATGGATTGGGTGGATGTGTTTTGCGACACCAATGGTATGGATGAACCAATGGGACAATTGGGTAAAGATGTCCCAATATAAATTAAGGGTTGACTCTGTGGTATAATATTGATATGCCCTTGGGTGTTGTTTTGATTCATTTGGTCTATACTGCTTTGCGTGATGGTGGACCTACTTGTGGTACTCATGGGAATGGATGAAGATGGGTGTCCTCGATATGTGAAGGTCATGGTGGAATAATGAAGTTTAAGAGGTTTATATGGCTGTTTGGGATCTTCGGGAATGAGAGGAGCACCAAAGGTAGGTGTCCAAGTGGTCATTTGTGATGGAGGATTTGTATCGAGGGTTCCCACAAGTGTGCTTCTCTCAAATGGAATAGTTAAACCAAAGTCTTTAGCAAGGCTAGTTGCAAGACTGGGAATGGATGTTTGAGTTAGCCCTAGTGATGGAGTTGTGAAACCATGTGTGAGATTTTGTGCAACAAATGATGGGGAAATATGAGCTACGTTTTCAAAGGCTTGACATTCCATGATTTCCTCCCTAGTAAGAACAAAGGGATTTTTCGTAATGTCTTCTATCTCATATGGTCCTAACAAAAATGATGGTTGTTGTGATGGGGTAACTTAACTTCTCAGATCAAATTCTAAAGGATTTGGATCACTTGTGTTAAATATGACTTTGGTTTTCTCCATGATTCTCTTGTGTTGTGATCTCATTTTTACCATAATTTTTGTGTCACCGTTGGGAGAGTTGTGTTGAGGTTTGTAATGTTTGAACTCTCCAGTTGACTCAAATCTAGGTAAAAGGGATGCTCTAATTCTTTTGGAGAAATGATGATAGTGGGGGATGAAAATATGGGATTTGAGGAGAGTGACATTTATAAACATTTTGGGACAACACTTTTGACCCGAGTTTGATGTTTTGATGTCAGGATAAAGGATGTTGATGAACTTGTAAATCTTTAGGGTAGACTCGTGACCTTCAAGATAGACTAATTCAAGATTGATAACTAACTTACCTAAATGCATGGAAAAGGATTCATTTCACATACAAAATAGCTAAGTTAGGGTTTTGGGTTGATTGATGTCCAAGTCAAAAAATGTTGGTGTACTTGAAAGTTTGCAAAGTTTGGATTGAAGGAGGAAATTTGATGGAGGGGTGAATGAAGTTTTTGACCCAATGTTGACTTTAAAGTGAACCTTTGTTTTCCAAGACCAAGATAGTGAGAATGATGCTAGACCTCTAAAGTTTTCCAATCTTGAAAACTAATGTTGACCTAAATGAGAGGATAGATGTGGGTATGTAAATCTGATTCGTTCCTCCTAGCTCGAGAATAATAGTTTCTTAACAAGAGGTTACAATTGTGATGAAGTATTAAGGCCCACTTCCTACCAAACTTTGAATTACGATACCTATGTTTGTAATGGTGACATGTAGATCTTCCTCTGCATATTTTGATTATGTGATAGATCATTTAGAGGAGTTCAAAACCATGAAGAGGACCAAGGTTTTAGATAGGTTGATCATCATGAAAAAGACCTGGGTTTTGACTCATAAAGAACATGTACATGTGTGGATGCTTCCTTAATGTGCATTCATAAAAGTTTACTAAAATTTTGTTTCTGTTAAGGTAGAGTGCTAAAATATGGTTTTTGATTGCTTTTGAACTAAGATGCCTAAGTTTGAAGTGACTACCAATAGACCTTCTTTTGGGGATCCTAACTTTGTGTGAGATCATCTAGAAAATTTCACGTTTATGGAAGAAAGGAAGATATTTATTGCCATGTAGGTGGTGGTAATATAGGCCGTCCAACCTCAATATCGGTTTGTTCCTCTTCTTCGTCTAAGATGTTTGTAGCATTTCTCCACAGAGCAGGTATGATTGGGTGTTTCTTTTGTTAAAAAATTGAAGCTTCTCAAACTATTAATGATATTGGTTTTTTCCCCACTAATGAGTTTAAAGTTTGGCTGTATGATAGCACCTTCAAGATCAGGTTGTTCAACGGGAGAAATCGGTCTCCAAATAGTAATGTGGGGTTCAATTGTATGAATTTATCTTGCTTAAGTGAATTTATTTCAATACAAACACTCGTCTTGATTATGATTCCAAACTAAATGTTTATGTCAAAAACATCATAACCTTTACAATGTCCATTTTGTGAAAATCATGAGGTTGAAGCCATAATTTCTTATGTTGTCTTTGGAAAATATGGATTGAGATATAAGTCAAGATATTTAGAAATCTCTAAGGATAAGAATCCTTAGGAAAAATAGTAATATCAAGGCTATTTCAAAAGGTATCCATATTTAAGCCAAAGTGTTTGAAATTTTGAGGAAGATAGTGAATGTTTGTTTTGTAACATTTTGGAACCAAGCAATGCATTAAAATGACTCACAGTCATTTACAATACTAGGTTGAAATGGCCATACTTGTTGAGTTCCCACTCAAATTTCTCCAAACACTAAGACATTGCAAACAGTTAGAGATTTGGCCACACTGGCAAATAGTTAGAGATTTGGCAATATTGGCTCCCTTCCATGACACACACTTCTCAGGACCACCAAATCTCAAAATCCTAAAGATCCTAAGATCCTAAGGATTTTCTGTTTCAACAATGAATAGTACAAATGTGGGGCAGCTTTAGAACGACCATTCTTGCACCAAAAAGCATTAAGTATTTTTGGTAACTAAGCAGTTTGGCTCTTAGTAACAAACTGAGAACACCCAACCGTATACACACCTGCTTTGCCACTTAAGGCTCCTACTACCATTCCCGTTCCACTTAAGACATGGTACTAGGTGCAATACATTATAAATTCTAGGATAGAAGGTACTTTCTCACGATTTCCCAACCTTTAATATATCCCATCGATAAATGTGCTTGCAAGAACTTGCCTATGAGTTTCCCGTTGTGGGGTGTGTCTCATAGTAAGTCCTCTCTTAAGGGTGACACAAAGCATAAATGTACTTAAGTATTTCTCTTCACCCAATATCGCATGAAGCACAAGGGGATTGGATACGTACTATAAGTGCACACAAACAATGAAGTACACTTGGAGTGCTTCTCTTTACCCAAGATCGCACGAAGCACAAGGAGATTGGATACACACTACAAGTGTGTCACAAAAAAGTAGGCACTGATTCATTTTATTGACTAAAGCTAAGATGAATAAATTTTATACACCAAACAAAATGTAAGTTGTCTTGTTCAATTTTAAACCCAAAAGATAATGATGATATGAGGGTTCAATTTTAGTCTCATTTGAGTGTTCATTTTAAACCCAAATGAATTTTAGTGATGTCCTAGAACATAAAGTAAAAATAATAAGAAATTGGGTTATAATTGCCCCAAAGCATCAAACGCTTGTTACAATCATAAAATATTGATAAGAAAATGCTTCTTTACTTTAACTTCGTATCATCCAACCTACAAAACCACGTTAGTCTAAAAACCAAAACAACTTTGGAGGCATATTAGCACTCTGACGAATAAAATAAAATAAAACACATGCTAAAAAAATGGTCATTAAACTTCTTACCAAATTTGGGCATCGTTGTACACGATAGTGTCACTCTGGTGAATAAGGGCGTCACTTTGTAGAAAAACCAAAGAGCACAATAGTGTCGCTATTTGGTCAAGCGTCACTGTTTGTAAATATTCAATACCTCAATAAAGTGTTAGTGTTTTTGTTTATTTAGTCAATGTTGGTGCATTTAATAGGTGTTGCTGTTTGAAATGACGATAACGTCATTGTATGGTGATGCCCTGCAAAGGTGTCACTGAAATTGAGTTGGGCATCGCTCTTTCCCACGAAAAGTCAAAACGAACAGAATTTGAGATAGAAATTGATTAAATTAATGGTTTCCCTCCTTCTAGCCATAATGTCAATCAAGGATACTAGTATGGGCCGATTATGCTTGATTCATGAAGAATTGTAGCATAATGTAGCCACTAATACTCAATCTTAAACAAGATCATTCAAATGAAAGATAAACAACATATATTGAAATGAAGCATTCTAAACTGTAAAAGCATTTAAATGTCTACTCTAACCCATTTGAAACTTATCCCATTTTGGAATTGGTGTCATGTTGATGTGGAACAACGAACCTTTCCCAATCCTGTGATCAATGAGCTTATTCCAGTCAATTCTACTAAAGAGAATCGATGAAACTATTGTGATATGTGGATGAATACATGATTCATGCTAAATTGAACATGATGCAAGCTAAATTAATATGATTTTATGCTAAAAATGATCTAAACATGCAGTATCTAAGCTAATATAAATGATATTTAAACCCAAAAAAGATTCAAACCCTAATCTATAAACAAGTTAAATGGATGCGTGGAAGCCATTAATGGAAGCTTAAAGCTAATGTGCAACTAAAAATGAACTAAAATATGCTAAATTTGAACAAAGATGAGTTTGAGTGTGAGTGATTCCAACAACATAAGTTTGAAAATTGAAAGATGGATCCATTTGTCTCCAAATAGTGCTTTATTTATAGGAAAGCAAATGAGAAATGAAGGGTTGAAATCAAAAACGTTAATCAACGGTCAAGGATGGAAGAAATTGGAGGCATGGATCATGGATTCTCATCAATGGGTGAGAATGCAAGATGAGATTTAATCAAGGGTTCTCATTCCTTCCAAACAAACACACTTTTGACTTGTATAAGAGGTCAAAAGTTAACTTTCTCAAGAGGTTTCAAGTTTAGCTTGCTCAAGAAGCCAAGTGAGAATATTCCCTTTTTCAAATGATTGGAGGAGAGAGAATATTCGTTGGAATATTATCATGGGTGAGGAAAAAGGATATTTTGCAAATTAAAATAAAGTTTAATTGTGCAAAAAGGGGAAGGAATCCTTTTGGAGGAAAACTGGATTAAATACATAATTATTAATTAAACAAAGTTAATCATACAATTAGGGTATTTTAGAAGAATTTAAAGTGATTGATTAAATTGAATGATTTAATGAATGGGGAAAGGTGAAATGACATTTAATTAAATAATTTAGGGTTATTTAATTAAATAAGAAGAGTTAGGGAATTAAATTAAATAGTTTGATTTATTTAATTTAATGAGATGAAATGTTAGTGTGAAAGGGGGTGAATTAACCTGATTTGATGAATTAGGTTAATAGATGAAAATGATGCAATTAATTAAATAGCTAGGATAATTTAATTAATTAAGTGAAAAGAGGATGGGTTCAAGAGGAAATGATGATAGTATCCCTGATTCGAGTGTATGATATAATTCATGACATTTTTCAGTGCCTACAATATGAAACACAACTCTCCATTAATTTTTGCTGAGATGCATAGCTAAACTACTTTTACAAGTTTGTTTTTAATGATTGGAATTGGAATTTTTAGATATTTACTTTGTGGAGTTTTGATTGAATTTTTTTAGCAGCCATTTCCATTTAGATTCATTGTTGAAAAATTGGAGTATTAGATTTTTCTTTGTTATCAAATAATTTCCAACACTTTAACTTATATTGCGAGCAATGATTCTTTTAATGCATACTATTGAAGGTTTGAAATAATTTGGTGCCTCCAAAATGAGCCTCGACCTTGGAGTTGTGATGCTTAATTCTTCAATACCATTACATTTTTTCAATCTTTTATTTACCTTATACAAGGTGCGAAGACCTTTTCAATGAATCATTTGAAGACATCCAATTTTTTCTTGAAAACATAAAAAATATTTTTATAGAGTTTTAATTTTTCCCACTATACTTGTAAACATCTATGTGTTATCCAGACTAGAATTCCCCATTTTTATTCAACATCAAATGAAACACCAAGGATAATTTAAATATTTTTAATATCTAGTTTTAAAACCCTTTTAAATTCAATCATAGATGAGTAGTAATTTAGTGGTGTAATGCAGACCAACATATGTGCCTTGTGTGTTATTCAATTTTTTATATTATATGTTGTATTGAGTGATTTGACATTTTTTTCTAGGACATATATGTTATGATATTTTATAATAAACCTTATGATGATGTATTTTTCTTCCATCAAGGTTTTCTAATGGTGTACTTTGGATATGTATTTCATTATTTTATATATTTTATCACTATATGGGATGTTTTTATTTTTATCAATCTACCTTATTTATAATGTTTTGCATTGGATTATGTAATGCAACTAGATATATTATGGGATTCATATGTTGTGATTTTATATGTTTGGACTTGTGTGTAGGTGTTTTTCCTAAACTAAAAATGTGAAACATAAAGGAATTCAAACAAGAAAAACACAAATAACACCTCAATGATTAGCCTAGTTGAACTTGAACAAAACAAGATGAGAAACCAAGTTTTTTTACCTTGCCCAAGTTGATGAATTGGTTGGCCCCTATGATGTTGATTTGTGTGCTCCTTTGCTTATTAAAATGGCCTAAAACTTGCCCAAGTTGATGAATTGGTTTTCCCTTATGATGTTGATTTGTGTGCTCCCTCGCTTGATAAAATGGCCTAAAAATATATGCAAATGATGGATATTTTGATGGTGATTGCAATGGTGGTGTTGGTTAGTGGATTGGGTGAAATATGAAGCTTGCAAATGGCTGCAACAATGGAGGTAGTGTGTGAGAGCTTGAGTTCTTGAAATTTTCCTAAGTGTGTGATGATAGAATGAAGCAATTTTTATTGCTTTTAGGGAAAAGTCTCCAAAAGAATGGAGGGTTGATATTAGGTCTAGGGAAAGAGATCAAGGGTTGAGATGTCTTGGGAAATATCAACCCATCTCATGATGACACGTGGAAGGTGGCATGGAAAGGAGGAGATGAAATGGCAATAAGGTGGAGGTGAGGTGGAGGTAATTGCAAGTACCTTGGGAATAGGAAAGATCTCCTCATAAAGGAGTTTCTTGTCCATTTGTATAATGAGAGGACAAGAGAGGAATTAAAAATTCCTCAAAAATCCTCATATGGATTGAAAAAGAAAAAATAAATTCTTTATGGGGGGATGTGAGGAATTAAAAATTCCTCAAAATGCATAGGGGGAATAAATTGGAATTTAAAATTCCAAAGGGTATGGGGATGACTTCTCCAAAAGGAGAAATTCATTAATAGGATTGACTAAGGGTAGATACCATAAATGGCATGGGGATTAGGCTAGGTCTAATCATTGATTTAGGTTGTGCAAATGAGAGATTAGGTGAGCTAATCCTAATTAGTGAGCCACTTACATTTTATAGAGGATGTGACCCTAATCATAATAAGGAATGTGCACACCCTAACTAGGGATTAAGTGTGCTAATCAGGATTAAGGAAAATGTAGGAGGATAGGACAAGGAGAGAGAAAATGGATGAATTAAAATTTTTATTTAATTCATTGGGATAAAGTGACTAAATTAAATAAATTGGAATATTTATTTAATTTAGAGAAGAAGAGGGGTAAGGTATTTAATTAATTAATCAAACACCTTAGGGAATCTTAGGAAAAAGATGAATGTTTTTTTTAGTAAAAATGGGGTAAAAACTTTATAGAAATCAAGAAATAAACAATACATAAAGATCAAGGAACCTGCAAGCTCCCACAAAGGAAAACACTAGAACAACCATCTAAAACAAAAGCCATCATCCAAACAAGCATAAGCATTTTATCCCTCTATATCATTTGCAATGAACCTCTCTAAATCATGAACATACTCAGGGGATAACTGACTCCAACCTTCAATCCTCCAATCATCCTCATGCTCTGAAGCCCACTTAGCCAAACAGTCAGCCACCCTATTCCATTCTCGTGGAATGTGGACAAAAGACACCACTTCCAATGTAGAGCACCTTTGTAAAATTTGGCGAATCACCACCACAATCTGCCAATTAACCTCAACTACCTTTTTCTCGAGAAACATATTAACAATAATCTAGGAATCAGATTCATAAATAATATTTTGCCAAACCAAGGCACAAGCACACTCAATAGCCCAGAGAATCACCAACCCTTCCATAAAGTTTTTAGAATGCCGCTCTTTATGGATGGAGAAAAGGAAAATGACCGAACCAAAACAGTCTCTGCCAACTCCACCAATCCCAGTAGGCCTAGGGTTACCCCTAGAGGAACCATCAATGTTAATCTTCATAAAATTAGTCAGAGGAGGCAACCATCTTCCAACCCTTTGAACCTTCTTTTTAGCCCTCCTCCTCTTCTAACACAAGCAAAGATCGAATTCAACCCCTACAAGCCCAATCTATTCACAATCTCATCATCACTTCTTTCCAACGAAAAATCCACTTCACATTTGGCTTCCACAGTCTCTTGGATCATACCAACAATTATGTGCCAAAATTGTTGGACCATCATCCTATCCCCATGAAAAATCCTACGATTCCTTTCCAACCAAATTTGCTAAATGATGAACGTAGGACCAATGTTCCACACAATCTGAAGAAAAGAGGCATGGGAAGGGGGTCTTCCCAGATTGCTCCAGAACTCTACAAGGGAAGATGCATGAACACAAGAATGTTTCCAAACACCCCACCACCAATGCTAGAGCAACATAGAATAAGAACAACGAAAAAAAATGGGAAGAATCCTCCTCATTGCAGTTAAATGATAAATTATTTAATTAATATGGCTTATAGACATGGGATAGAGGAATAAAAGAGTGAATTTGACCATATGGGGGTGGTCAAATTCAGGTGTCTACATTTTACCCTCTTTGAAATATCATTAGAATAATGGTGTTTCAAAGAAAAATAAAGTGAAAATGATTTGATAAAAGAAGATAACTCTGGTAGATGCCCTGATATCGCTGGAAAATGGATAAGGAGGAGAAATGAAAAAATATGGTAAGGTATGCCCCCTCAAGAAGGCGAATGGGGAAGAAAAGGAGCCTCGAGTGACATCTTGATATGAAGAAATGGAGGAGACCACACGGTAGAGGATGAAAAACCATGAAGAATGACTTTTGAATAGAGGAAAATGAACAAATGAGGTTTGAATGGTGATCTGTAGAAGAATTAGGGCAAAAGGATTAAAAAAGGTTAAAAATACCCCAAAATTAGTAAGCTAATTAGGGTAAAAAAGATAAAACCTATAAATAGTAAATTTGAAAAGTTACAATTAACTTGGTTTTCATTATGCACAAGTGGCAAAGAGTGATTGGGCGATCGAGTGTGAGAGGCGACGAGACAAGTGAGCGAGATGGAAGAGGAGGATATCATTCACTGAGAAGACACTGTTTGAGATTTCTACCACTGATACGCTGTGCCCTGATAGGTAGGCCTGAAAACCTAAATTTTTCATTTAAATTTTCAAATTTTGTACATGTTTTTATGCTTTTTGGGATGGGTGGGTAGGCTAGGAGGAAACAGGTACACCACAGAAGGGCGGATTCACCCTTCCAAAAAAGCACATTTGCCTATGTAGTCCAAAAGGTGAATGTGTGGTGCAGTACAAGCAAATGCACATCTGTAGGGGCGATCACACGAGGATATAGGCAATTGCAAAATCACCCGAAAAGGGAATGGGCAAGGGCGTTACACCACAGGGGTGGACATGCGACTAGAGAGGTGATTGCAAGATCGCCCCTTATGGGAAAGGCGAGGGCACACTCACCCAACGAGAGGGAAAAAGGGAAGAGGTGAATGTGATTTCACCCGTCCGTGAAAAGGGTGGAAGTGCATTTTCCCAAAGTGAAAAAGGAGAAAGCGCGATTGCCTGATGGGGAAAAGGGGTTATAGGGGCGAATGCAAATTTTCTCTTGGGGGAAAGGGGTGAACTTGCTCCCAGGGAAAGGAAAAGGTGAACCTGTCAATTCAATAAGCGAAGTTGCTAAGGAGGAAATACAGGAGCAAACGTGCTAAGCTGATGGGTGAATGCGTGAAAAGGGGGAATGGGAAAATTTGCATTACACAAAGGTGAATTCGTCAAACTAAGACAAAAAGAAAAAGAAAGGCTAGAAGATAAACAAGAAGAAAAGATCTGACAAATGGCTTGGGTGGATGCAGAGTATTGACATGCTACGAACATGAGAGAGGCACTCGGCTACACTCACCACTGATGGTTTCACACTAGCAGACTATGAGACTTTGGACCGAGTGGGATTGTTGCACATGGTAGCATTCCCAATTATATGAGCACACAAACCACTACTGACGGTGCTAATGGAGAAGTGGAGCTTGAAGACATGCAATTTTCTCCTCTTGACTTGGGAGATGATGGTTACATTGGAGGATATTGCGACTACCAATTCGGGGCCACTTGGTGAGTGGAGGAGGGAGAAAACCATTGGAGTAGAGATTACAGGCTGTATTTGGGATAGTTGACCTTCCCTACCAGGGGAAGGAGTTAGATATAGATTCCTGCATTGGGACCGCACTACCACTGCCATTATTTTTGTGCATCTTGATTCTAGTGGGATCCTCCTCCTAGATAGGAGTGGTAGATTTTTTATCCTCAAGATGATTGAGGTTGTTCAAAATATTATTAAGAGTAGACAAAGGGTTTGCATGGGGGTTGTGTGTATTGGTTCAACTCTATAGGGACATGCATGTGGTCTATTATTGGGGAGTTATCAATGTTACCCATGTCACCCTACTATAGGTGTGGGCATGGGAGCACATCAAGATCACTAGACCAGACATATTGATGCATCATTAGTGGGTAGAGGGACTACTGGTAGCATTTGATTACACATGGATGCTACATTACACATAGGTATTGAGCCTAGAGCATTGGAGGCATATTTTTGATGATATGACTATAGAGCAAATAGTGTGGAGACCCTACGTGGATAGGCATTTCAAGGATTGGAGTGTAGATGACCGACAATACAAGACCTTCATGTTTGCACGCTATTACCTAATTGGTCGAGATCCATTTATCATAGAGATATATAGGCCAGATCAAGTTACCTGATAGTTTGGCATCTGACAGGATATCCCATTGCTAGAGGTGAGATTCAGACACATCATTTGAGAGACGGGACGGGGGAAGACAGTGCCATTTGTTAGGGTGAGGTAGGAGTGGTACTATTTGGAGGAGTCTAGATGGGGATGGAGAGAAGGGATAGATGATCCAAGAGTCATAGACATGTACATAACATGGTGGCAGGGGAGGCTACTAGTGAGGATCACACTAATACAACCTATTGAGCCAATAGTGGGATTTGGTGACGAGGAGGGGGAGGAGGTGGAGGTGAGGCCCTAGAGGAGGATGAGATTGGATGGATAGAGGGGAGAGGAGGAGATAGTGTAGACATAGGATAGAGTGGAGATGGAGGTGGGTGTGCTAGAGGTAGTAGAGAGAGTGTTAGTGGTATACCAAGTGCCACTTGTGGAGGACCCTGCCACTAGAATAGCAAGTGCACAGGCACAAATAAAGATTCTACAAAATAGATTGAGACAATTTGAGGTTGAGAGGGATCTACTGCAAGCTGAAGTGGACAAACTATAGGGAGGAGAGGGGGGAGTAGAGGATGGAGCAACGGTGGAGAGGGATGGGATAAACGAAGAGGTAGAGAGGTTGTAGGGTTTATTAGAGGCCACCCAAGGGGAGAGGGATGAAGCATCAGGGCTAATGGAGTGGGCAGGGTGATAGCTAGAGAGAGCACAAGGCCTCTTTGAGGCCATGCAAAGAAAGTGAGATGACACATTGAGGTGAGAAGGATAGGATGAGGTGCAGACATAGAGCCTACAAATGGAGAGGGATGAGGTGGCTGGGCGAGCAGGGCAGGCCAAGGCATGAGTATAGGTGTCTAGGTTGGATGATGCAAGGACAGAGGTGGGATATTAGATGCCCGTGCATATTATACAATTGTGCCCGATCCTATGTAGAGAGTTTTTCCATATATACGTGTAGTTCCACAGAGGCCTATGTTATCACATTCATGAACCACACAGACCAGAGGCTTTAGTGATTATAGAGAGACACCATCATGTGACATGGGGCATGTGCTAGATTCACCCCAACGGTCGGATGTAGGTAGTAGTGGTTAGGGGGATAGGGGGAAAAGTACAAGGTCCTAGTTTTGACAGATGCCCCAACGGACAATGTATATAGATGTAGAAATGAGATATGGATTATTTTGTGAAGATTCTTTTAGACAAATTGAGTCAAAGATTCATTTATTCTTTTTGATTCAGGACACCATGATGTGTCAGATATACTCATATTCATTTGTATATTTTGACTTCTATGTACATGTATTTTATTATGTCATGTACATTATATGGAGTGTGGATATGGACATATGATGGATATTATGGATTGTGTGATAGACATTATATTTTGATATATATATGATATGACAGATTATGATGGCTATGTATGATGTGTATATGATGATTTTGATATTTGTTATGCATATGTGTATGGTTATGATTATGATGGATGTGCATGGTGATGATGGTAAATGCATTCATGATGACATGTATGATATGGTTGATATGTATTATGTCTAATACTTTGTGATGCAGGATATGATGGTTCATGGTTTATGATTTATGACAAGGATATGATACTAATAATTTGTGATGCAAGTGGTGATGTGATTGTGATTGATTATGTGTGCATTTGTGATTATAACATGTGTTTATGCATGACATGGATGTTCATGGATGGCATGTTAATGTTTGGTTATGAATGTATGATATGTATAATGTTATGGATGGACTATATTAATGTAATTGTAATGAAATAGATGCTTATAATAACAAATATATACTATTGCAAACAATTGAAAATGATAAGGGAATGCAAATGCAATAGATTAAGATGCTTAGAATAACAAATTGATATTAATCTAAACAACTTAAAATAAGATGGTAATGAAATGCAAATGCAATGGATTAAGATGCTTAGAATAAAAAATCTATGTTAATTTAAACAACTTAAATTGAAATGATATGATAATGCAAAATGAGATGGTAATGAAACCTAATGGAATGGTAATGAAACTGATAATGCAATGTAATGAAATGATAATGCAATGGATAATGTGATGTAATGAAATGAATAATGCAATGAATAAATGCAATAGATGATGCAACCTAATGAAATGAAAATGAAATGGATAATGAAATTGATAATGCAACCTAATGAAATGGATAAGGAAATTGATAATGCAACCTAATGAAATGAAAATAAAATGGATAATAAAATGGATAATGCATCCAAATTATATGATAAAAAAATGGACAAAGGAAATTGATAAAAATGATAATGCAATGTAATGGAATGAACCTAAGTGATAACAGAAATGCAAGGTCACATGGATAATGATGAATGATGTAGTGCACCTGTCAAAACTGTAGGGACCCCGATAGGAAGAATAGGTGGGTGGATAACATTTACACAACCAAAAATCAATAACCATAGGCAAGGGAAAATGGATTGGGATAAATGCAATGCAATTAGAGAATGAATGAAATGAAATTCTAATGCCATTTTACCATATTAGGAGCACTAAATTTTACAATAGCATAAGACACGATATGCCAGGGTATAAGGAACCAAGGACGATAAGTGTCAAATACATAGGACTGACATAGTAAACAAGAAGGTTATCTCTACACCCCAAAGTCACAAGGGATTTGGTAGGGCCTGATGCTAGAATAACCACAACCACAAAGGATGCCCCAATGTAACACAAGACCATAAGGATCTTGGTGGGTAGTACGCGGGACAACTAGAAAGACAAGGTCACATAGAAAAAATCATGATATGCCCCTATGTCTACTAGTCAAAGTGCACCATGATATGATGGATCATGGTGACCCTGACAAGGTATAATAGGAAGCTCAAAAGATAAACAAAATGCAAAAGAACCAAAAGATCACAAAAAATTTCAAATATCCTTTGCCATAGGACTAATAGGTGGATGCGATTGATACAATTTGATTTAAGGAAGGATACATCTTGTTAATACTATGGATGGAGGTAGATTAGTTGATCGACATGGTCCCCAGGACACTCAAAATGGATTGAACCTCGTGGTACCAATGGTTTTGTTGTTAGGAACTAGTTGAATAGGGTCACACCTGATGACATGATGCAAAACCAAGACACACCCTAAGTACAGGCCTAGGGTCTCGGGGGTTGATCAAAGATTAGCCTTTCCTATGTGAAAGAATAGAGACCTTGTAGTTTGATAAAAGACCAATGACAAATGATGGATAAAGTAGAAAGAGGATGATGAGGACTCATACGGGAGGAAAAAATCTAGGACTAGACAGAAAAATGATGGGGACTGACACAAAAGGACAAACCAAAGCTTCGGGGGCTCATCAAAGATGGACTTGCCTACATGAAAGCGTAGAGGCAATGTAGTTTGACAAAAAGGACCAAAGACAACATGTGACCTAATGATAAAGGACATGATGGAGGACCCTATATGGGGACGCAAAACTAATGACATGACACCATATACAAGCAATGTAAAGCTTAGGATTTGGGATAACAAATCTAAACCGTCTAATGCTCAATCAAAATACAACAAGTGATGTATGAAAGGATGTCGATGGATGAGGGATGTGATAGGATACGAGGATATGATGGATGGGTAGGACCATGGATGCACAAGCATATAGGTAAGTAGGATGCAAGGTAGATAATGATTAAGCCCTCTATGAAAGGTGCCTATTGCCAGGTTTTCACCAAACGTACTTATCCAAGGCACCACCAAAGGTGGTTTTCACCATAGGACAATTTATTTCTGTTTAAATTTTTTGGATTTTTGACATTTTTTTTTATTTTTTATTTTTTTAAATGAATTTTTTACTTTTTTGGTATTTTCTAGGTGGGGTAACCTAATTGACTTAGGTGTAAAACTGTTTCAGATGCATGATATTGATAGGTTCCTCCAAGGGTTCCCCCTTAGGTGTAGCAAGTCGATATGCTCCAGAACCATACTTTGCAATGATGACATATGGACCCAACCAATTGGCTTCAAAATTTCCTTTCTTTTCTCAATCTTGTTGGGTGTGTTGATTTTCCTTGAGGACTAGATCACCAACCTAAAACTGATGGGGACAAATCTTCTTATTATAGCTCCTCCTAAGTTGATGTTCGTAAGCCTGAAGATAATTATAAGCCTTAAGACACTTCTCATCCAGGAGCTCCAGTTGACTCAAATGTGTAACACAAGATTCTTCATCACTGATTAGGTTCTTCAAAGAGATACAGAGTGATGGGACCTCGCCTTCTATCAACAAGATGGTGTTTGCATCATAGACAAGGGAGTATGGGGTTGCACTAGTAGGGGTGTGGATGGATGTTTGGTAAGCCTAGAGGGAAGGATTAAGGTGGAGGTTCCAATCACGACCAGTATTATTAGTGACTTGATGAGAGTTTTATTGATAGCCTCAGCTTGTCCATTACCTTGGGGGGTAATAAAGTGTGGAACAATGATGTTAGATATGGAATGTTTCACATAGGTGTTGCATATACTAGTTTTTCAAAGGTTTTCCATTGTTAGTAATTATGGTGGCAAGGATACCATATCTGCAAAGAATATGGTAAATGATGAATTTGGATATTTGGATGCTAGTGATTTGGGAGAGTGGATGTTCCTCCAAATTTTTGGTGAAATACTTAGTGGCGGTAATTATGAAGGTATGTCCATCGAAATATGGAGGGTGAATCTTGTTGATCAAGTCAAGACCCCACTTTGATAAAGGCCATGATGCAGTGATAGGTTGCAAGTCCTATACAGGAGCATGGATCAAGTCCTCATGTTGTTGACATGGTACAATTTTTTTGACAAACTCACAAGCATCATGTTCCATAGTTGGCCAATAATATCCTATTCTGAGAAGCTTCTTTTCTAAGTCCATTCCATTAGTATGAGCCCCACAAAAACCACTATGCACTTCATTTAACACAATGTGAGATTATGCGGTGATAGGTTGCAAGTCCTATATAGGAGCATGGATCAAGTCTGCATATTCTTGAAATGGTACATTTTTTTTGAAAAACTCACAAGATTCGTGTTCCATATTTGGCCAATAATATCCTATTCTGAGAAGCTTATTTTCTAAGTCCATTCCATTAGTATGGGCCCCGCAAACACCACTATGCACTTTTTTTAACACAACGTGAGATTTTGATTTGCTCATGCATCAAAGAAGAGTACCATCATACCCCCTATGATAAAGTGTATCACCTGAGATTATGTATCAGGAAGCACATTGGATAAATGATTTACGTTGGTTGTGATTTAGATTGGGTGGGAGAATGTTGTCGTGGAGGTAGGTGTATATATCATGGTACCAGGGAGATTGGGGACCTACAATGTCACACACCATTTCATTGTCTAGAATGTCATATGCCGAGATTAGTAATTTTTCAACCAAGAACTCACAATTTGTTTGATCTCTAGGCATGTCAATAAGGGAATCAATTGTGTCCATTGCATTAGCAACCTTGTTCTACAATCTAGGGACTTGTTCAAATTAGATATGACTGAAATACTTCTTGAAGTCATTGACCATGCACTTATAAGGAAAAATATTATCATCCTTAGTCTGAAACTCTTCATTAACCTTCTTGATTATGAGTTGGGAGTCTCCATAAACATGAAGACAAGTTATATCCCATTGGACTATAATTCTAAGACTTGTCATCAAAGTTTTGTATTCAAAAATATTGTTCACGCATGGAAAAGAAAATCTGAATGAATTTGGGATATAGTCACCTTGTGGAGTGACAAAGAGGATACCTGCACCAACTCCATTTTGGGTATAAGAACCATAAAAATAAAGTGTCCAAATGTCATATTATAAAACAGTGAAGATTGATTCATTAGGAAATTTTTCCACTAAAGGATAATCATCTACAAGGGGGGCATCAACCAATCGATCTACAATAACCTGTCCTTTGATTACTTTGTAGTCTACATAATCAATGTCAAATTCACTAAGGAGCATAACCCACTTATCCATACAACCAGTCAATGATGTTCTTGATAACAAATATTTCATTGGATCAACTTTAGATATTAGTTTGATTGGATGGTTGAGCATGTAATGTCGTAGCTTTTGGGAACTGAAAACAACCACTAGACAAGCTTTTTCCTTGGGAGAATAATTGAGCTCATATCCCACTAATGTTCCACTGATATAGTAAATGGATCTTTCCTTTGAGGACTCATCATGTTCCCCAATGCAACTGCAGTAGCTAAAATATATAACAACAATGGTTTGCTTGGAATGGGGGGCATCAAGAAAGGAAGATTTGTAAGATATTCTTTGATTTTATCAAAGCCCTATTGACATGGAAGATCCCATTTGAAGATTGTATCCTTGTGTAGGAGATGAGTAAATGGATGACACTTGTCTACAAGTTGGGTGATGAAGCACCTAATGGATTGTAATTTTCCTTGCAAGCTCCTTAATTGCTTGAGATTCCTAGGCAAGGACATTTCCATTATAGCTTTGACCTTTGCAAGGTCAACTTCAATATCCCTTCTAGACATGATGAAGCCTAAAAAATTGTCAGATGTGATGTCAAAGGCACACTTCTTAGGATTTAACCATAGTTGATACTATTCCAACCGATCAAAAATTTGTCTCAAGACTTTAGGGTGACCTTCTCTAGTTTTTGGTTTTCCCAAGAGATCATCAACATAGTCTTCCATTATAATGTGGATAAGGTCATGGAAGATAACTGTCATTGCACACTAATATGTTTCCCCTACATTCTTAATACCAAAGGGCATGAAATTGTAGTAAAACTTACCCCAAGGAGTAGTAAAAGCGGTTTTCTGTTGGTCTTCTAGTGTAATCTTAATCTGGTTATGCCTTGAAAATCCATCCATGAGGGATAGCATGGAAAGACCTGCTATCAGATCTACTAACATGTCAATGTTGGGTAACGAAAAGTCATCCTTTGGACAAGCTTTATTTAGGTCCCTAAAATTTGTGTAGATTCTAATGCCCCTAGTGGGCTTGGCCACATGCACAATATTGGATATCCAATCTTAATAGTCGATCAACCTTATGAACCCAGCTGCCAATAAAAAACACTATGAAACCAAATGAAGGAGCTAGATATCGTAGCTAGAAATTTAAATTTGAAAAAATATAATTTTATCCTTCATAGAAAAAAATTGTGTTACACAGTAAACATCACTCTTTAAAAATGGTGTTTACTATTAAAAACTAGTTATCGAAGGAGGTAGAAAAATAGATGCAATTTTATTCCAATTTTTTTTTAAATATATATATTTAGAATCCATAGAAAAAATGTCACAAATCACTAGTTTACATCATCTTCAAATTCCTCATGGTTTAGCAGCTATAGGTGTCTCAAAGTGAAGATTTAGTTAAAAATAATTAGTTTAATGTCAAGTTTGGCCAAAAAGTGTAACCCACTATTGTTGGATCACCCAAATGCTTGTTCATGGATTTAAATATTGGAACTAATTCTACTAATCTTGAAAGATGTGTGAAGGAAAGTGCTTCAGAAATAGATCATAACATTGAAGGAACTATGTTAATTGATTTTCATGTTGGAGAGAAGAATTATTGGATCATTGACAGTGGATAATCAAATCATATGATAGGTGATAAGAGTAAGTTTGTTAAGCTTGAAAAGTATGATGTTGGTCTTGTTAAGTTTGGTGATGATATATATGCTAAGATCTATGCAAAAATTGTAATTAGTTTTGATGGTAAGCATAATACAGATGATGTTCTTTTTGTCAAGGGTATTCGACATAATATTCTAAGTGTAGGAAAAATGTGTAGCAAAGGATATAATCTTGTATTTTAGAATGGTGGTTGTGAAATTAGAAAAGGAAGCTCTGGTATTCTAGTTGCTACTAGAAGAAATACAGGAGGTAATGTCTATCAAGTGAAAGGTAATGGTGCAAGGTGCTTTATGTCTCAAACTAATGAAACTTGGCTATGACATGGAAGAATGGGTCACATCAATTTTGATAGCCTAGAAAGGATAAGTTATGCTAATGTTGTGAGATATTTTCCAAAGATCACAAAGCCTATCAATACAATTTGCAAAGAATGTCGAGTTGGAAAGCAAACAAAGGCAATATTCTACCAAAGGTGCCTTAGAGTTAGTGCATACAGATCTATGTGGATCTACTAGGATTATAAGCTCATGTGGTGATAGGTATTTCATGTTATTAATTGATGATTATTCTAGAATTGCTTGGGTTACATTTCTCAAAGAAAAATTAGAAGCTCTAGACAAGTTTAGAGCATTTAAGGCTATATTTGAGAATAAAATATTTAAAAAAAAATCAAATGTTTGAGGTTTTATAGAGGTGGTGATTTTACTTCAAATGAGTTTAACAATTTTTGTGAAGAACATGGAATAAAGAGGCATTTTTCATCCCCTAGAACTCCCCAATATAATGGAGTTGCGGAAAGGAAAAACATAATAGTTCAGGAAGCAACTAGGACAATGATGAAGGAAGATAATCTTTTGGATGTCTATTGTAGAGAAGCAATCCATACTACAATCAACATTCTTAACAGAGGTCAAGCAAGAGAAAATAGTTCAAAGACTCCCTATGAGTTATGGTATGGTAAACCCCCTACTGTGAAATATTTCAGAGTTTTTGGAAGCAAGTGTTATATCATAAGAGATGAAGAAAAATTGGGAAAGTTTAATGTAAGATCCGATGAAGGAATCTTCCTTGGATACTCTACAAGAAGCAAGGCTTATCAATGCTACAATAAAAGGTTGAAGAATTTTATTGAGAGTGCAAGTGTCAAAGTGGATAAAGAACCACATCAAAGTTTAGTACTGATAGAAGGATATGAATATGATGAGTCCACTTGCAGTAAAGATAAAAATCCTGAAGACATGAGAAAAGAGTTGACAATCAAGAGGAAGAAGATCCAAAAAAATAATCCTAATACTCCTAAGTATGTGTAGAAGAATCATTTTGAAGATCATATAATTGGAGATAAGAGAAAAGGTGTGTTAATAAGAAGAAAAGCTACTACGATAGAGGAACAAGTAAATTTTTATTTAATTTATGAGGTGGAACCAAAAATAGTGACTAAGGCATGCAAAGATGAGAATTGGCTGAAAGCAATGAAGAAAGAGTTAGAACAAATAGATAAGAATCCGACTTGGCCTCTATAGTCCTTGCTTTTGACTAATTTCTTGTTTGATCTTTTAATTCAAAGATATATGCCTTTAATGAATCAACCATACTCCTGAGATTTTCTATAGTGTATGTTGATGCATTGATGCTAGCACTGAGAATTACCTCTTGTAAAGCTCTTATTGCTTCATCTATTTCTTGTATACTTCCAATTTCATACTCATATAGGGTCACATCAAATTGACTTCCTTCTTGTTTTGTGACCTCAAGCTTGATAGCAACACCTTTTCTTTTCTTTCCTATTCTTCTTGCACTACTTGAGGCTTCAATCATAGAATTTTCTTCTAAACCTATTCTATTGGGGTCTTTTGGGCTTCCTATAAGCACATCTACATAAAAATCAACTTCTTCCATTGTCACTTCATAATCTAACTTGAAAATCCACATCTATTTGGGCTCAATTGCTTCCATGTAACAAAAATCATTAGAGATAAGGAAATTGATGTCTCTGGAGTGTTTTTCCACCACACTCTTTGGTATTCTTACTCTCTTATTCATCCTCATCTAAAAAATTCCAAAAAATGTTGCAAGAGCATCTTCTTGAGCATTCGATCCACCAAGATTCATCATGATATTTCTTATCTAGTGTGCTATCGGTTCTGAATTTTTCCATTCCACTTTTCCAATTATCAGTATCTCCTTCATGAAGTAGAACAGTAAGAAAACTATTAAAGTACTGTGTTGGAATCTACTCTTTTTGTTCTTTTTTATTTCTTTCAAATTCTTCATCAACTACAGTCGAAGTAATTTGTAAATATCATAATCCACACCATTCTCAATCACGTCAAATGAAATATGAGTAGCAATAGTAGAGACTATATAGTCATTGTTAGGTAAGAAAATTTAATGTCCAATAAGCATTGCAGCATACTAGATAGTTGAATTTTCAATTGTACTCAAGACAAGTTCATTTCCTTGAAGAGTTGCACTAATATTTTCAATTAATTCTTGGTCATCGATAGACTTTCGTTGTGGAACTATTCTAGAGGACCATAAACTAGTCACATCCGTTATTGCTTCTATAGTTATCGGGTGTGCATCATCAATCCAAATAGACTCATTATGAATCCTGCTCAATACAATTCAAATGTACTTGTTGAATTCAAATAGTGGAAACTTCCGCCATACGTCCAATTTGTTTTCCACTTGGGATTTGTATGCATTATATTTTCCTTCCAATTTTCTCTTCCATAAAATACAAAATCAAATAGGGGACACTTCTATTTTTCCATAAATATACGAATATATATTCTCAGTAGGCAAAACTCTAAGTGGAATTCTAGAAAATGCACCCGCCGAATCTTTCGACAAATTTTTCAAGGAATACCTCTTTAATTTGATTTGTAGTCTATCTAAGACATTCACTACTTTTGAACCATCCATTGCATTAAAGATGAAAATTATAGAAAATAATTGTGTAAGCAGAATACCTCTTGAATTTGCTTCAACAAAGATTAGGGTTTTTTATGTTTTTCTTCTAAAGCACGCCTCAAGTCCACTTCCTCTTCTTCAATTTGCATTTCCTTTGCATCAAATGAATTCATCTTCTCAAATATGTTTTTAACTCCATGATTAGACCTGTATCAATAAATGTGTTAGTAATAAATGCTTTAGAAAAAGTTGTCAAACTTCACAACCTTATATCATAGTTAATTTATAGATACTCCACAAAATTTTGCATTAAATTATTTCCTTCCACAACTTTATTCTATAGTTTCAGAAATTCCTTTTCCAAGACATATCTTTGTGTCATGACTTGGCACCTTGTATTTCACGGGGCTTATTAAAGTTTTCTATTGTTTCTCCCCTTAAGCATTAGCATGGGCTTAGTTTCCAAAATAATTATTTGTACCAGAGGTAGGTAGAGATGTATTTAAAGTTCTTGAATCATCTTTGTTCTTTGAATCCCCTTTCTTTCTCCATATATTTTCCATTTCCTTCTTAACCTCAATAGGATCAACTCTCTTCATTAATTCATTCCTCTTCACTAGATTAGACTATCTTCTATTTTTGCTTCTACAAACTTTAGAAATATGTCTGGGTTTGTTGCAATTGTAGCACACAACATTTATCTGATCAAACTAACTTCTATTCATTCTTGATCTGCACTGGTTAGCCTTATGTCCAAATATATTGCATGTATAACAGTAATCATTGAAAGATTGAAACATTCTCCCTATATTATATCTATTCATCATCTAATTTTTGCACTCAGTACTTCTATGTACAAATTTATTGCATGCAAAAGAATTTTCTAGAGAAGAATCCAACATTTTGATTCATTATATTCCTACATTCTATTGCTTTATGTCCATATTTATTGCATTGAAAAAAAACACCATTAAAATATGGGTACCTTTAAGCATTTGGTTGTCTGATAGGAAGTCTTCCAATATTGCTTCTTTGATTTCTAAATTGTCTCTTATTGTCTTGAATCTTCTTTTGATTGTCAACCTTGGTAGATATTTGATTTTCCTTTTAAATCTGTCCTTCTTCAAGTCCCAAGCCACCTTTGTCCTTAAAGAGTTTATGTGTTGCAAGTAATTCATCAAGCATTGTAGCACTTTTGAATTTCTCCTCATGTATTCTTTCCTTTTTCAGATTAGATCTAAGATTCACCACTTCTTGTTCAAGCTTTGTACATTCATCAGCCTTGCTTTGTATCTCAGTATTCAAACAATCCTCAATTCTCTTCTTTTCTTCCATTTGCACTTTCAGTCCAATGATCTCTTCATTTGCTTGCTTCAACCATATATTGAATTCCCTATGTCTTTCTCTAAACTTCTTGATTTGTTCTCTTGATTTCTTGATGCATTCCTTTGCTTCTCCTAGAATTTCCTTCAAGATTTTGTTCTTAATTTCAACCCTATCAAGATCTTCAAGAGCATATTTCAATTCTTCTTTGTCAAACATGTAGTCATCTTCTATGTATTCAATTGTAGAAATTTATTTCGAAGGAACAAGACAATTCTTGTCTACCATGTGTTCAAACTTCCAAGATCTTCCTCAAGTTGTTAGGATTTTCTTCAAGGAACCAAGAGCTATGATACCAATTGTTGATAATTTAGAATATTGAGAGGGGGGGTGAATCAAAATTCTATAACTTTTTGAACACAACAAATTCAATCACTAAACTATATTAACTGAAATAAGAAATGAAAGCATGAATCATCCACAAAGTCACAAAACACATGAACACCAATTTTTTTACGTGGAAAACCCAAAAAGGGAAAAATCACAGTGAGGATTAGCTCACAATATATTATATATGAATATAGTATATTACAGGGGCTCACTGCCAGGACACACTGTCCTTGTAAGGCTCATAGCCAAAGTTAAGTACAATACAAAATGCGGCTCACTGCCAAGGTATGACCTTATGCAAAGTGCACCTTTCTTATGTTGTATTTCAGTTCCTTTGAAGCTTCTAAAAATGAAGTAATGCTCTACTTAGCAATCACATGATAACTCTACTCTAAATTTGTACTTCTACCACTGAATTCACATGTTCACATCATATAACACCATTCACATCTAATATGTCATTTATGATCGCATATTCACTTATCTCCCACTTCGCTCTCCTACTCAATTCCAAAATATCTCATGTATATATACCCAATTACATCCACACACATCAATTAGGTTAGCCTAATTAGATATAAACAAAAAAATCCAAAGTAGCTTTTATCGACACCACACAAGATTCAAAATCATCTATCAGCTTCAACAACCCGTGTAATACTTAAATTCAAGTTGACATGGATCTAAAGTAGATCCAATTAACATCCGCAAAGTCTATTTAATATTCTCAACATGTATCATGTATTAGGTCGGCCAAGAATAGGGCCTAATCACAAACACTTCCAATCATACACACACCTCCGAAGATATGCACCTTCCAAATTCGATATTTCTTTAGTTTCTCATTTTGTCAACATTAGAGAGACTACCTTCAGAACTGCAGCATCAAGAAAATTTTCATAAGAAAATATGAAATCTCCCACATTGTTATACTAAACAAAGAGATGATAGAAATATACCGAGTTGAATTCTGTCAATGATATCTTCCAGTACTCTTCACGAAACTTCTTGAGATATTGAATATAGATGCATGAACCAGTCATAATGATATGGTTAGAAGCATAGAGTTATACCTCTTCTTATGGTGAAGTGTGGACCCAAAAAACAACGAATTAAACCACAACACCATTAGAAAATAACACTTAACCAAACTTCTAATAGATCAACTTTCTAGTATAGTTAGTATTTTGACAGATAACACCAAAAATGCTTCCCTATAATGTTGACATCAATGACAAAACTGGGACAGCTGAATCAACCAATGTATGTACACTTCATGCTCATATTGCCAAGTAGTATCAATAATGACAAACTTCCAACAAACTTCAAGGTGTAGTGGATCATTGTGATTAGGATTTTTTGTGGAAAGGTCTTGTTCGGAAAAGGTGACATGGTGTGGTGTAGCTATAGATCCTATCATGACCTAAAATTGGTTGGCATTTAGGTTAGAAGGGACAAATGTATCTTGTAAGGCTTTGTACAAAATGGACCTATGCTCTAGGGAGATGCGAAACAACTCGAGAATGGATATTTGTGCAAGAATTTTTCCCAAATGATCAAGGAGATTGTATTGAATTTTAGTTTATGGATTAGAGGCAACCTCTTGAAGGGTTACCTTGGATCTACGAGTGGTGACGGCACATTTTGAAAATTTATTATTAATAGTAATAATGGCAACATGACTATCAAAGGCTCAGATGTGATTAATGATGGTACTGTAGTCATGTGAAACATTGGTATAATTGGCACTATTGTTACTTGAATTGGGGGTCTTCCCCTTTCCATGGTCTTGCAAGGGAGTTTTGAATATGGTATGATCAACATTGGTTTTAGGTTGTGGGTTATCCACTGATATGTCCTAAATGAGATTTTTGAGTGCCAACATGATGATGTCTTATGTCCTTTTCCACGGTGATATTCACAGTATTCATTTTCATTCCACCAATTAGGTTTGACCAATGTAGGTTCATAATTCTTGATGTCTATAAGTTGAATGAAATTATATTGTAAAAGTTTCTTTAGAAATGATTCAATAGGCTCACCCAAGGGAATATGTCCTCTTAGTGCGTGGAGGTCCTCTACATTGTTGGTTATTTTGGATTGCATTCAATGATTGATCTTGACTTTGTGTTTGGGTATTTGTTGTGTTTTATGTGGAAGGACCTTTAAGGTAAATGGTAGGGTGACCATTGTTTATAACCTTTGCATCAACAACTCCATCATTAGTGACATTCCTGTTTCGTGACCAAAATTTTCCTTTGTCATTATTAGCTTTTAGGGTTTCTTTGGAAACTTTGACTAGTACTTTTGCCATGAGAGCTTTCTCAATAAAGACACCTTTTTCAATGATATCCTCAAAACTTTTTTAACACTATATTTGAAGTCTAGTTATTAATTTCATGTTAAGGTTTTCCAAAAACACGGGGACTAACTGCTTCTCAGGTATGTGACAAAGACACTTGCTAGCCATACTTTGCCATTGTTGGTAGAATGATGTGAGTGACTCTCCCTCCTCCTGTTTAGTTGTGAATAGTTTTGTGAGGGTCATGTCACTTTCTATATTAAAGGCAAAGTGATTGATGAATCTGTCAGCCAAGTCACCCCATGTTTGAATCCCTGGAGGAAGGTGTGAAAACCAATCTAAAGCCTGTCCTGCAAGACTTCATGGAAATAGTCTCATCAAATAAGTAGGATCATATGCAATTTCCATACATGCCATATTAAATTATTGTATGTGTTCCACCAGATCACCTTTCCCTTTATATTTGTAAGAGTTGGTGGAGTGAAATGTACAGGGAAAGGTGACATGTATAGATTTTTTTCAAATGGATAAGGGCACAATTCCTCCATAGAATATGTCTCCTTAGTTGTCCCCAATTACATGCTTGTCATTTATTGTTGTATTTATTGGATTTGTTGCATCAAGGTGTCTATGAGAGATGGTGTTGCAATTGGTTGATTTTGCATGGTGATATTGGTATTGATATTAAGATGGTAAAATGTTGGATTTGGAGTGACATTTTGTTGCATGGGACCTTGTTGATATTGATGTGTGAATGTTGTATTGGTATTGGTTTGATTTGAAATGAGATTGGTGTTTTGATTTGTCCCAAAAGTCATGTTTGTGTTTGGTATGGTATTTTGAAACTTTGGTGTTAGACCTTGATTGGCATTTTGGAATTGAAATGTTGGACCTTGGTTGGTGTTTTAAAATGATGGTGTAGGACCTTGATTTGGGTTTTGAAATTGAGGTGTAGGTCCTTGATTTGGATTTTGAAATGATGGTGTAGGGCCTTGATTTGGATTTTGAAATGATGGTGTAGGGCCTTGATTTGGATTTTTAAATGATGGTGTAGGGCCTTGATTTGTATTTTAAAATGATGGTGTAGGGCCTTGATTTGGTGTCTATCGTGGAACACTATGAATCCTTCTTGATTTATTGGGTTGATTTTGAGGTGTAGGACCTTGATTTGTGTGTTGGAATAGAGGATTTGTGAATTCCATACTCATGGGATTTGATGATGAGGCACCAAATGTAAAATTTTGTCCTTGTGTTGTGGCATTATTTTTCTTGTTTCCAAATGGTGTACTAGGAATGTGAATGTTTGTTGCCAGGTGTGATGTTGTCCCAAGGGGTAGACTTGTGAGTATTTGATGTGATGATGGAATTCCTAGTGAGAATTTCTTTTGGATAGAACCTTGGTTTAGTCCTTGTGTAACTCCCTCTACAAGTGTAGAAACATCATAGCCTTGAGGAAGTTTGGCACATTTTTTAGCTAGTGCATAAAAGAATTTGTTTGGATCAGCACTAACAAGCTCATCTACAATGAGTATAATCCTTGGATATTAGGGGGCTCTTTCAATCTCTTATAGAGTTAAGCATTTGTTGAATTCTGTTAAGCCAAGGTTATCAAAGGAGTTGGGTGATTCTCTATGTGGTGATGGTGTGGATTGATTTGAATTTGATTGAAGGTTGGTGTTGTGATTTGGACTAGAAAAGGGGTCACTTGAAGAATCCATGTCCTTTCTTTTTTATCGTGATCTTGTTTCAACCATGTAAGAATTGCAAGGTGAATATGAGGATGTAAGGATGATAAATGCAAAGTGGGATATGAAACTAATCTATGTTTTTGATATTTGGATTTTAAAGATATGAGGATGAAAATGATAATGCACCTAAAACTAAGGTTTTGGGATGCAATGATGATAATGACCTTATGACCAAAGAATGGGGGATGAAAATTAAGCTAAATGAAACTAAGAGATGTCAAATGATACTAATGATATGGACCTTAAGATCTAAGGAAAAGGAGGTTAACCAAACTATGATGTTCGAAGATAGAAATACAAGATGGTATGAGATTTAAGCTATGTTTTTTTTAATTTTTAGGATAATATAAGGATGTGATATGACAATGCAAGGATGATGATGACCAAAGGATATGATATACAAATGAGACTAAAGGATGCCAAATGATACTAAGGATATGGGACTTAAGATTTAAGAAAAAGGAGGCTAACCAAGCTATTGTTGATCTAAGATTACAAACCAAATTGTCATTAACCTTTATGAGGACCAATATTGAGAGATTTTGATAGGATGAGCCTAAACTAAGACGCAAGTTTGAGACCCAATTTTGACAATGACAAAGATGATAATGGTGATTGATAGGTTGAAAGATAAAGATAAATGACAATCTAAATAAGCAACCATGAATTGTCCGAAGGCTTGATAAACTTCCTATGTATGAAATCTCAAAGGTATGTGAAACCTAAGGCAAACCTAATGATGAACTAAGGATGGCAATGCAACCTACCCAAGTAATGCAATGCAACATAGCCAAGTAATGCAATGCAACCTAGGTGGATACAATAGAATGGAATGCAAGTCTATGATAAAAGGATTATGGTCACTATAAAAATGTGATCAGGACTAAGATTGGACAAGGATTTTCTCAAAATTTTATGATTTAACAGTTGCGGCTCACTGTCTAGCATATGTAGTTCACTGTTTGTTTGTTACAAATTTGAGCTTTTTTGGATGGTTTTTGTTTTGGAAAATTTTTGGTATATGATTGCAAACACAAAAAAAACTCTAAAAATAGATTTGGTTATTGACTTGTGAAAATTTTGAAATACACATGTGTATGTTCTAAGGTTATTCACCTCAATTTCCACTGGTATAAACATATATTGAAAACAATCAAGCACTTCCTATCCCTAAGGTCAATGTCCAATGACACGACGCTTAGGCACATAGCTTGGAATCTCTATCGATGCAAGGGAGGGACACCCTTTTGGGTTATGTATCACCTCTTATAGATATGAGAGTGGATGGATAGGGGTCTCTTAGAATAGAAGGATGGCCCAATCACCCTCTCCTTCAAAGTTACTAGTATGAATCAAGTAACTATGCTAAGCCAAGGATTCCCCTCTCACTCAAGGGAGTTGAATGGTGAGTAACTTTCAAGGTGCGATACTAGATCCCCTACATTGAGAGTGACACTAACATAACTCAAGTAATTGTAACTCAGGGACATGCCACGTCGCGAGTGTCCAACAAGCCACTTAAGACTTTAACCAATCCTACTAGGGGAACTTATACACAAAGGTACCTCCCCATTTTGAATGGAACTGTATGGTTAAGGGATACATAGCATGAGGACTTGAAATTTTGTCTAATCCATTTATATAATTGGTGTCAAACAGATTGCACTTGAACGCTTGAATGATAAAATTTAGCAATATATTGAAACATTGGATCAAACTCAGGTTGTGGGTGACCTATAATGAGATTGAACCTCCAGATTCTAGGCCGACTTCCTCTATGATTCTTAAATTAATAACTGATAACTTGTTGGAAAAGGGATAGAAATGTATGATGAATGCATGTAAAACTGTAAAATAGTGGTGATGCACCTAATTGACAAAGATTTGCAATTATGATTCACAATAAAATTCTCAGTACTTCAATCTGCGCAACCTGATTTGATAATCTAATCACTTGAATGCTTTAAACAGAGGCTTTGATTTAACACAATCTTGAGGGAAAACATGGTTTTCACAACTAAACTGATTAATCAATACATGTACAGTGTATAACCTATGAATTTAAACTAAACTGCATACATATACTTATGAAGGATATAGAAGAAATTAAAGGTTTCAAAACTGAAAAACACAATAATCCTTCGATCAAATCCTACACAATAATGATACTTGAAATATTGAAGGCAAAACTTTGAAAAATGTTGGAAAATAAAGGAATCTTCTACTAAATAACACAATCTGACCTTGTAAACTTGATGTTGTATTAATCTGAATATAAAAGTTGAGTTACATGATAATTCACTTTGCAGAGTGCAAAGGCTGAAAAATAAGAACTAGAGGAAAAAGATAAACTTTTTCCAATATATACAATGAGAGTACACTCCAAAGTGCATGAAAAGAAACTGAAAGTAAATTTTAGTGAGAAAATGATAACTCCAAGGTAAATCCTGAGCAAAATAAAATATCTCCAAAAGAAGAGCTCAAACTCATGCAAAAATGAGTGAACTTAGTCTCAAACTTGCAGTCACAATGTGCACAACTGATCTGTAACTTCAACTGGCTCCAAAATGTATGAAAATAGCACTGAAAGAGATCTAAAAGTGAAAAATATCTTCCTCGAATGCCTCTCACGAGAAAAAGTAAAAATTCTCAAAAAATGGGCCTGCAACTGAAGTGAAATGAAATCCATATGCTGCAAATTCCAACTCATGTCATGCATAATCAAAATATCTCCAAAATTGATACGGAACTAAAGCAAAGTGAAAGGAAACTCCATCATTATCTCCATTTTGTCTTTTGCATGAATTCAGTCTAATTGAACCTTGAAGCTCTACTTGTGCATTTTTTTTAATATATTCCCTCTTCATGTACAACCTATACTCAACATTTGATATTCAGTATCATTCTTCATAGCATATAATATAATGCAAAATTATGCATTATTTACCGTAGTCAGCCACCATGCATATTATAAATATTTCAATAGTAATTGACCATAATGATAATAGTCGACCATATCCACATTATTGATGATTATTTTGACTTTAAGCCACGGGCAAGAAAGATAGAATGATAATTGATAATGATTTTTGTTAAAACAATAATCAAAACTTTCAACTTAGGGAAAATAAACAAAAGAAAGGAACCCTAAAATGCATTCTCATTCGCACTTTGACTTTGGAGAAGAAACTTCATGAAGAAGCTGGCCGCTGACCTAGTTAGGTTTTCTGAGAATTTGCTTGATCTAGAGCTCGAAAGTCTCCCATACCTGGCTGCTTCTGGGTTGAATCTTATTGATTTCACAGGGTAAGTTGTTTTTAGTTATAATTTGGAGGTACCTTGACTCCATTGTATACATTTCCTGAGACTTTTAAGCCATGGCTATGACTGTATTATCTAACATACTCTCTTCTCTCTATTATCCTATTGTTCTTCAGCTGTTTTGGGCCACCATTGAGGAATTTGAGCTTGAAATTCATACACCATTCTATGCTACGCTTGGGCTGAGTCTTTGAAGATTTATTGCTGGTAATAAATTGTAAATATCATTCCCAACCCAAACATAGCTTTTATCTTAGATTCATGAGTATTTTTGGGCTTATAGTTGCGGCTATGAGATATATTTATGTTGTTGCCTCTACATTTGAGGTTACCATGGTGGATTTATGAAGATGTTTGAGTATATATTGGTCGCCATTTTTAGCTTTGACTAAGCTTTTGGAATCATTTTCTTTGCAATCGACCTTGAAACTCACAGGCCGCGACTCGAGAAATCTTGAGGTGATCATTTCTAAAGACTTTGGAGGCTGTCCCCTGTAAGCAATTTTGTGTAAGTTGCTTCATCATTTTTATCTCTGTATTATGGAAAATTTTTGCTGTACATATAATCATCTTTTCTCCTTCATAGCACTCCTCTTCCTTGAAATGTATGAGACTATTATTGATATAGCTGAGAACGCAATTTGCAATAAACTTTCTTAATCTTTGTGGCCGCCATGAGGGTTTTGTCTATTTATATTTTACCTGGCTTCCTCCTGTGAACCCTAGCCATGGCGTCTTCTGGGTACTTTTGATTCATTGCATTTTGTAGTTTTTTAGAGTAAACCCTCACATGGGTAACAATAAATCTGTACTTTCCTCACTAAAACACCATTTTTAAGCAAAGATTACTGTATAAAAGCTGAAAATAGTGAAAAAACTATATTTTTAGTTGCATATAAAAAACCCAAGTGGTTATGGTTATTTCTGAAAGAATCATCTTTTAAGGCTGCGACCAATCATGCAATTTTTATACCATGAAACTTTGCACACATACATTTATAGCTCAAAATCTTTGTCATGCTCTATATTTGGCATTCATAAAACTCTGACCATGACTACTTTTTCTTCATCTAGGAATTTGTGATGTATTTGTGATTCATAGAGTAGAAACTTGGTCAAATGGCATTGCAACACCATTTTAAAACTCTCTACTTAATACAATTTTTTGTACTCTCTTTGGAACAAGTTTAAATACCCAGAAAATTGCACAATACTTCTGTGTCTTTCTCATTGTGATGAGTAAAAAAATTCAAAACATCATATGAAACATTTACACCACACACAAAAACTCCATGATTTACACCTATAGATTGTCTCTCTAGTCTATTATGCACCATTGTGATTTCCATGTCACCTTATGTTGCTTCAACTTACATTCTTTAAAGCTCTTTCATACTTTGTTAATATATTAAATGAGGAAACAAATCTTCAAAAAAAGTGTTCTCTTGGACTGTTTCCCTTCATTGTCAATGTGATTTCTCTGCATTTATCCTTTTAAAAGAGCATCATTGACTATCCCTTCATTTTCTAACCACTGTAGTCACTGATACATCCTTTAAGACTGTCATTCTATTATTCTTTCAAGCACCAAGATTACTTTGAGCTTAAGATGGAAATGAAAGCAACTTTGACATTGATAGTCATTGTTATCGTACCTTTCAAAGGCTGTCTACTTCAAGAGTATATTGCTACACTTTGAAATTAATGTTGCTGTTCATTTTATGATAGTTGCTACTCATTCTCCATGCCATATTGTTACAAATCTATACTTTCAAAATAAAGATTTTGTCTTCATGTAGTTGTATTTTTGCAGTCTCTCCCAAATACCCTCATTGAAATGATAGACTTCAAGCTTTATCCTGACAATAGTACTATCAAATCCTTTCTAATTTATGAATGAAATTGTTGAATGATTACTACAATCCATAAAATCTTCAAGGATATGCAAAGTTGTAGTAGTTATCAAGTGTATGCACTGTGTATTCAATTTTTTTAAAAGAAGTAGCAATATTGACATTAATCCCATATTCCTAAAAGAAGAACAACCTCCACGGTGATCATTTATAAGATTGTCCCTTCCTTGATTGATTGCGCCATGTATTTCTACTGTCAACATAACAGTCTTGTAGCATATCCTTGACTGATAAGTCATGCCTCCATGATCTTGATAACTCCTTTTAAATGAAGAGTGGATGTGGACTTGTTCTATTATGATGATGTTGTGCTTTTGCTTAGTGTACACCTGCTTCTTTTGTAATAACAGTCCTATTTATGACTGTTCTTGATATAAAGCTCTTCATTTATGAACAACCATTTCAGTCTCTTGTAGACCATGTATATGACTTAAAGGTAATGAAGAATAGTTTGACATTTTAATGTACTTTGTTTCCCTTCAGTATGAATTAGAGACTGCCTTATGAATTTCTTTATTACAACAGTTCTTGTTTGATGATTGCTATGACTCTCATATATAAATGTTGAATAAGAGAGTACCTTTCTTGATATGCCAGGCTCGACCCTTGTGGGAGCCTGTTTTACTCCACATATCTGATGAAAATAATCACTAACATAATGAACCTGTTCCTACACAGTGAACAAACGTGTTAGAAAAATAAAAGAAGCTAAAAGCTTTCCTCTTGAGTTTTATGCCTTTGAAATCTGAAATCATCTGATGGATGCCGGATCAAATGTGTACTATATTTCTTATGGTAGCGTAGGCATATGATAGGATTTGATTCGCATTGCTCTAACCACACTTCTATCAACCTTGTAGGTGAATCCAAGCTTGGAGCTGGAGCTACAACTGAAGACCTCAACTTGTCAATGATTCGTCATTCCAGGCAACGACGAATCAATTTTTACCCTATGCCTTCTTTATTCTCAGTTGTATAGTCTACTTTACTTCATGCACCCCTTATTTGATTATGAAAATAAAATTGAGTTACTCCCATGGCTTGTGTGGGATTCTGGTTTGTACATTATGAATAAAACAACAAAAATTATGCAAAGTTATGATATCATTTTGAGATGTTTTTTGCATAATATTACTGAAATTTACACTGTAATGAAACATTGCACAATAATGAGTACTTAGCAGAAAATTTTAAACAACTTTTGTACCTTTTGATTTGAATTTGCAATTCAGCTCTACCTATTTGAGCTGGTAGTGAAAAATACGTAACAATACCTACCCGAGGGAAAAACTAGTTGGAATTTCCTTCGGGTTCTCCATATGGATGTATCTCTTAGGAAAGTCATGCTAAAGAAAAATAAGATGCAATGATTTATCTTCACCCAAGATTGTACGAAGCGCAAGGGGAGAGGATACTCTCACTACACCTTATGGGATCTACTAACAAATAATGTGCAAGTGCACCAAACACGATAGAAAATTGTTTATTTATTAAACCCAAATTGAAGTGTGCCTACTTTAAGAAAAATACTCAAATGTAATTTGTGGTTTGTTTTATCCCAATGAGTGTGATATGAAAATTTTTTCATTTTAAAATTGAATGAGTGTAGATGTAGTTTGTGTTCTTTTTAAATCCTCATGAATGTAAATGCAATTTGTGTTCATTTTAGATCCCATGAGTGTAGATGCAATTTGTGTTCATTTTAAACCCTCATGAATGTGCATGCAATTTGTGTTCATTTTAGATCCTCATGAATGTAGATGCAATTTATGTTTATTTTAAATTCTCATGAAGTGTGTATTCAATTTGAGTTTATTTTAAACCCTCATGAAGTGTGTATGCAATTAAATGTGTTTATTTTAAACCCTCATGAAGTGTGTATGCAATTTAAAGCTCCTTGAATTGTGTTGAAAAACATAAAAATATTCCTATTCTAAATCAAAGATAAGAAAATCCCACAAAACCACAAGTTAGGTCTCCTTGTTGAAAGCCACACACTGAAAACAAGATATTAGCAAACCAAAAACCCTTTAATGATAACAGTAAACTAAAAAAATCAATAAATTTTCCAAATATAAACAAAATTTAAAACCATAAAATACTATAGAAAGATGAAAGTGAGACCTACAAAACCCATAAACCGTTTTAAAAAAGACTGCACACAAACTTTGTTAAAGACAAAAGAAAACATAGATTTCAAAAGGTTAACAGCTAAATTTAAAAAGCAACGGAATTTAAAATAGCCATAACTTTCTTAAATATAAACAAAATTTAAAACTGTAAAATGATCTAGAAAGCTAAGAGTGAGACCTAGAAAACCCAAAAACTATTTAAAAAAATATTATGCGCCCATTTTTTGGTTGTTGAAAGAACATGACTGGTTTTTATGTGAATTCTCAACTGTAACTTGCAAAACTCTTTTAAAAAACTCAGAAGATTAAAATTTTCATGTCGGGTTCACCAAATGTAAGATTTAAAATGCAAAATAGCTAAGACCAAGTAGCAACCACTCTACCTAAGAATCTATTCCCAATCCCAAATCAAACAAGAGAGTACAAATGATAAAAGAGAGCAAACAAGAATGAAATCATAAAATAAAACTCCCCTATCATAGTTGATTATCTCCCTTGCTTCTCCTCCATTCTTTCTCAAGTTGCAAAGCTTTTCCCTCAGATTTTGAAGTGCTTGAATACCTGCAAATGATAATGACAAGATAGCAAGAACTTTGGAGAATATGGCTGCAAAGCCAAAATGAAGGAAGCAACTCTCTTTTATAGAAGAGCTATTCAAATGGACAGTCGAGATTAAAGTTCCAGAAGATGCCAAGATCAATGGTGGAGGATTCATGCACCACATAGTGGTAGGGTTAGGGACGACTAAGGATAGATGGTCAAGATTGAAAGAAGACTAGAGAGAATCAACAGTCAAGATTTGAAATGAGAAAGTGGAGAGAAAGTAGTGGAGCATTGAATTTGGGAGAGCATGTGGGCCATCAAATAATAATTTTTAATTGAAGAAGAGAATCTTGACAATTAAATCATATTAACATTTAATTTGGGAGAGGAAGTGGAGGAATCAAATATTAATTTTTAATTCATAGAGAAGCATGTGAGAGAATAAATAATCATTTAGATTATTTATTTGAGAGAATAAGGGAAATGAATATTTAATTTAATATGATTGTGCAACCATTAAATTAAATATAGAGGAAATGGGAAAGAGGAATTAAATAATGAAATTAGATTAATTATTTAATAGTGGAAGAGTAGTAAAGGGGGAGTTAAATAATTCCAATAATTATTTAACTATAGAAGGACATAACAAATAACGAATAGTGAAATATTTAAAAATAATTATTTAACTATAGATGAACAATGAAGAGTGAATAATTAAATAAATGAAAATTTGTTTAATTATAGAAAGAATGAGAATGTTAGTGACGTAATTAAATAAACATTAATTTATTTAATTAATCAAAGAAAGAATAAAGAAAGGGAATGCAAATTAATTAATTAATTAAAATTATTTAATTAATAGAATAATGTGATTAAAGAGAAATGATTAAATAATTAAAATTATTTAACTAAATGGGGGAGAAGAAAGAATAATGTAGAAAAATGATGCTCGCAAACCAAGACATTTTTCAGTGTCTACAAAAATAAAGGTATCTCTATATCTCTTATTACCCATTGTCACCCACAAGTACCTCCTTGCCCAATGTTAAAATTTATCAATCACTGAAACATGGAATAATTTATTAATAGTGCATATAATAATCTTACACCATGGAAAGCCACTTAGAAGATTGCTTAAGGTTAATTGTGTTATCCAACAAATCATGTCACTTAATGGACAAGCTCCATTTAAAAAAATTACCCCTATAGCACAAAGAGAAATGTGATTAAGGCCGAGCTTGCAAGGTGTAACTAGGGTAGTTAGTGTTGAATCCTTGGGTAGTGTGGGGACCAAAATATCTTCATTCAATGTGGGAACAAATAAATTCATTGTAGCAATAGGATTAGCAATATAAATATTACTAATATTAAATTCCATGGACATATACTAATACCCTATCATAATAGAAAAGAGTACATGAGTATGGTTTTATTCAAATGTCGTTGAAGTGGGAAGGGTCATATCCTCTACCTTGATTATATATATTGAACATATATTTATATTGATGGAAGGGAAATATTTATATTCAACCCCACTTATATTGACCATATCTCTATATTGTTAACATAATGTTATAAATTAATATTTTTTATAGTTTTCCTCTTATTGTAGGCCTTGTTATTGATTTGCATCCATGAGTGGAAGTATAAAATGTAATATTCATCTATGGAGATATCCATCCAAGATTTAGAAGCCTAATAGAAAACACAAAGAACTCAAAAACTCAATATGACAAGAATAAGTCATATTCCTATCAAAGAATGCAAGTACAATGTATATATAAAGTTGATAAACTCTTAGTTATATAGTCTAAGGTGAGATAGGGGAAAACATAAGATTATGAAAAGTGGATAATCTTATGGTATGAGACACAAAGTGAAAATTCCCTAAGTAAACTTAAGTGATAAGGTGTGAAAAGGACCTAATGTTGGAACTAGTTAGGGAAATAACCTGATTCACACTAACACCCCATTAAGTGCAACTTGGTGGGGGGGAATAAAATGTAAAAAACATACAATGATGGGTCTTGGAGAAGAGGCCCAATGAGGTACCCATGTACAAATAAATGTCTCACAAATTAAAAAAAGGATAAAATCTAGTGGGACAAAAATCCTTCCCAAAAGGGAGAAGATACAAGAAAAATGTTATCTAGAAGATGAGAAGGATAAAACCTCATATGAGGAAAATTCACCCCATAAGAGAATGAAAATATAAGGTTAGGTGACCCCCTAAAGAAATTTATTGCACCCCAAGATAATTCATGAATGATGATGTTACTCTCAATGAAGGGTTTGGTAAAGATATCTATAACTTGCTATGTTGTAGGATAATACTACAAATTAATGACCCGCTCTTGAATTAACTTAGTAATGTAGTAAATGTGGGTCTTGATATGTTTGGTTTATTGATGTTGAATCAAGTTCTTTAAAATCTAGATGACACTCTAATTATCACAAAAGAGGACAAATGATTGAGGAATAGTGAAGCCAAACTTAGTTAAAATATTTTGAAGCCAAATAGCCTTAGTGGTGGCATTAACAATCCCTCAATACTTAGCATTATTTGAAGGAAGAGAAATAAGATATTTCTTCTCACCTTACCAACAAATAATTCCTAAACCAAAATTAAATCTATAGCTAGATATGGACTTACAAACATCAAGATTTTCAACCCAATCATATAAGTAGATAAAGATTATCATGTCAATGAGTGCCTTGTATATAATGAAATATATATTTTTTAGCTTTCAAATTAATCTCATGGGGTTCTTGCATAAAGTTTGAAACCATGAAAAACATAAAATAAATTTTCAAGGTGAGTTTTAGTTAGATAGATGAGGCTCCCAACAAGCTAACAACACAAAGTTTCATTGACTAGTGGAGAAGAACATTTCACCTCAAGCTTGAATCTATAAAAAATGGAGTTAGAATAGTCTGATATACAGCCATATGGAACTACAATTATAAATCAAGAGCATACTTGTGTTAATCAAGAGTGATTCAGGAAGATGACTAATTGATCTTGATCCTAAGAAAGTAGTGCAAACGACTCAAGTCAGTTATATAAAATTTATCATGCAAAGAATACTTGACTCTACCAATTATGGATGATGAACTCTCTATAATGATCAAGTCATCAACATAAAGAACAATTAGAAAATGAGAGTCATGTACTCATAAAATGTAGAAATTTAGATCCAAGTTGCATCTAGAGAATCCAATAGAGAGAAGAAAGGGGCCTATCTTAGAATAACAAGCCCAATGGGGCCTATTTGAGGACATAGATAGAATTTTTCAACTTAAAAACCATTGAATGATTCTAATAAAATCCTTGTGGTTACTGCATGTAAATATCTTTCTGAAGATCCCTATGAAGAAATGCACTCATCACATCCACTTGATGTACAACCTAACTATGAGCTATAATAATGGCAAGAATCAAGTGAATAGATTTCATCTTAGAGATGAGGGAAAATGTCTTTGTGTAGTCAATACTAGGAACCTAAGAGAAAACCTTGGCCACAAGCCATACTTTGAACTTTCCCACTATTCCATTTTCTGCAAATTTAGTTTGATAGATCCACTTAAAACAAACCCTTTTTCTTCCCTTAGGAAGTGGGACAAGTTCCCATGTGTGGTTCCTCATCAAGGAACTATATTATTCCTTCATTACTAAATACCACTCAATAATTTATAATTCTTACTTAAATTATTATGGATTAGAAGTAGAGGAAATGTATACATGTGGAAGATGTTGATGTTGTGATCAACTCCTATAAGTTTCTAAAGGATCTCCAATAAATCTTATTGCTACTTATATATTTTTTCATTCCCATTGAGACAATGAAAAATATGGAGATGAAGGGAAAGAATAATCAACCTCAAATGTGAACCCTATGAAGGTGTGAACCTATATGTTTAGGGTGAGGTATATATTTCTTTGAGTCATATCATTTGTGTCCACTAAGGAGGAAGGATGGGTAGCATGAGAGGCCAAGCTAGGAGAGCTTTCCATGAAGTGAACACTCTTGTCAATGAATATTTCATGTGTGTCTATATCTAATATTTGATACCCTTTGACACCATCTAGATATCCAACAAATATGCAAGTCCTACTTTAATTTTCTAAAGCCTTGTATTTCTTTGATGGAATGTATGCCCAAGTAAGGGAGCCAAATAATCAAAAATTCCATACAATCAATTTCCATCCATACCAAGATTCAAAAGGATTCATACCTTTCAAGGATTTGTGGAAAACTTGGTTTTGAATGTGTGTAGCTTGATTAATGGCTTTAGCCCAATATTTTAGAGCAATAGAATGAGCATGAATCATTTAGTTAGTCATCTCCTTTAGGTTTTTTTTCTTCCTTTTAGAAACAAAATTCTATTGTGGTGTGCATGCAATTGAATTTTGAAGATGAATCCCTTCAAGAGTGAATAATTTCTCAAGATGATGGTTCATATATTCCCAACCATTATCAGTGTGAAGAATCTTGACATACTTTATATAATGCTTCTTTGAAATCAGTTAAGGACTTTAGTATTCTAAGAAAGAAGGTAGAACTGAGTATATATAGAATATTCATCAATGAAGGTGAGTATATTGTGGGCCTTACTAAAATACAAGGTTTGAAAGGAACCCACTAGATCATTGTTAACCAACTAAAGGACTTATAAACCACTCCAAGAATTCCATTTATCAAACTTCTCCTTTGTACGCTTTCCCATAAAAAAACTAAACACATATTATCTAAATAATTGATACAAGGGAGTCTTATGACAATATTTTGTGAATTGAGCTGCCAAAGATAGTATCAATTAAGATGGAAAAACCGCTCATACCATAGCTTACTCATTGAGTCCAAATGAGTGAGTAAATTTGTGTAAGAATATTATGGCAAAGTGGGAGAATACATATAATTGAAATTCATGGTCATAATTTTGTATTATAGCCAAGGAATCATCCTCAAGGCCTCTAATTATCACTGAATCAAGAGAAAAAACAACTTTCTTGTCATTTCCAAGATGAGTGATTTGGTAGAGAGAAAGAATATTGCCACACAAGTTAGAAACATGAAGAACATTCTCAAATGATCCATCATCCATGTCAACAACCATTTTCCTACAAATTCTTCCTGAGTATTATCATCTATAAGAATGTTAGCCCCATACAAGACTCCAATGAATAAAAATATTCTTGATCAGAGCCTATATGATGTGTAGCACCTGAGTCATGTATCCATTGTTGTGAAGATTTTTCCACTACAAGTTCTTGTCCTTTCCCTTTCCTTGAATTGGAATAAGTGGAAGGGGATGATTCTTGTTGGTGTTTTTAATTGATTCCTAAAACTATCTAAATGACAGCAACATTTAATGATCAAGAACACTAGGAGGTTGGCCAACAAACAAGGAATTAAACTCCTTCATCACTTTAGGATCCGCAAGCCTAGGTGGGTATCCCTATTAGAAATATCACCAAATGAAAAGAAATTTTAATAAGATGTTGACTTAGTAGATTAAATCTCATATGTTATGAAAATGGTTTGTAGAAGAAATTATAGAGACTAGCTAAATTCCTTATATATCCTTAGATCCAAGTATGAGAACACAAAATAATTAATAATAACTTATGTAATTGTTAAGATTTATAATTTTAAATATTTATCATGAACTTTGAAAGGATTTAATCTATCAATATCGGTGCCTATCCTTAGCTACATGTTCAAATAGTCATGAAAACTTCTCCTAATAATAACTCAACATATTTCAATGGATAATCAACATTATTGGCTTGCAATAAAATGTCCTACTTATGAAACTCAATGTAATTCTAATCAATAATCCCTATCCAACACAACACTCCCAGTATTTGTGAAAATTATTTACTCTATTACTTGAATAGAAAACTATCTACAAAATAGTCGATACATAAATTATAAAAATGAACTTAGCAAGCCCTGATTATTTTATTCATGAGAGTAATTTGTGTTAAAAATTGGAGACAGTTGTATTTGAAGCATGCTTTCATATAATTAAAATGGAAATAGAAATTTATGTTTCAAAATATTTCATTCATAGACTATCTTTATTTGACAATAAGACCTAAAAAAGATAAGTTCTAGACTAAACCCACCCAAAAATATTTAGAACTCCTTACAATGAGGTACAAATCCCCTTATATAGAAAATGTGAGCATTCAGGCTCATAAGCCAAGTCACATGACACATGTGTCTCATTTAACACTTTTGCATTTTTATTAGGACAAAATGAGAACAAAGTCCATTACAAAAAATATTCTCTTTCACAACTAACTAAAGTTGTTGAGGTTATTTGAAATTCGAACTTGAAACCTAAAGGTTCCACTGAAGCCAAAAATTTGAAACTAAATACCTAGAGCCACTCCAAAATGTTTTTGAAGACCAAAATTACCACTTGATATGTTATCTATCTAATTAGGATGTTGAAAATGAAATCAAACAACCAATTCAATATACTTTTCTAGCTAGGAAGCAAAAAAATTCTCTATGGGCCATTGGAATGCCAACACCTTTGCAATCATGTCCATGTGTGTAGTATATTTAGTATCCAATATTACTTTTAGCATCCTTATTGAAACCATCAAGGCTAAATTCTAGCCCAATAAGCTTATCCATGTATTTTTTTTAATAATGTTGAATTTGGCTCCCTACTAGCACAAGTAAATGAACACAAAGAAGGAATAATTGTGCCAAATTCACTCTTATAGTGGCTCAGTGGCTTGATGATTCCAAGAATATCCAAAATCCTTGGAATGGTTTTCTCTTCCATGTCTTCCAACAAAAAAAAAATTCCCTTTCAATTGTTGTTTAAACCTTACTAATAAGATGTAACTTCTCCAAGTAAACTAACCATTTAATTTGTGCTAACAAGACCATCTAAGATGTTTGGGTCAAAACTGATATATTTGTAGACTTGTTGTATTGATAACATTATGGGAGTCAACTTACATAAAGTACCCTTAAAACTTTCCTAATTATGCAAGTATTTGATGTTTGCATTCTTCAAGTTATTGTACTCCTCTCAGGTATATTCTCGATTCTATTAATTATCTTGGATAATATATGCCCAATTAGGTCATCCACCATATCAGACACCTTTTTATTTCTATCTTCCTTTGCCTCCTTTGATTTTTCCTTAAGTTTATTTATTCTCAAGGACACAGTATCTCTGTCTTGAGTTGATGTATCTACTAAGTTTGGAGGAGTGGTGAAAATTGGTACATTAGAAAAATGATATGGTAGCAAGTATTGTACCTTATTGTATTCTTGCATCAATTTTAAATTATTTTCCTATAGCTTATCAAAATCATCTTGCAATTTCCTTATGGAAGCTTCACTAAACAATGCAATGTTTACAAAAAGAGAAGCTTCTTCGGGAGAAGAGGTGTAACATAACCTCTTGACTGTCATGCTTCTAATTAGGTCCTTTATACTCCCTACCACTTGTGGCTTACTTGTTGTTGGGGTCATGACCCAAATAGCTTAAGGTCTCATATTTGGTACTAAATCTAGAGCCAAAATATGCTTGTTCTTCTCGCTCCTTTGTACCAAAGGCCTCTTCATCCTACTTCTTTATTGTATCCATTTCTATTACTAAGGCAATGTCCCATTTAGGCAATAGATGAAATCCACTATCTTGCACTATTTTCCTTCCCTCTTGTAGAGTAATATTAGTGAGGTCCTAAATTCAATCTTCTGCATAATTTGTTTTGTTATCACCTCCATTTGTGCTAGATTTTATTCTCCTTTGGCCCTTTTCAAATTTCTTTAGAACTCCTCCCTTTTCAATCTTAAAGTATCACATAGTCCTTAAACTCTTTGGAATTAACAAATTGATCATCAAATATAAATTGATTGCATTCAAAGGCTCTTATATCATTTATCTCATCTTCTCAACATCCAATATTTATAGCTAATCTATCTTGGGGTATATCAATAATTTATAATCTTTGAGGAGATGGCATAATTTGATTCATTTCTTCTCCTACCAGATTCTTCCCTATTTCCTATAATTCTACAATATTAGATGAATATACAACTAATGGTTACACAAACTTTCTCTTCTTGGTAGGCCTCTCAATAAGAGATACTATTAACTTTGTAGGTTCTTGTGCATATTGAGTTGTGATGAGAATTTTGGCCTTTTCTCTAGGGTGATTTATTTCTACTATTTTATGTGGATCTTCATCTTGATGTGGCCTCTCTTCATGCTTCCTTTTTGGTAAAACAAGAGGCTTATATGCAAGGGTATCAACATTATCCATCATGACCCTAATCTTGGAAATAGGGTTATCAATTTCATGAAAAGATCTTGGATAACTGGGGTCCTTCTTTCTCTTCTCTTACCCCTTTAATATTGCAACCCATTTTTCTTTTCTAGTCCTCACCTCTTCTTCAGATAAGAAATTTTTGGTCACATCCTCTACATAGAGTACCTTATGGTAGAAATTTGATCTTTTGGTATTTATTTGAATTTGATTGATGAATTTTTTAGGGTCACAACATCTTTTGATAGATAAGACCATTCTACTGGCCTACAATATGGGATATAATAATTCCAATCCCTTCTTGTTGGTGATGAAAAAATAAAAAAACTTGATAGAAGCAAGAAAAAGGATACTTTTTGTGATTTCTCAAATAAGTTTTGTTAGACTCATTAAGACGCCAAATAATTTCTAAGTATGTCATCCTATTTGTCACATGCCTTGGCAAAATATATGGCTTGACAAGAGACCCATAACTCTTATCATAGTTATTTTTGAGTGGAGATACAAATCTCTCCAATTATGTTTAAGTCCCAACTTAGGCACATTATCTTTTTCTCTCAATAGATCCATGATTTCCTTTGACAACCTGTCTGATTTTGTACCTAAAAAACTCAATATTTTTCTCACAAAGCACTCTTCAAACATCACATAATTTGAATTTTGGAAATACATATCCAAATATATTCCCAACACTACACTGGAAGTGGGAAGTTATTTTCATCACATAACCTCAATTTCCATGCCCTATCCTAAATATTCTTCCCTCCATACAAAAAAGATGACATAATAAGGAATTACATTATAAATGTACCACCTTGTTGTTACCTCATATTTCTACCAGTTGTTTATGAATACCCTCTACAAAGAAAGTGGTAAAGTTAAACTTCATATTCATGATTGTATTATGAATGTTTGTAGCCATCATCATCATATGTATTGGTATTTGGGTCCTAATGTCAACACCCAAAACTTGACACAAAGCATGGTATGTCTTGATGAAATAATCTTCAAAAATATCAATATTAAAGAGATCCATCTCCAATTAAGAAAACCTTGTAGGTATTTTATCCAAACCCTTGATCTTGTGAATTAGAAGCTTATTAATTTCAGTATTGATTTTTTCATTTTGATACTCATTAGATGGGAATTGAAATCAATAGGCTTATTGGATGCTAAATTTAGGTTGAAGAACTTTAAAATATATTCCTTGTCAATCCTTACTAATTCACCACCATTGCTAGCTACAACAACCCTAACATTAGCATTGTACCTATCTACAATGGTTCTAATGAAGTACACATCCAAAAAAATATTTGGAACAATCAATTTACCCAAGTCAAGGTTCCAAATATTTGAAATAGAACTCTTTAAATTCCTTCTCTTGTACAAGTGCTTAAAGAGTGATCATCCATTAGAGATAATGGCATCACAATAATCCCTAACACTATCTAACAATCTATATGATATAATAATGGACCCTTGGGAATCCATTACCCTTCGTGAAGACCCCAAGATTTGTATCATGATATCCTCATCCAATGCTCTCTTTGGCTTTATAGTTGGGAGATGGTTTGACTCATGGCTTAGGGTTTTCAACAGCTAGGGTTTTGAAATGTGAAAAGGGTTTTAAAATTTAGGATAATTAAAATATTGAATATGCTTTCTATGTAGTAGTAAAAGCCTAATGATGCACAAAAACATGTAAATTTGGTTGTAACTTTTTAAATTAGGATGAAGATTTGAGGACTTACCTATGAAATTCCTAGAAACCCTACTTTGCTTCTAAAAACATTAGAGAGATTTGAATTCTACAAATTCCTCGCACTATCCAATTTCAAAGACACTTATGAACTTGAATGAATACCTTTTCATGAAAAACTAAAGAAAATATGGCAGGTATTAGTCAATTCCACCATTAAAACTCATACATGCAAACAAAGTATTTGTGACTAGTTGTTCTTCACTTTTAAATGTCAACCATTGATCTTGGAACAACGTAGGATGAATCAATGGTAATATTTTCCTTTTGTTTCATTCAAAAATATTTCACATTAAGGTTGTAAAGCATTGAAAAGCTGGACCAATGAGTGTTCAAAAAATAGGAAGTGGCTTTACATATCACTTTATTAGCCCCACACTAAAAACAAGGTGTCTAGGTTAAGGGGAATAGCTAGACCTATGTGGCACTGATAGGGATAGGTGTCATGATTCCATGCTATTAAAATTTCAATGGGATCTTCCTTTTATATCCTATGATGTGAAATTGGTGTGCAATGTAGTGTTGTGTGGAGGTGACTCAACACATGATCACTCAAATACACTATAGGAAACAATAGACCCACAACATGTCATTGACACATTTCACAATAGTGTAGCATCATAATCATAGTCTTTGAAAATTTCAATAATGTTCAACATATAGAGAATAAAAGATGCAATAGGAGCAAGACATGTGATGCCAACAAGGATTTATGTAGGGACTACCAACAAGCATGTAGCAAAGGAAACTTAAGTTATTCTAAATTCACGAGCATTAACGTCGATAGTTAGACACTAAAAAGATGGGGTCAATTAAAAAAAAGATAAAGGCTTCCATAGGGAAACTTGAAAGACCAGACAAAGGCTGAGTAAGTCACGAAATGAATAGAAAGAAAAGAAACAAAACCCTACAAGAACCTTAGGGTTTAGGTGTTAAAGCATAAGACATCAAATTACACAAGAAAAACCATAGAAAAATGCATGTCCTAACACTTCCTATGTGTAGGAAGATGGAAAATTGATGTGATTCTTCTTAATGATTTTTGTCAACTCATTAAATGCTTATCATGACACCAATTATATTTTTAACAAACTTTCATTCAGTAAGAACAAGTCTTGATCTCTACTTCTTTAGTGACCTTCCTTTCTTAGAAAAGGACAAATATTATCCTTGTGTAGGAGAAGATAATTGTGCTCCATTTTTTCATGGATTGAAGTATAGTTTCTTTTATTCCTTATTGGACTATTTTTATTATTTGGATGACCTATCACCAATGCTTGTGACTTGGATGGCTTGATAATACCCATGGAGATTAAATTTGCATGTTCAAGTATTAATATCTCTATGAATAAGTTAAAAGATGGCATAATATATGAATTTCCCATAGTTAACCAATAAATTTGGGAACTAGAAACAAATATAGTTAGTCAATGTCTATAGTTTGAAAGATTGTAAGAGGGTACCATTGTAGACTTTTTAATAATAAATGAATTAATAAAAGAAGGGGGTGAATGGGGGGCCACATGGGCCACACCCCATGACCCAAGGAAACATACCAAGCCCTTTTATATGGTTCACAACCCAATGAAATTTTGTAGACCCTTGGAAGGGGTTTGTGGCATAAACAAAGGTCCATAGACCTTACTTAAGGCTACAACCATAAAAAAATACAAAAATGTGGGGTACATGCATGTATGGTGCCCTTGATACTTTGACACAAGGTAGTTGCAATACACTATGCAGGTACTTAATTTTTAATTTTTTTTCTAAATTACAAAAACATTAATTTTTTTAAATTATTTGCATAGAAAATGGATACTTACATAGATTGGTATGTACCTTTAAAAAAAATTGAAGTATTCTATTCATACGACCGATAGGGGTGAATTTATTTTTAGGACCTAGGATAAGGAAATTCAAAACTGATGAACTAATAGTCGATCTTTATGTTCATGGGCTTCTTAAATGTTCCTAGATAGGATGGTAGAGTTATATTTGATGCAAAATAGTCTAAAACTATGGGTATCTTTTGGATTTTTTAACCACCTTCCAACTTTAATCTCTTGCAGATTTGGCCTCTAATGTCCAACTAGGATGAAACAAAAGGAAAATATAACTTTCTCAAGCACATTAGATGTAATGGTAAGCTCATATTTTCTCCACCAATCTCCTAAATGTACTTGTAATACAAATCCATAATAGAACCCCCAACATCTAGTATTTCTATCACACCTTTCTAATTTTCTAAATAGTCCAAGGATACAAGATAAGAGAATACTTAATACTTCAATAAAATATAAGATCTGCACTCAAAATATCCTAAAATTCTATCCAAAGACACTTGATTAAGATCTAGTACCATTTAAGATTTAGCTATGGAGATAGCCACCCGAGATCTAAATGCATAATGGAAAGCCCAAAAAACTTAGAAGATCAATATGGTAATAATACATTGAATTCTATCAAAGAATATAAATATAATGTATGTATAATGTATGAGAAACCCTAGGTTTTATAGGCCAGGATGGAATGTAAGACAACATAAGATTATGAGAAGTTTCTTAATCTTATGATATGAGACATAAAATGAAAGTTCCCTAACTTATGTGATAAGATGTGAAAATGACAATAATGAAAATAGTTAAGGAAATAACCCTATCCACACCAACATAAAGAGATGTCCCACTTATGGTCTACCTATTGATTTATAAATTTATGTAAAATATGATGGCCCATCTTGGGATACAAAGAAAATTAGGTTGTGCTCACTTTAGATGACATTCTGTTATCCTCAAATTTAGTTGCGCTCAATTTGTGGGATAACCTCTATGAAACTTGTTTGTTTCATAACCCATTCCCTCTAAGTATGAAAAATGAGGTGAATCCAACTTTCCCTTGTGCATGATCCAAATCTCTTGAAAATTCATTTCGAGTGATATCCTTTTTCATCTTTTGAAAAATTACAAAAGGTCAAAAACCGCAAAAACTTCAATTATAAGAGTTGGCATTTTTCTTACACATGCAAGAGTGTCAAATTTCAACAACCTTACATGTTTTTTGTAGTTTGCATAAAGGGATGTAGTCGTGCTTATTTTCAGTGCGACTACACCTCTGATTCCACACATTTTGCATTAATAACATTTTAATGCTGATTTGAAATATATTTTTAAGTTGTTTTAAGTCGTGTTAATCTTCATTTTGTTTTTTCATTCTTGATTCTCAGTCTGTTTGTGCACCTCCCTCTCTCTTGTTTCTTTTGTTGTGTTTATACTCACGTTTGTAAAGGATTTGAGAAAATTTTGTGCCATCACCATATAGGGTTTATCCATTGTTAGTGGATTTAGAGGTATGTCACCTTTTCATTCTTCTTTCATTATCTTTTTGTGATGTATGTTTAGGGTTTTAAATGGTCTGTGCTTTTGGATCTACACTTTCTTTTGTGTTTAAGGCTTTTATTGTTTAGATTCATTTTTTGTCTGTTCACTCATAATTTTGGTGTTAAATAATTTAGGGTATACTGTACCATCACCATGAAACAAGCACGTTTCATATTGTAAAAAAATTTATTGCTAAAACATTGCATTTTGGTTATATATCCTGTCATACAAGATTCATTGCTCGTATTCCAGATTTTATCGCCTAAATGTTGTTCATTGTTACACGAGGTTTAAACCCTGTGTGGCATCCAAAACATGTCATTTTCACCTGCATCTCTAGTTTTGTAACCCCCTCTACAACACTCACCAATGCATGTTCAACATTTTTCAATGGTTACATAATTTTTATCTAAATGTAGGTCGGGGCTTAAACCTCGACCGACACATTAAACTTTTAGACCATGAAAATGCAAGTCAAGGTTTAAACCTAGACCTACACCCTTAGATTTACTATTTCCTATGTACCCACAAGGTTTTTCTCTAAAGATGCAACCTTGTTATTTTCTCATGCAAGTCAAGGTTTAAAACCCAACCAACATGAGATGTAACTTCACCAACATGAAATTAGGGTTTTAAACCCTGACTTGCATCCATCACCAAATATGTCAAGGTATTTCCACATGTGCAATGCTAGAGAATTTCTCTGCACTTGCACCAAACTAGTCTTTCCCCATGTACGGGCAAGATTTTTCCCTGCCCTTACATCAACATGAGTTACCCTCATGCAGTGGTGCAAAATTTTTGTGCTGCTGCATCCAAACTAAAAATTTCATGCAAGAGCACAATTTTTCTCTGTCTTTGCATCTTTACCATCAAACCACTTGCAGTATCTTAGTTTTTCTACACCATTGCACTTGGACTACCAAAACACAAGTAGAAGCTTTATTTTTTCTTGCAAGTGTATAAAACCTTGAATTTTTCTCTAACACTGGAAACTATAAAATTTCTTCTATAGCTACTCTTGTATGTCATTTCAATATTTTATGTCCAAATTCCTGAATGGGTTTTCTTGATTTCTAGCTGGTCCACAAATGTTTGATCTATCACCAAGCAAAAAATCCTTGAAGTACAGATATTGAGGGGTTTTTTTAATGATCTCTATTGCTTCAAACATTGATGAGATAAAATACACAGATAGAATTGTTATCAATTAGATTTTCACCCTACTAAAACTGAAAGTTCAACAATCTATTGACATATGGAAACATTCTCAAGTTGTGGGTAACTCGTTGCAAGAACGAATCTCTAGAGTGAGCTGGTTCTCCGAATGATAATCCTAATCTAAGTTCTCTTTGAGGAAAAGGATAGAAGGACAACTAAAAATGAAATTTAAAAATCTAGATTCTATCACTCACAACAATTCCTCTATTACAATAGCTCTCACAATCTCATTGGTACATGATTTCATTAGTAATTCACATGAAGATTTAAAAGTACTAAACACAACATGCGACCTGAAAACATGAAATTATGTGCAAAGAATCATAAAAGAAAGACATATAAGGCTTCAAGCTTGAAAACACAAAGACATCAAATTGTTGTTACAAGGTTGAGACAAGAAAAGAGAAGGAGAACTCTGCTGCTTTTATTGAAAGTGAAAGAGTGTATCTATTTGAACTAAGTACAAAGGAAGTTTACAAGCTCCAAAATGTGGGAGAGCAAGAAACTAAAATCTAAACTTCAAAAAAACACTAAGTTTTTCACAAGATATATCTCCAAAACCCTAATCTGAGCTCAAGAAGAAATCTCAAGGAAAAGGTATCAAAACTGCCTCAAAAGTCTGCACAAAAGCAGAAAAAACACACTTTTTGCAAATACATACTGAAAAGTTCCTCAAAAAAGACTAAATCTGCTTTTAAAACAAAAAAACACCTTATCTCTCCAACAAGAATCTCAAATCTGACCAAGGAAATATCTCTCACAAATCTGCTAAAAATAGAAAAGAAATAAAACAACTTGTTTTATTCTTGCTTTACATAGCTTGCAAATTCTAAATCTTCTCAATTTGACTATTTTTGCAATTAATTTTTTTTTGAAAATCTTTTGCAAAATTAATCACTTATCTCTCCATTTACGATGCTTGATTTTTCTCAAAAAAAAATCATAAAATATATGAATATCTTTTATCCATATCTCCTTTCCCTTAGAAACAATTCCCCAACTATAATTGATTTCTAAAAAATCAATCAAAACAAAAATAAGCATGAATATTAAATTTATTTCTTTAAAATCAATAAAAATAGTCTAAGGCTTATTTTTATTCTTAAAGCAATCCCCTCCAAAATCTAATTGATATTCTCAAACTCCCCTGAAAATAGTTAGAGGCTTCACCTAAAGGCCTAAAGTCTTCAAATAATTTATTAAACAAAACAAAGACTTAGGAAAAATTCATAACATGAACCTCTACATTGTTCGACCTAGCATTAGGGAAATTAGCCATTCTAAACTTTGCATAAAGTTGATATTAAATGCAAAAAATGATAAGCCCCTAAGTTCAAACTAGGGCAACATAAAAAAAACCAAAAATAAACCCTAATCATCACTTCATTTGCATTTTGGGATTTCGAGAGAAAGCCTTGTTGAGAAGAAAATGCGCCGCCACCACCATGCTTAGGTTTTCAGTTGAGGATCCTTGGAACTCATGATTCTTTCCTTCAAATTAGTCGATTCCTCTTCTGCAAATCATGGATAAGTCATTTTCAAGCTCTTTCGAGCTCCTTTGCTTCATTTCTGAGCCATTTTCTGGCCTTGAGGCTGCGGCATGAGATGATTATCTGATGAATTCCTTGTATTTATGTGTCTATTTGCTAATGTCATGCCATTTTGCCACCATATACAAGCTTGACCTTGGGTTATCCTCTGGATTTTGCAAAAACTTGAACGAGGGTTCCTTTCCAACGCCATGGGTAAGTGTTACTGATTATTCATGCTTCATTCTTTGAGCTTTTGCTGAGAATAAAGGCCTCTCTGGCCATGGCTATAGCAAGTTGTTTGATACATTTACTCATTTCCTGTGCTTGTTTTGTTGCTTCTATGTTCTTTCAACCCACTGGACGACATACATGAGCTCAAACTGGGTGCTTTGTTTGGAATTTGAAAGCTCTGTAGAGCTCTGGCCGCGGCCTCTAGTCTTCAATAGGCATGAAATGGTAAGCCTTCTATTTTTTATTTTCTTTTCACTCCTCACAAAGCTTGCAAAAGTTTGAGAATATGACAGGTTGCGACCACTCACACTCTTACTAGGCATTTGGAAATTCTGTGGGCTCAATCCATGAGATCATTTGTATATCTAATGCTTCAGAGACAAAAAACCCCATATGGGTATTTGTCATTTTGAAGAAATCGCCCTTATTTTGTGACGTTCTCATATGGAGCTCGACCCATGATGATTTCTCTCTATTTTCTATTGTTTCTTATAGAAACCCTCACATGGGTAATTCTAAAAATTGGAGTATCTATCTTTAACTTCAAAACCCCAACGTGGGTATATGAAAAAAAACAAGAATCTATATATTTTGATATTCATGTAAACTTAGGCTCGAGCCATCATGGTTTTTCTATTTCCTTCTATATTCATGCCTAAAACTTTACATGAGTATGTTGTATTTTGAAAAACATGCTTACCTGGAAGCATTTCCTGTTATCTCTGTTAAAATACCCATGTGGGTAAACTGGAAATGGCAAAAATAAATTTGTATGCTTTGATTTGAAACCCCAATGTGGGTATGCTGAAAGAATAAATAAGAATTTGTATTGTTATTTATTCAAAAGTTGGGCTCAATTCACCATGGCATTATGTAGCAGCATTTTTGGGATAAAACACCTATGAGTATTCTTGTACAAACTTCATTTTGGCTCCGGCTATTTACTTTCATTTCCTGAGAATCAACATATATAATTTTGCTCCATTCTCTTTATTGCTTTCACCTTGATTATATAGTAGCTCGGCCCTGTAGATTTCAGTTTTCTACCTTCATACGAGAAGAAATAATAAAACCCCAAGTGGATTTTATGAAGGCATTTGTTGTTTATAGGATCAAAACTAACTGAACAACATAAATCCTATATTTTTCAAAACTCTGCATCTCAAAATAACATATTGAGCACATTCCTTTCTACAAAAGTTACCATCATTCACACAGGAATTTCTTAATTCTCAACTATAGATTGCTCACCTGCTTTAGCCTTTTATACATTAATGTGATCTTTATGTTATTTTATATTGTTCCAACTTGCATCTGTAAAGCTCCTTCATGTTTTGTCATTCTCAACTCATTCTGGAAACAACCACTCCACATTGTAACTCTTGTGCAATCCATCTATATTTGTCTGCTTGACACTGGTCAATTATTCTTTGAAAATATACCTAATTGACAGAACAATTGAATGATAGAACAAAAATCCAAAACAATGTACTTTGATTGTTTTTTTTTTGAAAACAATGATGCATAAACTTTACTTAAAGCAACAATTGCACCCTTAGCCAAAAATGAAACTGGTTGTCCTTGCTATTTCATCCTCTTTACATTATTAAACAATTGGCTATTGTATACTGTATTGATTCTTGTAATCCTTCATTCTAATGGGAAACTGAGACTCTTCACATGTCTCCATGCTTGACTGTCCTTTAAATGTATGCTCTTCTACCTGGCACTCTTCATGCATTTTTATGTTCCATTATTAAAAATGTCTTATGCCTTGCTCTCTTCTGAAATGAAAATATGTAATAGTTCTCTTCGTTGAGGCATAATGTATGCTTGTTCACTATCATTGATTATGAGATAGAACATTGTTGTAGTAACATGAAACAAGATGCATAATAACACCCATGGCAGAAAAATGCAAACTGTTCAACAATACCTATGATTTAAATCATGAAAATGATGTACTCAGTTGAATTGATTGAGCTCATTTAAACCTGTTGTTCACCAATAGCTTTCAGGAAGCATACTTGATTGTTATGAGTGAACAGTCAGCTTAATAACTTGATGGATGAACTCTGTTTTACTCTTTCAGTTGTATATTTCCTTTCTTGATGAACATGATGATTGCAGTCTCCTTCTCAGCCCACTTGTAATGTATAAGGGGCAGCATGTCGAGCTCTACCCTTGTGGGAGCCCATTTTTTCCCACATGCTTGGTCCTAAAAAAAAATCAGCTACATGACTTTTCCTATACCTGCACAAGGAAACAAATGATGTTAGCATAAAAACAATATATGATGATGATATTTCCTTTTCAATTCATGTTTCTATTCCTTCCTTTAGTTGATTCCATGCATTTTGAAGAGTGAATTATATGTTTGTTGGTAGAACTTGTAGTATAACTCATATCCAAATCTCTTAATTGACACCCCTCTCAATCTCTTGCAGGCACACTCAGGAGCGGAAGTAGGACGAAGCGGGTAGCAATGTCTCAACCGAAGATGAAGAATCAGGCAATGATGGATATGTCTTTTGTTATTTGCTTTCTCATTTCTTTTATCTTCAGTTGCATAGTTTACTTTCCATAATGAATAGAATTAGCTAAAACCATGGCTTGTGTGGATATTTAACTTTTGTTCTTTCATTTCCATTCTACAAGAAAATGTATTGAAATGAAAAGTTGTACTTGTCATTTGCATTCTTGCAATCAAATGAACATATGTAATGTGAATCACTTCATGAAATAAATGAAAGCAATTTGCTTTATCATTTGTATATTCAGTTCTGTGCTCCATTTCATTTTGCAAAAACATGAGTAATACTTCTGAAATTCAGTTTTCTCAAAACACTTGCATAACTGTCACTTGATGAATGATGAATAAAGTGCAAACAACACTTAAGCATAATGCAAAAATAACTGTAATTTTCACTTAAGATATAACAATATTTTAACCAGCTCCACCAATTGAGCTGTAGCAAAAAATTGGTAACATTTTGGCGATTCCTGTTGAATGCTTTCCAGCTAAGCATTAGATTAGTTGCCTTTAAAAACTCCATTGGGCACAGAGTCAAATATGCCCCTTCATGAAACTCAGAATTTGAATTGCAACACTTCAAACAACAACAAAACAAAATGAAACAAAGCAAAAAGCAAACTAATAGGCCCTGATGGCCAATAGAACATGCGCAACAACGCTTAGGGAAAAGAAAACTACTAAAAATAAATGTGCGTAACACACTTATTTGCACTGTTACTCTACTTATTTACAAGATAGAACTTATCTCAGAGGAAATGCTTGAGGTGGATCCCATTAATTGGGATAGACAACACCTCTCCAGTCAACTTGGAAAGCTGAAAAGCGTTGTGCTCCTTGCACTCTGTGATTACATAAGGCCTATCCCAAATTGCATTGAATTTGGAATGTCGTCCAGGTCTACTCTTATATTCATTCCACTTGAAGACCAGATCACCAATAATTAACTCTCATGGTCTTTGGCTCTTATAAAAAGATCTCTTCATCTGAGCTTGATGTATCTCTAGTTGTCTTAATGCTTCCTTTCTAGTTTCTTTGAGCTCTACCAGCTGTGCAAATCTCACTTCAAGAGGTTGTTCATTTAGCAATTCCAGCTCTTTAACAAAACTCAAAGTAGGCAACCCAATAGAAACCGGTAACCTAGCCTCCTTGCCATAATAAAGTACATAAGGAGAACAACCAGTGGACCTTTTAGGAGTCACTCTATCAACCCAAAGTGCCAACCTCAACTTTTCATGCCATGTCTGTTGATTATCCTCAACTATCTTCCTGATTATTTGAATGAGGTTTTTATTTTTAGATTTCACCTGGCCATTGCCTTGTGGATAATAATTAGAAGATGTGTTCAAATGAATGTTATTCCTAACTGACCAATCATATATTCTTAAACCAATAAAAGCCAAACCATTGTCAGAGATTATTGAATCTGGAGTACCAAATCTCGACACTAAGTCCTGATAAAAGTTGAGCACACAAGTCTTGTTTGCTTCTTTCAAAGCAACTGCCTCAGTGCACTTGGTAAAATAATCCATGGCAGTAAGTATCCACTTATGACCCGCACTTGAAGGTATAACATGCTAATGCATAAGTATTTCACAAGAAAGTTGCAATGTTTACAGATTTAAGAAGGAAAATTGAGTATGTTTTCACAAATTAATAGTGTAAATCTCAACTAAATAACTTGTGATCTATATAGGACATGTTTTTCTATTTAAAAGGTGCTTGAATGAGATAGCATATTGGAGGATTTGCATATAAAAGTCACAGAAATATGCATCAATCATCTACATGCACACAAGAAAATAGTTATTGAGAAGGAAATAATCACTTAATTTCATTGAAAAAGTGTTCTTACAACTTGCACAAGTTTGAATATGCTTTACTTGCTTTGAAAATGTGTTACAAAGTGCTTGTTTTCAATTTCAAAACTGAAAATCAGATTTACAATCACAAAAGAAGAGAAAAGAAGATTTTTGCAGCTTACAATGCCCTTTTAAAAGTGAAATAACTCAAGAGAAAATGAGAATAGGCATGCTTATTATCCTAGAACAGTTTCCTATACTTTAATGGCTTGTTGCAATGAATAAATGACATGTTTCATAGCTTGAACAAGTCAAAGCTCTCCTTGAGCACCCAAATGAAAGGTATTTGATGCTACTTAAAGCTATAGACCCAACTATACGTTGAGGAAGAGAATTGGAAGAAATTTTAACTCCTAGATGCCTTCCCCCATTCCTAGATTCTTTCAACTGACCCAAGAAGCTCAAACTATCACCAATCTGCCTTGACTACCTTAACTGCTATTTGCAAGATAATTAGGCATGTTTTAAACTCATTGTAACTTCCTTGGATAGGTGTAGGAAAATATTCTTCTCTTTTATTACATAATACAAGTTGCATTATTAAGTCTTCTTTAAGGCTTAAAACAACCTTATCCTCCTCATTTGCTAGTGGTCTCAGTTATTTTGACCATGTGTTGGTTAACAAGTGACTTATCCTCAACTCTTGATGCTCCCAACTATCTCACCGTACTCAATGTTTATGCTTTAACTCTACAATCACCCATGGAATTGGATTGTCATACTCCTAGTATCATCCATATTTATGCCCTTTTAAAGAGTTACTCATAACCACATAACTGTCCTTTGTACATTATCATAGGACTGTCATATTCTTGCTCAAAAAATTATTTCTAAGAGAATTACACCATTATATCTCCCTTGGACTTTTGACAACCTTGCCCATTTTACATATTCCTGAGACTGTCCTACATATCATGCAACCTTGACATGATAAACTTCATTAATTTTTTTTTTAATGGACTATCCTTCTTGAAATCTTGTGACTATCTTTTCAACTGTCCCTTGGAACATTAGCTAACCTTGAAGATTGATATATCTTCTTATGAAGACATCACAATTTTTGCTTGAATAAATCCATTTGCAAAAAACATATCATTTTCCACTATAATCTGTCTTGTTCACTTGATTTTCCTTTGTGACCCTGTCAATTGTAGATTTTCTCTATGTGGAGTTGTTCAGGAGTGAATTATGCAAAACCATCACTCTCTTCAAAGACTGTCTTATATGTGACAAAAGACTATTCTTTGCTTATCCCAACTCTTTATCTTTCTCTACTCCTAGGTGATTGTTCCTATCCATGAAGATACTTCCCTCCTTCCTTTCAATCACAAACATGAGGACAATCCTCTTGAAAACCACTGTCCTTAAGAGTTACTCTTAACTTGGCCTTGAACATTTCATGAGATGAATGAAAATCACTACATTCCTTGGTATTAGTAATCCTTTGATCATGAATGATAAACTATACTATCATCTTTCATTTGGTCACTGCTCATTATGGATTGGCCTTTTGACAATATTCATGATTATCCCTTCCCTTTGATATGATTTTCATCAACACTTTGATTGAAAACTATCCTCTTTGATGCTGCTCACATTTCCCTATGTTTTGTCTTGAATTCTTTGTGCTCTTAGATCACTATCACTTGAATTTCTATTGCCTTTTTTCCCCACAAGCAAGCTTGATTATCTTGTCATCATACTTCATGACTGTATACTTCATGGACTACTCTTTGTGTTTATGACTATCCTATTCCTTTCTTTCTTGCATTATGACCGAGTTTTGCATTATATGAGAGTCCTCCTTTCTTATTGTTTGAACTATCCTTTAGAATATTTCACATGGACTATCATGGAGCCTTAATACAACCTTTTATCATAGGATCACTGTCACTAATGGATCTTATTGTTCTCTTGATGAAAACCATGCAACTGTACTTCACTTGAAGGTAACCTCTCCTTTTCATTTGATGTCAACACAACATTATACTTTTAAGGGTTTTCATCTCTATGCTTAATCCATTGTTTAGCCATCGTTCCTCTAACAAATGTCCTTATGACTGAAAAGAGTGCAGTCTTAAATGACTCTGTTTGTCATTTGGCTATCCTTGAAGTCTTTTCCTTAGCCTTTTCCCTTTTGATCGAGTTCATTTCATGATTTAAGGCCAGTTTCTCATGCATCTTTTCTCACTTGTTGCAACCTTAAAAACTTTAAATCCCTGTCATCTACATGTCACTATTTATTTTCTCTTAAATATTATCACCAAAACCCTCTTGCTTGGAAGATGGAGTTGAATCCCTATGTTGTTCTTTGGGTAGCTTGAATTAAGATCTTGATTGTAGCAAAGAGTGAAGAATGAGAGGCAAGGGTGGAGCTATTACATGAGTTACCAATGACTTTTAATTTTTTATCATCTTCAACTTCAAGAGCAAATTTGCCTCAGCCAAAATCTTGGAAGAAAAACAAAGTAACAACAAATTAATCTTCCAAATATTCCCATATTGAAAGAAAACATCATGCTCTTGGGCTTCTTGTTTCTCTGCTTCATCCTGGAATACCTTGGATTGTCCTCTCTTGGAAACTATGCTTAATCACTTTGACTCATCATCCTTTATTTCAATCACCACAATTACCACTATCACATGACATTAGCTTTCTAGGACTCCTTACTGCTACAACTATACTTGCACTGTTACACTATCCTTAGTGTATCTACGTGGTCATTGCTAAGATCTTGATCCATTGAAAAAAACATGATCAAGATGCATTGTTATCACTATTATTTACCACTTAGAGGTATGTAGGTTAACAACTATCTTTAGACGTCACTATCATGGATAAACTCATCTTTGAAACCTGTTGTCCTCTTCAAAGCACTATTTTCTTCTTTGTTTTGGACTCTTCATTATGAATGGACTATATTTCGAGTCCACTATAACTATCCTCTAATTGTATCTACCCTCCTTTTTCTTGATTTTCATGTTAACTCTGCTTGACATATGTTTAATCTCATACCCTTCATTTGACCGTGTCTACCTTGGCTGCATGAGAAGCTACACTATGCTTGAACTGACTATCATGCATTATAATGGTTGTTCTATCATTGAAATGACTGTCCCTGTACTTTATTCATGCATGCTTTGTCTTCATGCAAATGGTTGTCTTATCTCAAAAAGGATTGTCACATCATGTATAAGACTATCATTGTCCTCTGGATACCAATTTTATATCCTTTTTCTATGACTTGAAAAATTCTATTTCTCGTGATTCCACCTATGATTTTATCTGCAACATGGTATAATCATTTGTATAACTCTGTTACTGTTTTTCTTGTTGAGTATTGTCACTTGTTTTTAGACTGTGAACTGTCCTACCATTTCATTTTCTTGCATTGTGAACTACCTTTTGGATATATCCGTTGGGTTGTGCTTGTATTTTCCTCCCATTTGAATCCAAATTTTTTTAAGTAGAACTCAAATGACTGATACAAGCCTTTCAAGCATTATCAAATGCCATAAACATACACTTTTCCATCTCAAACAACAACATTTAAATGAAGAAATGCAAATCAACTATTGATTAAATGTGAATTGTCCTTTAGAATATTTCATGTATGAATTGTTTGCGGTGGCTATGATTTATATTTGCAACCCATCTTAAATGATGTGAGGTTTTCCATGATTAAGAGAAACTCCTATATTTTGTCTTAAACCATTTTAGCTAAGATATGTTACTAGTTCCCTTAACTACTACAGTCTTTTATACTCATATGAGTAAGGTATCATCATCACTTGTGGCTTAGGATTCTTAGCATGCATCATACTCATGTGAACATACCCACCCATTAACATGTACAACAATATATTGTTACACTTCTAACACAAAAATAGCATGAGCACTCAAAGATATAAACACCCAAGGAAACACAAAATCCCTTTATCATGTAGAGTGAATGTGATGCCCTTATTTAAAACATAAAAGGGGTCTGTAGAGAGGAAAAGAACAAACCTAGTTTCCTCTCCTCTTTCCAAACACCCTATTTAACCTCCTTCAGCTATGCAACGTGCCTAATCTCCTCACAATGTTTTTCAACGTGGTTTTAAAATCCTCTATTAACTCTGCAACGTGTTGTATAGAACAACATGTAACCTCCACGCTAGGGATGAAATATGACTCTTTTAACGCCATGCAAACCTTATGCAATGTGCTATATTCTTTTCTTGATCTATGCAATATAGAGAAAACTGAAATAACCAAGTGTTGGTCTTATGCCATGCCAAGAAATTTCTTCAATGCAACAAATATAAAACCCTAGAACTCATGCTACATGAGTGGAGGGAAACAACAAATCCAAAATTCTTCTCATTTCATCCTTTCTCTTTTTTCCCTTTTTTAATTTTTTTTTTTTGGCATCCAATAATTATTTTCATTTGATTTAAGACCCATTTACCACTTTGAGGCTTCTTTTAATCTCAAAGATTAAAATAGGCTAACAATTACACTTCTTAACAGGGTTAAGGGATTTCCTACCTCTTCCACTTTTTAGGAATGGATGTACTTGTACATTCATGTCATAAGGAAGAGAACAAATATTTTTTGGACAAAAAATTGTTGCAAGTATGAAGGTGTTGTCATTGATGTCAACAAGTATATCTACTGGCTAATGTTGTTAGTGATATAGGGGAGATTGTTGCATGTATGAAGCTATTGTCATTAGTGTCAACTATATTTTGAGGATATTGAGAAAATTGTGAAAAAGGAAGATTGATGCAGAGTGTGCTATGATATTGTGCTCCACATTTCTTTTGTGTTGATGTTATTCATGTATTGATCCTACAAGCTATTCAAGGTTGTAAAAGGTTTGTATATTTAGAATTTGGGTTTTTGGGTTATTGTACAACACGATATGTTTTCACCAATGTGTGAACTAGATGTTTAGTGATGTTTTTTGTGGCTTGAGAGAAATGTATTTGCTCCGTGTTTCTCCACTATTTGGATTCAGGTTGAACAAATTTGGAAAGTTACTTATAATGATTGTATTTTATATATTCAAGCTTTTACTCGATTTCGTGTAGTACTGAGTGAGTTTCATCTATTAGTATGCAAGTAAGGGTTACCTGTTGCTCTAAGATGAAGAGTTTGAATGATGCGAGTTTGGATGAAGTGTTTGATGAATCTCAAGTAGTTCATAGATTATTCTAGATCATGTTCAAATGAATTTTTTTGTTCGAAAGTTTTGGACTGTAAGAGAGGGGGGCTGCCATGTGCAAGACCCTAGGTCACGAAGGGCCAAGACGTGAGAGGCTTCCCTAAATTACCTCACCTAAATAGGATGTTTAGGGTATGAGGATGAGAATGATGAGGAATATTAAGTCCTACAACCAATCTGCGATCTTGGGCTTCGAAGTGGGGCTAGGCGAGCTAATTTTCATGTACAACACTATGCCTCTAGAAGCTCTTTGCTCAAGGACGAAAGCACAGTCTCTGGACAACATCACGATGCGTTGGCATCTCTAAAGTGTGTTGTCATCTGTACGATCAGACAACAACGAAGATAAGGTCAAACCTAGAAAAAATAGCTAACAGCCCAGCTAACTAACTAAAGGGCCAAAATGATGTGATTAAGTAAACAAAGTATTATCTAATATTATAATGCAGAAGGGCAAGGATGATCTCACCAAGAAATTCAGTCGCTAGTTGGCTCTTCGAAAGCATGTACTCTTACACACAAAAAAGAGAGGAAAATGTTGGGTGGTTGTATAGGGGCCTGCCTTAGTTAGACCCTCATTTAGGTGTTTCCACCTCCATGAACAACCAAGGAAATGAGATAAAGAAATTAATGTAGTGAAAAGCACAAAAGCACTAAAAAAATAGTAAAGTGCTAACTCAACCAAGTGATAGAAGGAAAGAAAGGGAAGCTTACCACTTCCACCAAGAGCTCTCAAGACTGCTTGGGGGAGAAAATGAGAGTACTCGAGCCTCTGTTGCAATGGTGTTTCATTCCCAACTTGTTCTACCAAAGATGGAGTGTTGTATTTGCTGCAATGGAGGGCTTGAATGCTGCTAGGAAGCTTGAGATTGAATGCAAGAGTGTGATAATGGATGCTTGAAGTGTGTAGTAGCTCAGAAGAAGTTAGAATGCATGTTGAAGGGATGAATTTGAAGAAGGGAATGAAAGAAACAACCATATTCGGGCTGGTTGGCTGAAGGGGGCATTACAACTTGACTCCCAATGGGAAGTGTAATGCCTCTATAGGTTCAGTCGCAGGAATTTGTCAGGGACGTAACTGTGCTACATGAACATCTGCATGCCGCATGGGCAGAAATGCCTCCACCAATGCTCAAAAAAGGTGCCAAGTGGGATGCAAGCAGTGGGCTTAGGTGGAATTAAGCCTCCAAACTTAGTTTTCTAAAGTGGAGAGGGAAAAAGGGAGAATTTACACATGGGGTGCAAATTCACTCCTATACATGGACCGACTTAAGGAAGCATGCACTTAATGTTTTATTGTGTTTAACATTGGTGTTGGATGACCTTGTGTTAACACTAAATGTGAGGCTTGTGAAGTGTGTTGAAGTGTGTTTAGATCTATTTGGGTCCTAGTTAAGGATTTATGTAGGTCGCCTTCATTCCTACCCACTGCAAGAATGTTTAGGTGCCGACTTATTTTGAATTTGTATGTATAACAACTAGTTTCTGAAATTGAAGAAGATTTTTGATATTGGGGTTGATATAAATATGTATGGTGTTGTTGTGATTTGGGTGATGAAAGAAGTAAGAGGCAAGATAGATGCAATATTTATGCGAGTGATGTTTGTGATGCAAATTTGAGCAGAGTAGTGCAAATTTCAATATTAGGGTTCCTGAAGGTAGTGAGCTGAATGTATATGAAATCATTCATGCAATGCTTTAAAAGTGTGTGAGCAATTGTGGTGGATTACTTGTTGCATTGAGAAGTGTTCTCTGTGTAACATTCTTCTTCTATCTTCTTGTATTTCTTTCTGTGGCAGCGAGCCTTGGATATGAGCCCTTTCAGACAATTTGTCCTATTCTAGCAATGAGCCCTTTTGTATCAATTTTGCAATTACTTATATTGTGAGCTAATCCTCATCGTGGTTTTCCCTCTTTGGGGTTTCCATGTAAATTTGGTGTTCTCTTGTGTATGGTGTTGTGTTAGATGAACCTGATTGCAGAGAAGAAGAAGAAAAAGTTGATGAACAAGAAGTGTACTGAAGAGGAAGAAGCTCCATAGAATACCCCTAAAACCACTAAGTATGTGCAAAAGAATCATTCTAAAGAGAAAATCATTGGAGACAAGAGGAAAGGTGTATTGACAAGAAGTAAAGTCGCTGAATTTGAGGTAAATATGTGTTTACTTTATAAAGTTGAACCTAAAATAGTGAGTGAAGCATGTAAAGATGAACATTGGATGAAGGCAGCGAAATAAGAACTTATGCAGATAGAGAAGAATCAAAATTGGGAATTGGTCCTTGTGAGATTTTATAACTAGCCTACCCAAGAATCTAATGACTAAAGGAAAGAAAAACCAGAAATATGAGGAGGAATAAACTGTATTCCTCTCAAGAATGCAAAGCTATATTCAGCTTGAGAATTTAGAATTACAAAGGAAATGCCTTGGTTATATAGGACTAGGGGAGAGATAGATGCAACCAAATTATGACAAGTGTTGGCATCGGTGTGACAAATCATGTCATTAAAGGCTCAACCACCTTATCCCTATGTAAAGTTAAGCTAGTGTGAAGAGGACTTTAGTGGAGAAATAACTAAGAATGAACTAGTTAGATAAAGTACCTCTTTCACAGTAACACCCAACCTTAAGCGCAACTTAGGGAGAAGTATACAATGCAAGATGAAAATATGGGTCCTAGCTACTAGGCCTGATGAGGTACCTGTTACCCAATTTTCACCTAAGGGCTCAATTAGGGGAGGTTATGCTTTAAATTTGGTAGGTGGATTAAATGTGGCTCCCATAAGGGTTGAGCCCAGCGTGCAGGTGTTCGGTTTTCATTGGGAGGGTCTTCATCCGATGCTATTTCACAAGGAAATCTATTGGAAAACATGCCTCAATCAGATTTGGCATAAAAATCCCGATGAAGAAAGTCATTGAGACCCTCCTATTTTCTTTCTGACTAGCAGTGTGTTATAGCCATTTGAAATCCCCATGGTCACCAAGACATCTTGGTTGTTGTAAATTTTTATATCTCTCTCTGCTTGGGATGTCTCATCGACAATTTTTCACCAAGCTGACGTCAAGAAGAGTGGTTTGTGTTCGCTATGAGGTCCCCCCAACAAAAGGAGGTCTTGGCGAAAGGAGACATCATCGCTATGAGGTCTGGCCAACAAATAGGAGTCTCACCGAAGGGATTGTGCCTTCGGTATAATGTTTGAGCTCTGTGAGAGGTCTTGTCGACTAAGCAAGGTCTCACCGAAATGGGAGGAGCTCGGTGAGAGGCCTTGCCGACCTGTGGTGGTTTTGTCGAAATGGCCGACGTCGGGGTGAGGTCTTGCCAACATGAGAAAGTCTCGGCGAAAGTTGGTGCTCTCGCTGTGATGTCTCGGCGACCAAGCAAGGTCTCGTCGAAAGATTTAAGTTTGGAAAAAGGTCTGGCCAAAGAGGAAAAGTCTCGCCGAGGGTTCATGGTTCGACGTAACGTCTTGGCCACTACTAAGGTCTTGTCGAAAGGGCGTAACTTCAGGGAGAAGTCTTCCCAACAAATGAGGTCTCAACGAAAGGTTAGAGTTTTACGTAATGTCTCGGTGACCAAGGAGAGTCCTGCCGAAAGATTTAAGTTCGGCGAGAATTCTCGCTGACACGGGAAGGTCTCGCCAAAATAGAATGAGCTCAGGGAAAATTGAAGAGCTCGCTGAAAGATCTTGCCTTCAGCAAGATGTCTGGTTGACCCGATGGTGTCTCGCCAATAGAGAGGTGGTTGCGGTAGGACTCATCGCCGAGAGTTTGCATTCGACAAGAAGTCTTGCCGACAATGGGGAGTCTTGCCGATAGCGATGGATTTTCCAATAGAAAAGGGATATCGGTGTGACCGATGGGAATTCACTATGACCTCTGGCCAATAGCAATTGTCTTGATGACCACTATGGATATCGATATGACTCTGGCCGCTCGCTATGAGGTCTTTCCGGCCGTCGTATGCCTTGCCGATAGTTGCTATGAGGTATAATCGCATCGGGGAGACACGATTAGTGTCTCACCAACATGCGATTTTGATGAAGCAACCTTTGACCATCTAGGAATCTACGTGGAATGAGTTTGAACAATCAAAGGGAGCTAAAGACAGACCATGGGCAGTTTGATTGTTGTGACTATCCTTGTGAGGAAGATCAACAAAATGTGAGCAGTATGGATCTGCTATGTGATCAAGGATGATGAATTAGTTCGAAGGCAGTGGTATTATCTCTATGGGGTCTGACAACAGGGAACATTTGATGCCATCTCTCAGGGGGATCAAATTGAGGAAAGATCTGGAGCGGGAATCAGGTAGAAAGGAAGAAGAAATCATGAGTCACAGTGACGGCTTGGATCGCTACTGGCAAGGGGGATCAACATTAATGATAATGATTTAGGACATTCAAAGCGGCCCTAATGAAAGTTTGACATGGACACGAGGGGAAGAAGTTAATGCGATTGTTGCAAAAGATCAAGGAGGCCATTCTTGGAGTGACCCTTCACCGACATGGACAGTAGGGATACACATTTAATGCAACATTAACTCCATTAAAAATATCTAAGGGCGTATCTTTCTGGAGACCGATATTTTTGTAAGCCCTAGGGCAGGGGCTGACACTTTTAGTATATATGGCATTTTTTGCCTTTTTGTAAGGGAGTTCTTCTTACGCTTTTCGAAAGTTTGTGACTTTTGAAATCCTTTCTCAGATTAGCAAACTTTTGTAACTCATTTTGGAGCATGATATATAGAATTTACCTTGGTTACCATTGATGGTTCAATTTTCTTTTTGGTTCTTGCAAAATATTGTGCATTTTCAGGTGATTGATCAAGCTACTTCGTGAAATATTTCTATTTCCTTATAGCTTTGTCTCATATTAGCATGCCTCTCTTTGCAAAAGTAGTATTATGCAGATTACAAATTGTGTTTACTGAATTGCACACAAGCTTTTAATTTGTGAAAAATTGCTTTTCCTTCTTAAAATTGTGTGCATGTCAAACCTGTTTGTGAAATACTTATGCATAATCTACAGAAACTTGTTGTGCAGTCCCATATCCCTCACCAGTATTCAAGTGTAACCTAAGTATTCTATTGCTCTTATTAGTTCAGTGTATCACCATAGGTTTAGTTTTATTTTCATGCACTCCTCCCTTTCCTTACAAAGATTAGTAGTTAAGTGATATTACTAGTTAGGAAGCTGGCCTTCTCCGGAGGTTGACCTCTATCTACAAGTAACCCACAACTCTAGAGGTCTTCCCATGTTACACTGAGGTGTTGAACATCAAGTTCAATAGGGTGCAATTTTAGTGGATAACAGTTTTGGCACGCTCGATGGGACAAAGAACTAATTTTTAGTCTCTCTTGTCCTTATGTTACTACTGTTTGGTGTGTACAGTAGTAGTTTCAGCCTCTTGGAGGCAAGTTCAATCACATTCCTGGTGACTCCGAGTGTGGAATTTTTTTGGTTTCAGTAGCTCAAGTGCTCACATGTTTTAAGTTTTTGGGAGGAAATCTAATTTGAATGGAAAAGAGATGTTAGGTTTTCATGGAAATATGGCCTTTTACCCTGCATTCCATGAAAACCTTGCATATATGTCCTCATATCGACCATATTATACAGAACAATCTACTGTCATTATTCCAAATGACCCTATAGCAACAAAGTTCCAACATTTTTATCATGCCTCCCACCCTCCCACTCCTGCTCAATCTCAATGTTGCCCAACATATGCTTAGATTCAACCACAGGAGCTCATTTCTACACAAAAGCAACATGGTAGTCTCAATAAGCAGCCCCAAAATGCTAATAAGGGAGTTAGCGATATTGATAAGATATTGCTTGATTTCCAAAGGAAGATGGATGAAATTAAGAGAGAGCAAGAGTTTGTTGTGCAGGAGGAAGAGCTTGCTTGTCAAGCTTATATTCAGCATCAACAGGATATGGAGGTCCAAGAGTATAAACAAGAGGTTGCTACTAGACGAGTTGCAGCTAAAGAAGAGCAAATGAAAAAATTACTTGCACAAAAGCAAAAGCAAGAGTTTCAATCAACCTTCCATGTTCCTAAACAACCTATCCAGGAGGAGTTTCCCAGGTCCAAGTTTTCAATTTTTAAGCAAAACTTACTTTCTGAGTTTTCAAGTAAGCCTTCTAGTTTTGAAATTCCAAGTTGGAAGGGAACATGTGTTCAACCCTGCGAGACTCCATTATTAGACATTCAAATGGAACTAAGCTCTAATGTTCAGAAGGAAGAGGAGGAGGAACTTATTGATCAAGATAACTTAATCCTCTGGGAAAAGCTTAAGAATGTGAATCTTTTGCATTTAGCCATTAAGTGTCATCAATTGCAACAACAAATAATTGGATAGGAGGAAATCTCTCAAGTTCAAGATCGACGACAAGAGGACCAAATGGAAGTAGCTGTTGAGAAAGGTCAATTTACAGCTTGGAATAGGGGACTATCTCTATTCTCTCAACTTGATGGAGAGGAGGTTATTTTTGAGTTTTGCTCAACACTGGAAAATGAGGAATCTAAACTTTTGCAAGAAGGTGAGGAGAATCAGGTTGAGCAGCTTGCTGTAATGAACATAGCTGAGAATCAAAAGGCAGAGTTAATCTTCTCATTTAATGATCCACCTTACTTCATTGACAAGGATGAAGAATTGGACCAACATGAGGTTGATGGAGGTAATGTTGATTTATTTTTGCATAAAGGTGAAGGTGAGTTTGAAGTCTTTACTCGCGAACAAGGAGGTTTAAGTAGCATTGTTCAGGGAGAGCCACATTTTGATGTGCATGAAAATGCCCATCAAGTTGAACAAGTCCATGAACCAGACTTAATTTTTTGCAAAGAGGGTGATTTTGATGCTTTATCAAAGCTAGATGAGAACTGCATTAGGCCTGAAATTAGTCTTTCTGTTCAGCAAAGTAAAGAAGACATTGAAGAGGATATGTTTTGGAACAATTTAGAAGCTTTCTGTACTAATTTGGGTGCTGAACTATTACCTCTTCATGAAGTTAATCATGAACTCGAGCTTACTGAAGAAGCTTCTTTTTTCTCACTAAGTCGGTCATAGGGTTTAGAATTTTCCAGCCAAGGCTATAAAACAACAGTGATTGGGCAAGAGATTAGCAAGGAGAGCTCAATTTTTTTCTTTATAAGGGGCTGTCCGATCAGAGATTTAGCCCAGATGGAGTTTAATAAAGCATCAATGGTTAATCAAGCATTCACACATGGAGCCACAGCTAAAAGTGGCATAAAGGATGTACTTACAGTTAAAAAAGAGTGTGTTCAATTTACTTATCCTCCTTTGAATACAAATGCATATGATTAGTTTAAAGAGGTAAGTGAGCTTGTCACCCTCTTTCATGAGGCAGTGCATTGCATTTTCAAACATTTTTCAGTGTACCATCTTTATTCAACTACCATTGAGCTTGAGAGTCATTGCATATTGAGGAGAAAGGGTAGCTATTTCAACCATCCTGTGAATGGTTTTTTTGACCAATTTCTTACTGTTAGTGTAGGGTAGGTTTAGATGCAGTTTACATTCCCTAAGTGATGTCCTAGCACAATAAATAGTTTTATTTCAGTTTTTCCTATTTTCAATAAATTTCTAGGGACCTGTCATATTCTATAGGTCTCAAGTGATTACAGCCATGTACAAGCTGCTCTTAATCTGTTTCTGAGTTTTCCCATTGAATCCATGCCCAATGGATAGGCCTAGGCTACTGGTTTTCGTGTTTAGTAGACAAACATCCAACTGAGGTCACCAGAAATGTTACCCAATTTTCACCTAAGGGCTCAATCAGGGGAGTTTATGCTTTAAATTTGGCACGTGCATTAAATGTGGCTCCCATAAGGGTTGAGCCCAGCATGCAGGTGTTTGGTTTTCATTGGGAGGGTCTTCATCTGATGCTATTTCACAAGGAAGTCTATTGGAAAGCATGCCTCAATCAGATTTGGCATAAAACTCCTAATTAAGAAAGTCACTGAGACCCTCCTATTGTCTTGCCGACTAGCAGTGTGTTATACTCATTTGAAATCCCCATGGTCGCCAAGACATCTCGGTCACTGTAAATTTTTATATCTCTCTCCACTTGGGATGTCTCACTGATAGTTGTTCACTAGGCCAACATCGGGAAGACTAGTTTGTGTTCGCTATGAGGTGCCCCCGACAAAAGGAGGTTTCGGCAAAAGGAGACATCATCGCTATGAGTTATGGCCAACAAATAGGAGTCTCACCGAAGGGATTGTGCCTTTGGTATAATGTTTGAGCTCGGCGAGAGGTCTTGCCGACTAAGGAGGGTCTCCCCGAAACGGGAGGAGCTCGGCGAGAGGTCTTGTCGACCCGTGGTGGTCTTGCCGAAATGACCGACATCGGGGTGAGGTCTTTCCGAAATGAGGAAGTCTCGGCAAAAGTTGGTGCTCTTGCTGTAATGTCTTGGTGACCAAGCAGGGTCTTGCTGAAAGATTTAAGTTCGGAAAAAGGTTTGGCCGAAGAGGAAAAGTCTCGCCGAGGGTTCATGGTTCGGCGTAATGTCTTGGCAACTGCTAAGGTCTCGGCAAAAGGGCATAACTTCGGGAAGAAGTCTTCTTGAAAAATGAGGTCTCAATGAAAGGTTAGAGTTTGTCGTAATGTCTCAGTGACCAAGTAGAGTCCTACTGAAAGATTTAAGTTCGGCGAGAAGTCTCGCTGACATGGGAAGGTCTCACCGAAATAGAATGAGCTCGGGGAGAATGGAAGAGCTCGCCGTGATGTCCCACAGATCGAGGGGAGTCTTGCCAAGATGGAATGAGCTCACCGAAAGATCTTGCCTTCGGCAAGATGTCTCGCCGACCCGATGGTGTCTCGCCGATAGAGAGGTGGCTGCGGTAGGACTCATCACCGAGAGTTTGCATTCGACAAGAAATCTTGTCGACAATGGGGAGTCTTGTTGATAGCAATGGATTTTCCAATAGAAAAGGGATATCGGTGTGACTGATGGGAATTTGCTATGACATCTGGCCGATAGTGATTGTCTTGGCGACCACTGTGGATATCGATATGACTCTAGCCGCTCGCTATGAGGTCTTGTCAACCGTCGTATGTCTTTCTGATAGTTGCTATGAGGTATAATCACATCGGGGAGACACAATTAGTGTCTCACCGACATGTGATTCTGATGAATCGACCTTTGACCATTTGGGAATCTACGTGGCATGAGTTCAACCAATCAGAGGGAGCTAAAGATGGACCATGGGCAGTTTGACTGTTGTGACTATCCTTGTGAGGAAGATCAACGGAATGTGAGTAGTATGGATCTGCTCTGTGATCAAGGATGATGAATCGGTTCGAAAGTAGTGGTGTTATCTCTATGGGGTCTGACAACAGGGAAGATTTGATGTCGTCTCTCAAGGGGATCAACTTGAGGAAAGATCTGGAGCGGGAATCAGGTAGAAAGGAAGAAGAAACCATGAGTCACAGTGACGGCTGGGATTGCTACTGGCAAGGGGGATCGACATTAATGATAATGCTTTAGGACATTCAAAGTGGCTCTGATGAAAGTTTGACATGGACATGGGTGGGCAGAAGTTAATACGATTGTTGCAAAAGATCAAGGAGGCCATTCTCGGTGGTCACGCCCACAAAAGGATATGAAAATCACGTCAAAACCTATCCTAGGAATTGGACATTCTAGTAGGTGACTAATATCTCTTCGTGGTCGTTCATTTACTTGTCAAACCAGGGAACGTATACTTTAAATGGAGTAGCACTATATGTGCACTAAGAACCAGTTTCAGTCACAACCTATTGAAAATAAATACTTGGAAAGAAATTCTACCTATGCTACAGGAAGGTAATGCAAAGTTCTCTTAACTCAACCATAATTTAACCAAAGCAGAAATCATAACAGCTACAACTGAGAAACAAACTATAAACTGGCCTTATGCTGTAGGAACAAACATAGGGATGGATTCCTGGTGCTGCAGGAATAGTATAAGGCTGAGCTTGTGCTGAAACTTTCTAAAATGAAATCTAACTTGAACTAGCAAAGGATAAACAACTACTCTCCTACAGATACTTACTAAGTGGGCCCCCTTAGCAAGCATCAACTAATTTACAGAGAAGATTGTACTCAAAACTCCATCAACTTCTATTCATAACGTGAAATCTTTTACATTGATTGTTCTACTTCAGAAAACTAACAAAAACTCTAATTCATATTATGTCTCTAACTCTTACATAATCTGCTTCTCTATCTATTTCCTATTTTTCTGTTCTATTCTCTTCTCTTCTCTTGTTCACCTGCGCAGAAGGAACACTTATTTAAATCAGAAAAATAACTAACTAACTAACCCTAACAAAGAAAGACGTGGATGTAAAAATGTATCCTGAAATCGAGGAACAGACTTCATAAATGAGTTTATCCATTCAACCTGATCCAGAGAGAATCTAGCACTCCACTCTTTCTAGATTAACTGACATTTAAAATCCTTTCCAACAGTTTCGGTCAAAGAGTCTTTGCCAGAGCTTCCTCAAAGTCGTGCAGGAAATGGACTTTACTGCAAGGCTGAGATCAGCTGCGCTTGACTCGATCATACTTTCTTCAACAACCTGCGAAACACAAGGTAACAGATGCGAAAGAAAAGACGCATGGAACATACACAATATCCATTCATTAATCACATATTTAAATCTATTTCATCATTCAAAAACTAGATGCGTTATACCAGTCATTTGGGTAGTCAAACAAGGTAATAAATATAGACATGTCAACATGATAGGTTGCAGGAACATGAAAGTGTATTGCTATAGGATATCCCCCAATAAAAGGTTTCAAAAGAGTTAAACAACCATAAACAACAAAAGTGAGGGTAGTAAAAGTACACCATGATATCCAAATTATGAGCATATTTTGGGCTCATCACTTGGAGTGACCCTTCACCGACATGGACAACATGGATACATGTTTAATGCAACATTAACTCCATTAAAAAGATCTAAGGGCAGATCTTTCTGGAGATCGATATTTTTGTAAGTCGTAGGGCAGGGGCTGACACTTTTAGTATATATGGCATTTTTTTCCTTTTTGTAAGGGAGTTCTTCTTATGCTTTTCGAAAGTTTGTGACTTTTGCAGTCCTTTCTCAGATTAGAAAACTTTTGTAACTCATTTTGGAGCATGATATATAGAATTTACCTTGGTTACCATTGATTGTTCAATTTTCCTTTTGGTTCTTGCAAAATATTGTGTATTTTCAGGTGATTGATCAAGCTACTTCGTGAAATATTTCTATTTCCTTATATCTTTGTCTCATATTAGCATGCCTCTCTTTGCAAAAGTAGTATTATGCAGATTACAAATTGTGTTTACTAAATTGCACACGAGCTTTTAATTTGTGAAAATTTGCTTTTCCTTCTTAAAATTGTGTGCATGTCAAACCTGTTTGTGAAATACTTATGCATAATCTACAAAAACTTGTTGTGTAGTCCCATATCCCTCATCAGTATTCAAGTGTAACCTAAGTATTCTATTTCTCTTATCAGTTCAGTGTATCACCATAGGTTTAGTTTTATTTTCATGCACTCCTTCTCCCTTTTCCTTACAAAGATTAGTAGTTAAGTGATATTACCAGTTAGGACGCCGACCTTCTCCGGAGGTTGACCTCTATCTATAAGTAACCCACAACTTTAGAGGTCTTCCCATGTTACATTGAGGTGTTGAACATCAAGTTCAATAGGGTGAAATTTGAGTGGATAATAGTACCCATGTACATAATAACCTCTCAATGATAAAGAAGGAGAAAACCCAATGGGAAAAAAATCTTGCCCATGAGAGGATGAATGAAGAAGGTCTATATGACCAACCCATAAGAGATTTGCCTCACCACCAAGAGAGACTGAAGATGAACATACTTTCTCTCAATTAAGGGTTTGGTGAGTATATCTGCAACTTGATCTACTATAGGACAATAGTGCAAATCAATGACTTACTCTTGAATTAGCTCCCAAAGAAAATGCGTATGGATCTCTATGTGTTTGGTTCATTGATGATGGATTAGGTTCTTCGAGATTTGGATGGTGCTCTGGTTGTAACAATAGATGATTGATGGATTTTGATAGGTGATGCCAAGTTCAGTGAGGATATTTTGAAGCCAAATATCCTTAGTGGAAGCATTGACAGCTCCTCAATACTTAGCCTTAGTTGAAGAAAGAGAAATGGCATGTTGCTTCTTGCTCTGCCAACAAATGGGGCTAGAACCATAGTGAAAACTATAGCCAAATGTGGAATTGTGATCATCTATATCACCATCCCAATCAAAATCTATGTATCTTGATAAGTTTGACCTTGTGCATGTTGCATAGTGAATCCCATACCGATGAGTACCTTAGAAGTAATGCAAGATGTGTTTGGAAGCTTTCCAATGAAGCTTATGTGGTTTTGTCATGAAGCATGAAATAATTCCAATTGCAAAGGAAATTTCAGGGCGAGTATGAGTCAAGTAGATGAGGCTACCAAAAAGTTGACAATACAAAGTAGCATCAACTAGTGGTGTGGAACATTTGGCCTCAAGCTTAACTCCAGACAGAAAGGGAGTTGGTGCAGGCTTACAATCAACCATATGAAAACATGACAAAAGATCAAGAGCATACTTGGGTTGTGCAAGTGAGATCCCAAAAGAGGTCTTTGTGATCTCGATCCTAAGAAAGTAGTGCAGGAGACCCAAGCTAGTCATTGCAAATCTGTCATGCAAAGCATTCTTCACAGTTGTAATGATGGATGAAGTGCTCCCAGTGCCAATCAATTCATCAACCTAGAGAACCAAGAAAAGAGGAGCATCCTCCTGTCACAAGATGTAGACATTTAGATTGGGGTGGCTTTTGGAAAACCCAATCGAGAGAAGAAAGGAGTCCATTTTGGCATACCAATATTGTGGAGCTTATTTGAGGCCATAGAGAGACTTCCTTAGTTTACAAACCAATGAAGAATCTTGAATGAACCCTTGTGGCTGCTCCATGTAAAGTTCTTCATGTAGATCTTTGTGAAGAAATGCACTCTTCACATCCATTTGATGTACAACCCAAACATGAGTTGCAGAAATAGCAAGTAGCAAGTGAATGGAGTTCATTTTGGAAACAGGGGAAAACATCTCACTATAGTTAGTACTTGGTACTTGAGAGAAACCTTTGGCCACAAGTCATGATTTATACTTGTCAACTGAGCCATTTGCTACAAATTTGGTTTGATAGATCCACTTACATCGAACTAGTTTTCTTCACTTAGGAAGTGGAACAAGATCCCATGTTTTATTTTGAATTAAAGAGTTTTACTCTTCCTCCATTGTGGAATACCACTCAACAATACTAGATGCTTCACGAAATGACTATGGATCTAAAGCTATGACGATGTAGGAATGTGGAAGGTCTTGATGTTGTGATCGAGTCCTCCTTGTATTTGAAGGATCCCCAACAAGATCGCTTGCAAACTCAAGTATATTGTGAGCCCAACGAGGCATGGTAAGGGATGGAGGAGGAGATTTTGAACTCTCTGAAGCGGAAGATGAAATCTCATGATCAAATCGATGACTAGAGGAAGCTTGAGGAAAATCATCGATGTTAGAATCCTCTAAATCCACTATGGAGGGAGGAAGAGTAGAGGATTAGCTAGAAGAGTTTTCCTCAAAATGTACACTACACTTAATGAAGAGCTCATGCATTGTAGGATCCACCAACCAATATCCTTTGACGCCATCAGGGTAACCAACAAAGATACAAGGCCTACTCTGAGGTTCCAATGCCTTGCACTTCTCTAAAGGAATATGTGCCCAAGTTGGGTTGCCAAAAACTCTAAAGTGCCACACAATAGGTTTCCTACCACACCAAGCTTCGAAGGGAGTGATTCCTTTTAATGCCTTATGTGGAACTCTATTTTGGATGTGAGTAGCACAGTTGATAGCTTCTGCCCAATATGCAAGTGCAAGGGAGTGAGCGTGAATCATGCAACCAACCATCTCTTTCAAGGACCTATTTTCCCTCTGAGCTACACCATTTTGTTGGGGTGCATAGGAAACAATATGTTGAAGATCAATCCATTCAAGAGTACAAAATTTCTCAAATTGATGGTTCACATATTCTCTGCTATTATCAGTGCAAAGAATTTATACACACTTTCCAAATTTCTTCTCAGCACGAGCCTTAAAATCTTGAAATCTATCAAAGACTTCTCCTTTGTTTGGAAGAAATTAGATCCATTTGTACCTGGAATAGTCATTAATGAAGGTGAGCATATAGCAAACCTTACTGAAAGATAATGATGGAAAAGGACTTTCCAAGTCACTATGAACCAATTCAAGGACTTCTAAAGCCCTCCAAGCCTTCCCTTTATTGAACTTGTCTTTAGGATGTTTTCCCAAGGCACAACCTAAACATACACCATCAGAAAATTTGATTTTTGGAAGACTCATGACCATATTCTGTTTGCTAGATTGCTGAAGATAATGGTAGTTGAGATGGCCAAACCGTTCATTCCATAGTTTGATCACAACATTTGAATGGGTGAGCAATGTAGTGGAATGTGAATCAGGTACAAAATGAGAGAAAGCATATAGGAAATACTCATGATTGGCCTTACCAACTGCAAGGAGTGCATTATCTTCAAGATTCCTGATGCTGATAGGATCTAGAGTGAATTCAACTTTTTTACCATTCTAAGTGATTTGGTAGATGGAGAGAAGGTTGGCTGACCAGTCAAGTATGCAAAGGACATCCCTAAATGCACCATTTCCAGTATCAATTGAACCCTTCCCAATGAATTCCACTGGAGAATCATCCCTAATGAGAATGTGAGGCACAAAACAAGGCTCCAACAAAGAAAACTATTCTTTACTAGAACCCATGTGATGTGATGCACCTGAGTCAAGAATCCACTCTTTTGAAGAATCCGTAATAGCAACAAGTGCATGCACTTTTCCTTTACCTGATTTGGAAGGAGAAGAGGATAGTTGAGCAATAGAAGAAGGAAAATTAGTGTTGTTCTTTTTAAGAAGATGCTTTAACTCATCAATCTGCTTCTTATGACAAGAATGTTCCTCATGACCAGGTTTCTTGCAATAGCTACAAGTTGGCCTTTCCTTCTTTTGAAAAATTCCCCTTTGAAGAGGAGGAGTTGGAGTAAAATTTTGTTGTTGAAGATGATTGTGCTTGATCTCTTTATGACTTCCTCTTGAACTACTTTTGTTTGTTGTCAAGTTTCCTTGATTCATTTTGACCCTTTGGTTGACCAACCATCAAAGCTTGTGAGTGTGAAGGCTTAAGAAGACCCATTGAAAGAAGCTTACCTTGCTCTTGCATCAACATTTCAGAAAATGAAGTAAAAGAAGGTGTAGTAAATGTAGATACCATTGTCAACATATGAGTATGGAAACTAGAAACAAAAGATGCAAATTTAGGTCCAAGTTTGTTTAGAGTGTTATAGACAATTTGAATGTTTTTCTTCTCTAAGCCACATGATTTACATTGTGCTTTAAGGTCATTGAACTTTGTTACATAATCCTGGATGTTATCAAAAGACTTCGGATCAAGACCCATTAGTTCATTGTCAATTTGATAACCATGAACTTCATTAGTTGTACCATAGAGAGTTTTTAATTTGTCCCATGCATCATGTGAATCTTTACATTCTTCAATCTAAAACATGACATCAAGTGAAACTAAACTCCTTAGGCAACCAAGAGCTTTTGTATGTTCAAACATCCAGAGTAGTTTTTCCTTATCATTGGTGGGTTCAATTGCCTTCTTCTCAACATAAGGTGTATATCCTAGTTACATTAAGGCATTCCATGCATTTTGATGCCATGTGTTGTAGTTGTAGAGCGTGAGCAATGGAAAATTAAATGTACCCATAGTGAAGGAAAAAACATAGCACAAAGTATGAGAGATGTTCAAGCACAAATACAACAAGAGACCCTCCTTCTTTACTCAACCAAAGAACCCCCCCAAAAAAAATGATTTGGCACTTTATATTTAGTGCAGTTATCCATGATTTTTTTAGTGGCTAATATTTGCCAATTGGCTAATAGTTGAAATTTCGGAATCTAAAATTGGCTAATAGTTTGAGCTACAATGTGACTTGAATTGCCACATTTTTACAATATTTTATTTTAGTCTTATTTAAATCGCCAAATAATTTATTTTATTAAAAAATTTAACTCAAAAATTTTCCACAATATTTGATACATGATTAGATCATATTCGCCTAAATTTTATAAATTATAGTAGAAATCTATATTAATTCACCAATAGTATATCATAATTATTAGTTGCTTTAGGACCATATTTCTAATTTTTGTTTCCCCCATTGATTTATAATATAATCTAATGGCCCTTGTTGTATTCCATGAGGTAATGTACCCATGATCTGTAATGCTCATGGGGCCTACAATTTTAGGTCTCATAAGCAATATAAATTATGGGTAAATTTTACATTATAGAGTACAATGAGGGTCATTAGATCAATTATCTAAAAGCAATTTTGAGCCCCATGAGAATTACAAGTCATGGGTACATTTTACCTTGCAAAATTCAATGTGGGTTATTATACTATATTTTAAAACAATGGTGGAAAGTAAATATTATAGTCTACCCCTTCAACCCATCGATAATTTCCACCCTTGGGCCCCTACTTTTCTATGAGAATTATTTTTAGACTGGATAGATTCACCATCATAATTAATGCATTTTCCTATTATTTTTCAAGATTCGCCAAAATTTTCAATAAATTTTTAGTGATGTAAAAAAAATTGCCAATAAAATTAATATTTTTTAAAAAAAGAAAGGAAATATTAGCCAATAGAAATTAATGTTTTTCCTAAAAAATTGAAAGATTCACCAGGATTTTATATCTTTTTTAGGGGGGTTTCTTAAAGTTATCACTGGTAGTTATAGATTTGTAGATTTCAATGCTTTTACAAATCCTCAAGAAATGAGCATGTGCTGAAGGTAAAAATTTGGTACAATTTTATATAAAATAAACAACACCAATGTGAAGTACATGAAAAATCATGCACTTTCAAAAAAATAATCAACTCGATTTGAGGTCGTATGCAAAATTTATGCATCTTTGAAGTTTGCAAAATGAGAACAATGAGTACTCCCTAAGAATCAGAAATTTTTGAAAAAATACGTACTTCAAAATCTAAAACTATCTTCACCAATGCGTAAAGCACAAAAAATTATCCCAAATAAATTTTTTTTGCATTGAAGACAGAGTTGTGGAACCTTAGTTATGAGTGTTCAAAATTGACCTTCAAAAATTAGTGCATCAATGGAGAGGGGTTGTGAAAAAATTCCACCAAATTTAGCAGAACTGCCACCAAAATTAGTGGTTTGCCAAATTTAGATGTTTGCTAGATAGTTTAAAACTCTGGAAACTTTGTCCAAAATTGACGTTTTGACAGTCAATTTTATGGTTTTCGGGCCTTTTGAGCACGATGGCAGGGTTGGATTTGACCCAAAATGCTCCCAAATGATGGCTCCTTGCTAGATCTGGCAATGAACCTCTCACTTCAAATTGTTGCAGATTTGGCCTCTAGTGTTCATTTCAACTGAAATAAAGAGAAAATTTGCATGTCTTAGCTGCTCTGGACTCAATGGTGAGTTCAAAATCTCTTCAAGAAGCTTCAAAAGACCTATAACTGACAAGTCAATGCATGAACCCCTCCAGAAATTGATTTTTTTTCACACCTTTCTAATTCTCCAGATCATCTGAGGATGCAAGAGAAGAGCATACTTAGTTTTATTTTAAAAAAAACTCTGCACTCTTAGATTCCCTAAAGGAATGCTAACCCACAACTCAAATTTGACTTTGATACCATGTGAGATTTGCTAACTAGCCTACCCAAGAATCTAATGACTGAAGGAAAGAAAAACCAGAAATATGAGGAGGAATAAACTATATTCCTTTGAAGAATACAAAACTATATTCAGCTTGAGAATTGAGAATTACAAAGGAAATGTCTTGGTTATATAGGCCAAGGGGAGAGATAGATGCAACCAAATTATGACAAGTGTTGGCATCCTATGAGGTGCGACAACTCATGTCATTAAAGGCTCAACCACCTTATCCCTATGTAAAGTTAAGCTAGTGTGAACACGCAAAATGAGAATGGAGAAGTGGTAAGAAACAAGGAAAGACTGGTGTGTAAGGGCTACTCACAAGTGAAAGGTATATAATTTGAGGAGACTTTTTCTCTTGTGGTTAGGATGGAAGCTATCAGAATGTTTTTGGCATTTGCAACACATAAATACTTTAAGGTTTATCAGATGAATGTGAAGTCTGATTTTCTAAATGGTGAATTGGAAGAAGAGGTTTACATGGAACAACTAGAAGGATTTCGGTTGTTAGATCAATCGGATATGGTATGAAAATTGAAGAAGGCACTATATGGATTGAATCAAGCTCCTAGAGCTTGGTATCCAAGATTGGACAAGCACTTGATACATCAAGGATTCAGTAAAGCCACCAAAAATAGTAATATTTACTTTAAAATTGAGGAAGAAAAGATCTTGATAGTAGTATATGTGGATGATATTATCTTTCATGGAAATGAGGCTATGTGTAAGAAGTTTGCAGAGGAAATGAAGAAAGAGTTTTAAATGTCAATGTTTGGGGAAATGAATTTATTTCTTGGGCTACAAATCAATCAAACAGATAATGGGATATTCATTTCATAGTCTAAGTATGTCAAAGAGATGTTGAAGAAGTTTGGAATGGATGACTCCAAACCAGTATGCACTCCTATGGTGACTAGTTGCAATTTAGCAAGAATGATGAATCACCTAAGGCTAATTAGAGCAAGTATAGATCTATGATTGGTGGACTGCTATATCTAACTACTACTAGATCAGATATCATGCATGTAGTTTGTCTTGTGGCTAGATTTCAAGAAGATCCTAAAGAAACACATGTTGCAGCTGTGAAGAGGATATTTAGATACTTAAAAGGAACTCCAGATTATGGATTATGGGATCCTAAGGGTACTAATTTTACACTAAGTGCTTATACAAATGCAGATTGGGTTGGTTGTGTTGATGATAGGAAAAGTACAAGTGGTGGTGCATTCTTTCTTGGATGCAAATTAGTGGCATGGTTGAGTAAGAAACATGATTCAGTTTCTTTGTCTACTGCAAAGGCTGAGTATATTGCAACAACATCATGTTGTACACAAGTTTTGTGGATGAGACAAACATTGAAGGATATCAAAATTGTATATGATGAGCCTATATCTATATTTTGTGACAATACAAGTGCAATTAACATTTCAAATAATCTAGTGATGCATTCAAGGATAAAGAAAATATCTATTAGGTATCACTTTTTGAGAGAGAAGGTTATCGAGAATGAAGTGAAGCTTGAGTATGTTCCTACAAAGGATTAGATTACTGACATATTCAGTAAGGCTCTTCCTAAGGATACTTTTGAGTATCTTCAGGAGAAGTTGGGGGTTATTTCCTCTCCCTATTTGAACTAGATGAATATGGAGATGCATTAGTCCAGTGGATCTATGGATCTATCTCTTTTTTGGATTGATGTTGGTGGCTACCTCTCAGGGGGAGCATGTAGTGTCATGTGTTGTCATTAAGTTGCCGATTTGTTTGGTTGTACTCCTAAGGGAGAGTGTTTAGAGCCAGTTTCTTGGTTCAATGTCAAAGGGGACAATAATGCAAAAATTTTCCTTTACCATTGATGTCAGAGGGGGAGAGAGAATCATGTGAAAAGGATTATCCTCTCAAGGGGAGAGAGAGAATCATGTAAGATATCAATGGAGAAAGTTGTGTATGTTATCTAATCATTATTATCAAAGGGAGAGAGACTCCTGTAAGGGAGAGATAGTTTAGGAATGTTGTGTAGGCTATCTAATTTGAAAGAAAAAGAGAAAGTGTGTTCAGAGCGTGTATGTTGTCTTTGGTGGCTTTTCACATCTTGTGTTGCCATCAATGACAAAGGGGGAGATTGTTGCAAGTATGAAGGTGTTTTCATTGATGTCAACAAGTATATCTACTGACTAATGTTTTCAGTGATATGGGGGAGATTTTTGCATGTATGAAGGTGTTGTCATTAGTGTCAACTATATGTTGAGGATATTGAGAAAATTATGAAAAAGGAAGATTGATGCAAAGTGTCCTCTGGTATTGTACTCTGTGTTTCTTTTGTGTTGATGTTATTCATGTGTAGATCTTATAGGTTATTCAAGGTTGTCAAAGGTTTCTATATTTAGAATATGGGTTTATAGATTGTTGTACAGTGCAAGATATTTTCACCAGTGTGTCAACCAGTTGTTCAATGATGTTTTCTGTGGCCTTGGAGAATGTATTTGCTTGACATTTCTCTGCTATTTGGATTCATGTTGTGTGGATTTGGGAAGTTACTTATAATGATTTTGTCTTTTTGTATTCAATATTTTAGTTGATTTGGTGTAGTACAGAGTGAGTGTCATCTATCAGTATGCAAGTAAGGGTTACCTGTTACTCTGAGATGAAAAGTTTGAATGAAGTGTTTGATGAATCTGAAGTAGTTCATGGATTATTCTAGATCGTGTTCAAATGAATTATGTTGTCTAAAAGTTTTGGACCGACTTAAGGAAGCATGTACTTAATGTTTTATTTTGTTTAACACAGGTGTTGTCCGACCTTGTGTTAACACTACATGCAAGGCTTGTGAAGCATGTTGAAGTGTGTTTAGATCTATTTGGGTCCTAGTTAAGGATTTATGTAGATTTCCTTTGTACCTATCCATCATAGGAATGTTTAGGTGTCGACCTATTTTGAATTTGTATGTATAACAACTAGTTGCCAACATTGAAGAAGATTTTGAGATTAAGGTTAATATAAATATGTATGGTGTTGTGAGTTGGGTAATGAAAGAAGTAAGAAGAAAGATAGATGCAAGATTGATGTGAGTGATGTGAATTTGAGCAAAGCAGTGCAAATTTCAATGTTAGGGTTCTTGAAGGAAATGAGTTGAAGGCATTTGAAATCATTCATGCAAGATTGTGAAAGAGTTCAAGCAATTGTGGTGGATTCCTTGTTGCATTGAGAAGTGTTCTTAGTGTAACATTCTTCTTGTATCTTCTTGTATTTATTTCTATGGTAGTGAGACCTGACTGTGAGCCCTTTTGGACAGTGTGTTCTATTCTAGGAATGAGCCCTTTTGTACCGATTTTGCAACTAATTTTATTGTGAGCTAATACTCACCATGGTTTTTCCCTCATTGGTTTTTCCTTGTAAATATGGTGTTGTATTGTCTATGGTATTGTGGTTTCAGTTTCTATTATGTGCATTTCATGTTTAATCACACTAACATAATAATGGTTTAATGAATGCTTGTGGATCTGATTACTGTTCAGGGTTTTGAAGGTTTAATTTGCTACAAATGATTCACCCACCTCTCATTTTCCTTGTTCATTTCAACAAAAATAAGTGATGCAATTTATGATCAACTTGTAAAGGTGCCCACCTCATTGAGATTTTATATGACTTCATACTTGGTTTATGTTGCTGCATCAATGCATAACTTTTATAGTTTGACTTCAAAGGGTGATAGGAGGCAAGTTCCAATTTATTAATACTATTCCCAATTGATTATGAAGAAGAGTATTCAACATTTTAGAAGGGTTAATGATGATTTTTGTATTCCATACCTTTGTATGTCTGAAAAATAACTTGAAAAGAGGAGAGTGTTTGATGAAGCATGGGCAGTGGTTAACAATTTTGGCTATATGTTCTTAAAATTTCTTACCTTCACATATTTTCAAGTTGGGTGCTTCATTGGATATTTGTATATGCTTCCAAGGTATCTGAGTGATAAGATTTTCCTCATAGAGCTGTGCAGATAGATCATGGTAGTTCATAGAAGACAAGTTGAATCCCATAATCTAGGGTTTAAGTTTCCTCTCACAATAGGTAGGTACTCTATTAATACATCTCCCAAGGATAAGGCCATAGAATTAGTGATGCAATGGGTCATGATGAATACATTTGAAAGGAGAATATATTTTGACTATAGAGGAATGAAAGATAAGCTCAAGAAGAGCTACTCCCATGTACAAAAGGTGGAGGACATATGGATAGATTGCAGGAAAGAGGAGGACATAGGGAAGCTAGACTATTGCTAGCTTACCTTAGAGCATATTGTGAATCTGAATCTTGCTGACATTCCAGAGGACATGGAGGATAAGGATAACATCTTGGACCCTAACTATGAGAGAAATCATGTTGTTGAAACCCCTCTCCCTCCCATCCAATGGTCAAAGAAATAAATAACTTCCATCAAGGAAAGATTTCAACCAATCCTTGCTAACACCAATGTTTGGTTACATGAGAGAGACATAAGGTTGAAATATTTTAATATTATGTCTTAGGAAGAAAATTGAGGGACAAGCTAGGAAAAAGGTAGAACTTAGAATGAATAATAAGGGTGATGCGCTAGGTACAAGTAGAATCCCTAAGACTTAGTTTAAATTCATAATGAAGGGGGGTAAAAGCAAGGATTCAGAGGGGCCATCAAATCTCAAAGAAGAGACAATAGCTCAAGATGGAGAACAAGTAGAGGAAGGTCAAGATGATAAGGCACAAGAGTCTCCACATGAGGATGCTTTGGAAGACTCTTTCATTTCTTCCTTCCTTGTATTTGCTACCGTGCCTAGTCCCACTCGTCTTGTTGTTTCAATTGAATAGCCACTACCTTATACTACTCTTATTTCTGCTACTATTTTTTTTGTTACCCCTACCATTTCGATTCCATCAATTCATCCATTCCAAACTTCAGGGTCTATTTTTTTATAGTCCTGGAATAATTTTGAATTTTTTTTGCTCATCACCTATCATGCCAAGTCCATCTTTTCCTTCTTTTGATGTAACCTCACAATCTGAGTTGGATAAATTTATGGTTGAAATTATACAAAATATGCCAAGTGTGGAAATTCTTGAAGCTATTCTAACTAACACTCCACTTGTGACTACTACCATTGTAGGTGTAGCAACGTCCACTCAAACCATGACAACAAGTCTTGAAGGAAGTTCTTCTCCCCTTTCCCCTTGGTTGGAATCTCAGACACTGAAGAGAAATAAGCAAGTTGTCTCTCTAGATGAATTTGACTTTGGTCAGTTGGTACCTATAAAGAAAAAATATATAAAGAATCCAAAGACTCTCTCAAGGGTTCTTGTGGATAAAGAAGGCAAAAAATATGTTGAGGTTGCACAACATCATCTAGGTAAATGTGCAAAAGAGATAGACTTGTCTAATTATTCCATCACAAGGGTGGAACTTGGTAAAAGGATGCACAAGAGTGCGAAAGAGGATTCCCAAAAAAAAATTGCTTCTCTCATTGAGAAGTATGATCAGGAAAATAAAATCAAAGATCAGTATGAGGCCAAGTTTGAATAACTCACCTCCATGCTATAGAAGATTACTCAATGTTTTAAGTCCATTGAGCTTATTGATATGAGCATAGAAGACCCTGTTATTTAAAAGGTTGGGAGAACACATGTACGAGGAAGAGCGGTTGAAGAATGGATAGACAGGATGTTGGATCAAGGAATAAAACTATTGAAATATTTCGTGGAGAGGATTGACAATATGGAAAGTGTAAAAGTAGAATTGAGTCAAACCATTCACACACTTTCCTAGAGTCAACAGGAAATGGAGAAAAGTCTTGAAGCTTGGAAAAAGATGAAAGAACTCAAGCTCAATGTGTTGGTGGAAATTAGGATAATTCCCAATAGAGAAATGTTCTTTGATATATGGGAGAAAATGAAACATAATATAAACGTCATCAGTGATCTAATCAAATATTTACAAGAGGCTCAAGAGGTAGGTGACAATAAATTTTTAGACCTTGTCACCAGAATCAAAGAGCTTCCTTGTCAAGTGATTGATGATAATTAGAAAGTTTTTCCCTTAGACATGACTATCTAGAAATTCACATCATTGATACAAAAATAATTTGAAGATGAATCTTTTTTAGTAGCTTATATCGACACATTGGTGGACATTCAACTTACTTTGGAAAACCTTAAAGTCGTACTAGAAAGGCACAAAAATCTTGTATCACCATCAAGGAATCAATTACATAAGTACTTGCTATCTCCATACATACCTCAAGACCTAAAAATTTAGAATTCCAAGTGGTATTGAATAAATACGAAAACTTCATGGAGAGGGATGGTGAAGAATGAAGGAACATGCCTTGCTAGACTTAGATTATTTCAAGTTTTTTCCTTTATGTAATTAGGTGATGACATATTACATGTAAAATCAGAGAAGTCTTAAATCAAATAGGACTCTACTATTGAATAAGTCAAGTTAGTTGTAGCTTTCCTAGATTAGCTCTTAGCTCTCCTCTATATATATGAGGGAGCTCTTTTGTAATTGGTACCTTTTATCTTTTAAAGCAAAGCGCTTCCCATTTGAAAAATATATTGATACTTTTTGTTTAATGTGCAAACCAAATTTCAATCAATAAAAGAGGAAAATTTTACATCCAACCTTTATTTTGGATCTTCTTTGTTATGTGTGAGATTGTTCTTATATCCTTCTCATTATATTTTCTTGTAAAGGATTGGGTAAGTGGCATGATATCATATTGTTTAGAAGGGGATTTAAATTTGATTTTGTAGAATTTGGGCTCCATTATTATATTTGAAATTTATGTTCTTGTGTGTGTACTTTGGTAATTATTTGGATATTTTGGGCTATGGGTTATTATCAACATTCTGCGAATCATTTGGTGATGTATGATTAAGACTTTGAGCTGCAATGTGTTTCTTTCTATATTTTTACATGTCACTATTGAAGGCAACAAAATACTTTGATATTTTGTGGGTTTTCTAATTATCAACATCCACTGGTATCACTTTGGTTACTCTTTCATTTAATCAAGTTGATATTGGTTATTATTGCTTGAACTAGGACTTTGTGGTGAATTATATGTTATAATTGTCATGAGGTAAAATTGTAATTTGTGTAAGTGGTAACCATCTATTTTGAAAAAAGAGAATAAGATGAATGATAACACCCATGGTTAGTTATAGTGTGTATAATCATAGTTAGTTACTACTTGTTTTAGTGAGAAATAAGAAGGGATCCTCTCCTTTGTGAGAGGAGAAATTCAAATCTCATTGTAACTATGGCTGAAATTACCATTTTTTAAGAAGTTAGTTGTTTACAAAATATTCACCCAATAGTTTTTTGGTGACTCCATTGGGGATACACATATGCAACCAAAGTGTCACACTTTCAATTGAAGTATACCAGTTTCTTATTGTGTTTGTAATTATTTCCTTATTTCTAATTTTTATTTCCTATCAAAGATTGCATTCTGAGAGAAAGAAGCTACACATGTGGTCAGATGGCACAAGGTCAAATCAATCCTATGTTTGAACTGCTGAGGAAAAATAACTTTGATATTCTCCCTTTAAGGATGACGTCACCTCTCTAGTGCACAAGGAGTTTCCCTCCTGCATGTGTAAGATCACCTATCCCAAGTGAAGCTTCTAGTGTTCAAATAGCTTTGTCTATTACACCACTTCAAAGGTTTGTTATCCCCCAATTCAATCAAGGCAGAATGGTTGCTCAAGGTGCTCAAGGTGCTCAAGGTCCTTGGGGTAATTCTTTTGGTCCTCTAAATTTTATGCCACCTATGCATGAACTTCCTCATGGCTCACACAAGAATATCCTTAAATTCTATGGAGATGGTAAGAAACACCTTGATGAACATATCTCAACTTTCTATATTACATGCAAAATCCTCGACATAGAACATGAGGATGTAGCATAAGGATGTTCATTGAAACTCTCCAAGGGGTGGCAAAAGATTGGTTTTACAATCTTACTACTAAGACTATCAAAAATTGGGCCACTCTTTGGACCAAGTTCAAATAAAGGTTCAAGCTTGTTGAAGATGCTCATGCCTTGCTAGATCAACTCATACAGATGAAGAAGGAATCACACAAACCCATGCATGAGTTTGTGGAAAAGTTCAAAAATTTGAAAACCAAAATTTTGATTTTTACCCAGCCAACAACTAAGAATTTGAAGTGCTTCTTCATAAATACATAGTTGTCAGAGGTAAGTTTCCTTCTAAATAGAGCAGTTCTAGCCACCCTTGTAGATGCTTAGAGAATGGATACTGAGGTGGAGGATGATTTAATCCTTTCCAGTAAAATAAGGAAGAATCCAAATCAGTTTAAGGATAATCTTCTTTGGCTCAACCTTCTACAAGCACCACACATCATATGGTGCAAAAGTTGGAAAATGAAGTGCTAGCTTTGAAGAAGCAAATTTCTCAAATTTAATCTATTCCTTTGTACAAGGATGTTCCAAGGAGAACTTATCCAAATGCTTCCAATTATCCCGACAACATTGCGAGGAACTAGAATAGAATTTTGGCACCATAAGGAAGACTTACATTTGAAGAACCACCTACAAATGCAGCGGTGGGATATTATGAATCTGAGAAGGACAATCTTTCGTAATAAAAATATCTCTCAAAGGATGGTGCCAATCTCTTCAAGGAGGAGGAAGAAGATGCTCCTGGAAAATCTAACATTTTGAAGGAGCAGAGCAAGAAGAGGAAACTTTTATTGAGGCTTATGCTATTTTTACTCGTTCACAAAATTAGCTCGATCATCCGCAAAGGGATGGAGCTAAGGCAAAGGATAACTCATAGTCAACACTCACAACTGTCAAGAGAGGGACTCCTTTTCTAGTCCAACCAAATGATACAATAGGAAATTAGCAAGCAAGTGCCTCAAATCCTCCTGCATCTTCAGATTCTACATTTAAGACCAATACCCTAGTCCTGAAACCTCAAAATTAAAATATCTCATCTTCTTTTATGAATCCCTATCAAGCCTTTGACATCATAGATCATGCAAAGAAGACAAAAATTCAAATATAAGAAGTGGAGTATCTTAAGGCCAACCCTGATCAATTTGATAAGCTTGCTAAGTTTGTCAAAGATAAAGGAACTCGCTCTAGCAAAAATCATTCCATGAATATACCAGTTGTTCCTAAATTGAAGCATCCACAAAGCAACCTAGTTTTGACTCCCTCATCTGTACCTAGAAAGATAGATCCATTTTATATCTCCTTGTTGGTTAATGATTATAAATTAAGCAATTGCGTCATTGATTCAGGTGCCTTTGACAATGTCATGCCAGCCAAAGTGGTTAATGCTTTGGGTTTGAATTAAAAAAAGACCTTTGACTGATGTTTTTCAATGGAAAACAAGCAATTACATCTTATTGGACAAATTAAAGATGTGAAATTTGCATTTGTTGCATTTCTGGACAAGAAGATTAAAATAGCATTTTTGGTAGCTGTTGTCCCAACCTCATACATGATATTATTGGGATGTAAGTTCTATAAAGATGTTGTGGGAAAAATCAATATGAACTAGTTTGAGTCCAGAATACTCGTAAAGGGTGTTATGTAGAAATTGCTTCTAGAAAGGGAAGCTAAATTTTCTATGAAAAAATATGATGATCCAAAGGTGCAAATTATTTTTGAGTCTTTTGGGATAGGCACTTATTTTTTGAAAACTGATGAAGTATCTGAGCCTTTGGATAATGATTCAGATGAAGAATAAGTAAGGGATGGATCATCCTCTTCCAAAGAAGATACCTCAGATTTTGAAACTGTTAGCATAGGGAGTTCAAATGATGTTTGGATTTTAGAATTTGATGGTAGTTCATCCACTAAATTTGGTGTGGGAATAGTCTTTATATCTCCAGAAGGAAAAATATTCCCTTTCTCTTTCAAACTATAATTTGATAATACTAACAACACTACAAAATATAAAGCATTGTTGTTAGGAATGGAGGTTGCACGTAAGAAGGGGATTGACAATATTCATGCTCAAGGTGATTTTGAGTTAGTGGTTTTTCAGGTAAGGAATCTATATCAAACAAAAAATGAAAGATTAAGGCATTACCATAACTTGGTTTGGGATTGTCTTGAAGTTTTTGATGCATATGATATATTTGTGGTCCCAAGGGAGTACAATGATAAAGCTAATTATTTAGTAGTATTAGCTACTCTTTTTATTCCTCATAAGGATTTTTGTTGAACCATGTACACTATTGAGTTGGTTTTCCACCCAAGTGTTCCTGATAATTCTGATCATTGGCATTTCAATGATGATCATCAAATTGTTTCCTTTCTTGAAAAGGCTGAAAATTTCAATGAGTTGTATTTTGAAGGAAGCGACTCCCCTCCTTGAGAATCAATCTCTGAGGTAGATTAAGATACTTAATTTCGAGAAAATCTTGCAGCTAAAAGGGAATAAGATTTCCAAAGGTTTTGTATCTCTTGAAAAAAAATTTAACAAGCACGATCTCTATGTCAAGAAGCACCAATAATTTGGTTTTGATTCATCATCAAAAATTGAACAAGTTAATTTGGGAACTAAGAAGAAACCCAAAATGGTGAACATTAGTAAATGTCGCACATAGAAGGAAAAGGATAAGTTTGCAAAACTTTTGTGGCAATACATGGACGTGTTACCTATTATTATAAGGACTTAAACTCTTTTCATCTGAAGGAGGTCCAACATGAAATTCCCCTCAAGGCAGGTTTTATGCCTTACAAGTAAAAACTGAGGCAATATAATCTAAAGATTTCATGTACTATTATTTTTGAGATCCAAAAAATGCTTAATGCAAGAATCATCTTTCCTATCCATCATTCAACATGGATAGCAAACATTATTCGAGTGTGAAAAAAGAATGGGGAACTTCACATTTGTATGGATTTCTAAAACCCGAATCAATTATCACTCAAGGATAATTACACACTATCGGTAATGAACCAAGTGTTATAAACAATGACAAGTTCTGAAATGCTATCTATGTTGGATGGTTTTTAAGGATATAATCAAGTGGAGGTGAGCAAAGAAGATCAACATAAAACCACTTTCACTACTCCTTGGGACAAATTTGCTTATTGTAGAATACCTTTTGGTTTGATCAACATTGGTGCTACATTTCAAAGAGCAATGGATCTATCCTTTCATGATGTGATGGGTAGGTTCATTGTGTTTTATCTAGATGACTTGACAATATTTTCAAAGAATTGTCAAGATCATTATCATCACTTACAATAAGTGCTAGAAAGGTGTCGACAACATGGAATTTCCCTCAACCCCAAGAAATCAATTTTTGGGGTTAAAGAAGGTAATCTCCTTGGTCACATTGTGTCTAAGGAAGGTATTAATATTAATCCCAAGAGGTCAAGTCCATTCAAAATATTACTTTACCTTCAAGTAAGATGAAAATTCACTCCTTCTTTGGGAAGGTGAATTTGGTGTAGAGGTTTGTTCTAAACTTCATAGAGAAGACTTGTCATATTCTTGATATGATGAAAGGTAAATCGATCTTTCAGTAGAGTACAAAAGGAAAAGCTACATTCAACTACATTAAGGATATTATCACCCATGTTCTAGTCTTAGTCTGCCCAGACTACATAAATGACTTTATCATGTATAGTTATGCTTCTGAACACACTATCCGCTATCCTGGTGCAACAGAATAGTGAGGGGATTGAATCTCCTATAGCATTCATGAGTTTTCCTTTGAAAAATCTTGAGCTCAAATAATCATAATAGAAAATCATGCTTATGCTATGGTTAAAGCAATTAAGCATTTAAGGTTTTATATCCTTAATTCTCATGTTGTTGCATTAGTTTCCAATTCCACGGTCAAGTCCATCTTTACTTAGCAGGAGTTTGGAACCAAAAGAGGCAATTGGATTGCCAAAATCTAGGAATATGACATGGAAATTAAACCCACTAAGTTGGTTTGTTGGAAATATTTGTGTTAGTTGATGGCTGTTAATAAGCCGAAAGAATTATCTAAGGATGAGGAGGTAAATACTGAATATGTTCCTACAGTCTTGTTTGTAAGCACGATTGATGAATGGTACTCAAATATTGCGCACTTCCTTACCTATGGAGAATTTCCTGAGCACCTATCATTCAAGGAAAAGACGACAGTCAAGCTCAATGCTACAAAATTTGTTTTTTGGGAAAATGGTTTGTATAAGAGGAGTCTTGATGGTACCCTTCTATGTTGTGTGGATAAAGCGCAACAAAGCAAGTTGTTGGAATCATTTCACAACTTAGTCTATAGAGGAAATTTTTTGGCATTAGTCACTACTCACAAGATCTTGCGAGAAAAATACTATTGGCCCACACTCTTTCAAGATGCATAGAACTAGGTACGTAAATGTGAGTTATGTTAGCAATTTGTGGGGAAACCCAAATTGGAAACTTTACCCTTAAGTTGGTGGTAATCGAAGAACCCTTCCAGTAGTGGGGTATCAATTTCATTAGCTCAATTAATCCACCCTCAAGTGTAGGGCATAACTATGTTCTCACATCCACTAACTATTTCACCAATTGGGTGGAATCCATTCGAGTTAAGCATGCTATTTTGGAAGTGGTATGTAATTTTCTCAAGGAGAATATCATTTCAAGGTTTGGTGTTCCAAACAAGATTGTAGTAGATAATGCTATTTCTTTCTCATCCGATGAGATAATAGAGTTTTTCTTCAAATATGTGATCACTCTCTCTCATTCTTCAGATTATTAGCCTCAAGGGAATGGTCAAGCATAATCGAGTAACAAGAGTTTGGTTACCATCATTAGGAAGTTGGTGGACAAAAATCAGAGGTCTTGGCACAAGGAATTGTATGATGTGTTGTGGGTAGATCGTATTACCCCCAAAAAGGTGACTGGCATGTCTCCATTTCAGCTCTTGTACGAGTTGAATGTGAAAATTCCCATCACACTGGAATTACTCACTTTAAAATTGGCTAAGGCCATTAAAGATGAAAATTTTGACAACTTCATTGACAAGCACATCATGTTCCTTTCTGAATTGGAGGAGAAGCACATACAGGTGGTGGATCACATTGTAAAATACCAAATCCAAGTCAAAAGGATTTTTGATAAAAAGGAAATTTCTTGAGATTTCCAAATTGAAGATCAAGTCTTATTGTGGGACAAAAGAAGAGACCCACAAGGAATGCATGGAAAGTTTGATTCATTGTGGTGAGGTCCTTTCACCATTCTCCAACTTTGTGGTGAGAATAGTTTTCTTCTGGCATACCAGGATAGGACACCCTTTTCACTGCATCACAACAGACAAAATCTAAAGCTCTTCACTCAATGAAGCATCAGATAAGTTTTTAAATATTTGTATAGTTTTGTGTCTTTTTATTTTTTCTTTTTGTGTCTTTTTGTTTCCTAACTCTATAGCCCAATGGATGGACGAAGGAACTTAGAATTTGGGATTCTTCTCGCTTCAATCATTTCAAAGGATGATCAAAGGAAGCTCCCCAGTTAGAGCCATCTATTATCCTTGAATTTAGTTGTGCCAAATTCATGGGATAACCCCTATGAAACTTATACATTTTGTAACCCACACCCTCTAAGCATATGAAATGAGGAAAATCCTACTTGCCCTTGTGTGTCCAGCCCAAATCTCTCAAAAATTCATTTCGAGTGATTCCCCTTTTTTCCTTTTGAAAAATTACAAAAGGTCAAAAATTGCAAAAACTTCAATTTTGGGAGTTAATATTTTTCTTGCATATGCAAGAGCGTTGAATTTCAGTGCCCTTACATGTTTTTTGTAGTTTGCATAAACGGTTGTAGTCATGCTGATTTTTAGCGTGAATACACCCCTAATTCCACACGTTTTGCATTAATGACATTTTAATGCTAATTCAAAATGCATGTTTAAGATGTTTTAAGTCATGTTAATCTTCATTTTAGTTTTTCATTCTTGATTCTCAATCTGTTTGTGTGTCACCCTCTCTCTTGTTTCTTTTGTTGTGTTTATATCCACTTTTGCAAAGTATTTGAGTGATTTTTGTTCCATCACCATCTAGGTTTTCTCCATTGTTAGCAGGTTCAGAGGTATGTTGCCTTTTCATTCTTCTTTCCTTATTTTTTTGAGATGTATGTTTATGGTTTTAAATGGTCTATATTTTTGGATCTATGCTTTCTTTGGTGTTTAAGATTTTTTATCGTTTAGATTCATTTACTATCAGTTTACTCATTTTTATGACCTAGTTTTGGTGTTAGCCCATTTAGGGTATAGTATACCATCACCATGAAACAAGCATGTCCATACCACAAAAAAATTTATCGCTAAGACACTATATTTTGGTTATATATCCTATCATAGGAGATTCATTGCCTGTGTTCCAAATTTTATTGCTTAAATGTCATTCATTGTTACGTGGGGTTTAAACCCCACATGGCATCCAAAACATGTCATTTCAACTTCATCTCTAGTTTTGTAACCCATTCTACAACACTCAGCAACACATGTTCAACGGTTACGTCATTGCTTATCTAATATGTAGGCTGGGGTTTAAATCCTGATCATCATATTAAACATTTAGACCGTAAAAATATAGGTTGGGGTTTAAACCCCGACCTACACCCTCAACTTAACTATTTCATATGCACCCACAGGTTTTTTCTCCAAATGTCCAGTCTTGTTATTTTCTCATGCAAGTCGAGGTTTAAAATGTGATGAACATGAGATGTCACTTCACCAACATGAAAGTCAGGTTTTTAACCCCAAATTGCATCCTTCACCAAATCTGTCAAGGCATGTCCACATGTGCAATGCCAATTTTTTTCTCTGCACTTGCACCAAACTGGTCTTTCCCCATGTAGGGGTGGAATTTTTCCCTGCCCTTACATCAACATGACTTATCCTCATGCAGTGGTGTAGAATTTTTGTGCTACTGCATCCAACTAAAAGTTGCATGCAAGAGCATAATTTTTCTCCACCTTTACATCATTACCATCAAACCACTTGCATTATCTCAATTTTTCTATGCAATTGCACCCGAACTACCAAAACACATGCAAAAGCTCAATTTTTCCTTGCCAGAGCATAAAAACTTGAATTTTTCTCTAAATTTGGAAAATATGGATTTTTTTCTATAGTTACTCTTGCATGTCATTTCAATCTTTTGTGTTTAGATTCCTGAATGGGTTTGACTGATTTCTATCTACTCTACAAACGTATGATCTATCACCAAGCAAAAAATCCATGAAGTACAAATATTAAGGGGTTTTTGCAATGACCTCTATTTCTTCAAACATTGATGAGATAAAATACATAGAGATAGGACATGTTGATATGTCTAAATTTGTGGAGAGAACAAAGAAGCAACCATTGGATTCAAGCATGGTATATGTTGTGAAGAGCAATATTCAATTGGTGGTTTCATTTCTAGTAGAAACACACAATCCTGAGTTTGATCTAGTCATGGAAACTCATTGCCACAAGGAATCCAAAAGTGTCAAGGATCCTAATGGGAATGTGATCATTGGACTAGATCTAGAGTTCTTCAACAACATCTTTCAATGTCCCAACATTGAAAAATATGTTGATCTTACAATTGATAATTCTCAAGCTCATTATGATAAGGATCCAGATAATTGTAAGAAAGCAATTAACACGAGATGGATAAAGAAAAAAAGGCCAAAAATTTCAAGATGGCATAAGAGCTTTCCTCGTAGTGATTTCATGAAGGAAGTAAAAGACTTGATTACACTTCTAAGAAGGGTTAAGGGATTTCCTACCTCTTCCACTTTTTAAGAATGGATGTACATGTACATTCATGTCATGAGGAAGAGGAAATAATAGATATTTTGGGGACAACAAATAAGTTATACATTTCATGATCAACTTGTAAAGTTTCCCACCTCAGTGAGATTTCATATGACTGCATACTTGGTTTATGTTACTGCGTCAATGTGGAACTTTCCATGCTTGACTTCAAAGGGTGATAGGAGGCATGTTCTAGTTTATCAATACTTCCCAATTGACTCTGAAGAAAAGTATTCAAAATTTTAGAAGGTTCAATGATGCTTTCTTTGCTCCATACCTCTGCATGTTTGACATAGAACTTGAGAAGAGAGTGTTTGATGAAGCATGGGCGGTGGTTAATAAATTTGGTTGTATGTTCCTATAATTTCCAACCTTCATGTACATTCAAGTTCGGTGCTTCATCAGATATTTGTATATGCTTTCAAGGTATTTGAGTGATAGATAAGTCATCATGGAGCTATGTAGATATATCATGGTAGTTCATATCAGACAAGTTGAATCCCATAAGCCAGGGTTTAAGTTTCCTCTCATAATAGGAAGGTACTCTATTAATACATATCCCAAGGCTAAGGCCATGGAATCAGAGATGTAATGGGTCACATTGAAGAAATTCAAAAGGAAATCCAATTTTGACTATAGAGGAATGAAAGATAAGCTCAAGAAGAGATATTCCCATGTACACATAGTGGAGGACATATGGGTAGATTGCAAGATAGAGGAGGACATAAGGAAGTTGGACTATTGTCAACTTACTTTAGAGAAGATTGTGAATTTGAATCTGGATAACATCTTGGGTCATGCTTGTGAGAGAAATAATGTTGCTAAAATGCCTCTCCCTCCTATCTAATGGTCAAAGAAAGAAATGACTTCCATCAGGGAAGGATTTTAGCCAATCCTTGCTAATACCAATGTTTGGTTACAAGATAGAGACATAAGGTAAAAATATTTCAATAATGGGTCTAAGGAAGAAGAAACTGAGGGAGAGGCTGGGAAAAGGCAGAAATTAGAATGAAGAATAAGGGTGATGTTCTAGGTACAAGTATAACTCCTAAGCCTAAGGTCAAATTCATAATGAAGAGGGGTAAAATCAAGGATTCAGAGGGGCCATCAACTCTCATAGAAGAGACAATACATCAAGATGAAGAATAAGTAGAGGAAGGTCAAGATGATAAGGTACAAGAGTCTTCACATGATGATGATCTAGAAGAATTTTTAATTTCTTCTTCCCCTGTCATTGCTACCATGCCTAGTCCCACTTCTCTTGTTGTTTCAATTGAATAACCCCTACCTTCTACTACTATAGTTTTTGTTACCTCCACCATTTTGATTCAATTAATTCATTCATCCCCAACCTTAGGGTCTACTTTTGATAGTCCAAGGAATAATTTTGAAAATGTTTTTGGATCCTCACCTATCATACTAAGTTTATCTTCTCCTTCTTTTGATGTAACCTCACAATATGAGTTAGATAAATTTATGGCTAAAACTATACAAAATATGCCAAGTGTGGAAATTACTGAAGTTGTTCTAACTAACACTCCACCACTTGTGACTACCACCATTGTAGGTGTAGAAACATCCACTCAAACCATGATGATGGGTCCTCAAGGATGTTCTTCTCCCCTTCCCCCTTTGTTGGCATCCCAGACATCGAAGAGAAAGAAGAAAGTTGTCTCTCTAGATGACTTCGACTTTGGTAAGTTGGTGCCTGTAAAGACAAAATCTACAAAGAAGCCAAAGAATCTCTCAAGGGTGCTCATGGATAAAGCAGACAACAAATATGCTAAGGTTGCACAGCCTCCTCTATGTAAAGCTGTAGAAGAGATAGACTTGTATGATTATTCCATCACAAGGGTGGAACATGGTAAAAGGACGCATGAGAGTACAAAAGAGGATGCCCAAGAAACATTGGATTATCTCATTAAGAAGTGTGGTTAGGAAAATAAAATTAAGGATCAGTAGAAAGCCAAGGTTGAACAACTCACCTTCATGCTACATAAGATTAATCAATCTTTTGAGTCTATTGAGATTGTTGCTACAAGCATAGAATACCTTGTTATTCAAAAGGCTAGTAAACACATGTATGGGGTAGAGCAGTTGAAGAATGGATTGACAGGATGCTAGCATAATATATGAATTTCCCATAGTCAACTAATAAATTTAGGAACTAGAAGCAAATATAGTTAGCAGATGTCTATAGTTTGGAAGATTGTAAGAGGATACTATTGTAGACTTTTTTTTAATAGTAAATGAATTAATAAAATAAGGGGGTGAATGGAGGGCCACATGGGTCACACCCCATGACCCAAGGAAACATACCAAACCCTGTTATATGGGTCACAACCCAATGAAATTTTATAGACCCGTGGAAGGGGTTTTTGGCCTAAATAAAGGTCCATAGACTTTACTTAAGGCTACAACAATTAAAAAATACAAAAATGTGGGGCACATGCATGTATGATGCCCTTGATACTTTGACACAAGGCACTTGCTATACACTATGCAGATACCCTTTTTTTTTTTTTCTAAATTACAAAAATATTAATTTTTTTTTAAATTATTTGCATAAAAAATGGATACTTGCATAGATTGGTATGTACCTTTTAAAAAAAATTAAAGTATTCTATTCATACGGCCGATAGGGGTGAATTTATTTGTAGGACCTAGGATAAGGAACTTCAAAATTGATGAATTGACAGTTGATATTTGTGTTCATGGGATTCTTAGATATTCCTAGATAGGATGGTAGAGTTATATTTGACCCAAAATAATCTAAAATTATGGCTATCTTTTGTATTTTTCAACCACCTTCCAAATTTAAACTCTTGTAGATTTGGCCTCTAATATCCAACTAGGATGAAACAAAAGGTAAATCTAACTTTCTTGAGCACATTAGATGTAATGGTGAGCTCATATTTTCTCCACCAATCTCCTAAATATACTTGTAATACAAATCCATAATAGAACCCCCAAAATCTAGTATTTCTATCACACCTTTCTAATTTTCTAAATAATCCAAGGATACAAGATATGAGCATACTTAATACTTAAAGAAAATAAAATATCTACATTCAAAATATCCTAAAATTCTAACCAAAGACACTTGATTAAGATCTAGTACCATGTAATATTTGGATATGGAGATAGCCACCCAAGATCTAGATGTGTAGTGGAAAGCCCAAAAAACTTCTAAGATCAATATGGTAATAATACATTGTATTCTATCAAAGAATATAACCCTTGTTTATATAGGCCAGGGTAAGATGTAAGACACCATAAGATTATGAGAAGTGTCTTAATCTTATGATATGATACATAAAATGAAAGTTCCCTAACTTATGTGATAAGATGTGAAAATGACAATAATGGAACTAGTTAGGGAAATAACCCTATCCACACCAACATAAAGAGATGTACCACTTATGGTCTACCTGTTGATTTAGAAATTTATGTAAAATATGATGACCCATCTTGGAATATAAAGAAAATTAGTTATGCTCATTTTAGATGACATTCTATTATCCTCAAATTCACATGCACTCAATTTGTTGGATAACCCCTATGAAACTTGTCTGTTTTGTAAGCCATGCCCTCTAAGCATGCAAAACAAGGAAAATACTACTTGCCTTGTGTTTGATCCAAATCTCTCGAAAAGTCATTTTGAGTGAATCCCCTTTTTTCCTTTTGAAAAATTACCAAAGGTCAAAAATTATAAAAACTTTAGTTTTGGGAGTTAGCATTTTTCTTGCACATGTAAGAGCGCTAAATTCCTGCGGCCTTACATGTATTTTATATTTTTCATAAAGGTGTAGTCACATTGATTTTCAGTGCGACTACACCCCTGATTCCACATGTTTTACATTAATGGCATTTTAACGTTGATTTGAAATGCATTTTTAAGTTGTTTTAAGTCACGCCAATCTTCATTTAAGTTTTTCATTCTTGATTCTTAGTCTGTTTGTGCGTCACCCTCTCTCCCATTTATTTTGTTGTGTTTATACTCACTTTTGTAAAGGATTTGAGTGAATTTTGTACCATCACCATATACAGTTTCTCCATTGTTAGCAGATTCATAGGTATGTTTCCTTTTCATTCTTCTCTCATTGTCTTTTTGTGATGTATGTTTAGGGTTTTAAATGATCCGTGTTTTTGGATCTATGCTTTCTTTTGTGTTTAAGGTTTTTATCATTTAGATTTATTTTTTGTCTATTCACTCATTTTTATGCTCTAGTTTTGGTGTTAACCAATTTAGGGTATACTATACTATCACCATGAAATGTGCACATTCCATATCAAAAAAATATTTATCCCTAAAACACTATATTTTTGTTATATATCCTATCATATGAGATTCATTGCCTGTGTTCCATATTTTATCACCTAAATGTTGCTCATTGTTATGCAAAGTTTAAACCTTGTGTGGAATCCCAAACATGTTTTCACCTACATCTCTAGTTTTGTAACTTGCTCTACAACACTCACCAACACATGTTCAACAATTTTCAACTATTACATCATTGCTTATCTAATATGTAGATTGAGGTTTAAACCATGACCAACATATTAAACTTTTAGACAGCAAAAATGCAAGTCAGGGTTTAAACCCCAATGTACACCCTCAACTTAACTCTTTCATATGCATCCGTAAGGCTTTTCTTTGAAGGTGCGACCTTGTTATTTTATCATGCAAGTCAGGGTTTAAAACCCAACCAACATGAGATGTCACTTCACCAACATGAAATTTGGGCTTTAAACCCTGACTTGCATCCTTTGCCAAATTTGTCAAGGCATTTCCACATGTGTAGTGTCATATTTTTTCTATGCACTTGCACCAAATTGGTCTTTCCCCATGTAGGGGTAGGATTTTCCCCATCCTTACATTAACATGACTTACCCTCATGTAGTGGCGCAAAATTTTTGTGCTACTGCATCCAAACTAAAAATTACATGCAAGAGAACAAATTTTCTTTGTCTTTGTATCTTCACCATCAAACCTCTTGCAGTATCTCAATTTTTCTGCACCATTTCACCTGAACTACCAAAACACATGTAGATGCTCAATTTTTTTCTGCAAGTGCATAAAACCCTAAATTTTTCTTGAACATTAGAAACTATGAAATTTCTTCTACAATTACTCTTGCATGCCATTTCAACGTTTTGTGTCTAGATTCCTAAATGGGTTTGATTGATTTCTAGCTACTCCACAAATGTCTGATCTATCACCAAGCAAGAAAACCATGAAGTACAAATATCAAGGGGTTTTTGTAATGACCTTTGTTGCTTCAAACATTGATGAGATAAAATACATAGAGATAGGACATGCTAATATGTTTTAATTTATGGAGAGAACAAAGAAATGGTATATGTTTTTATAGACATGGAAAATGTACCAATTGATCTTATACACCTGATCCTGATTACTAACATCGCTTCATCTTGAATCATCTCCTTTGCTAGTCATTTAATTAAATAATATTTATTTAATTAAACTCATCACATTTCATCTCTTAATTAAATAGGTCAATTTTATCTTATTAAGTCATCATCTCCCTTTTAATTAAATAAATCAATTTTATTTAATTAATCTCTAAAGTCATTCTATTAAACTAAATAAATTAATCGTTATTTGATTTAATCTAACATCATCTCCTTTTTAATGAAATAAATCAAAATCTTTATTTAATTAAGTCTAAATAATTTTCCTCTCATTTTGATTTATTTCAATCCAAAAGTCTAAGTCAAAATGGTCAAATCAACTAATCTCCTTTTAAATTAATCAAATCTTGATTAATCTTAATCTTAATCACCTAAATCCTCTAGATTTTGCAACTTGCTCATGAAAATAATTTCAATTGATTTATTAAATCCTCAATTACTTTAAAAAAGGCATCAATGTTGGAATATTCTCCAAATTTGAAAAATCCCTCCAAAAGGGTTTGTACATCCCAGTGATAACTTTAAGAAACCCCCCTAAAAAAAAGATATAAAATCTTGGTGAATCTTTCAATTTTTTAGGAAAAAACATTAATTTCTATTGGCTAATATTTCCTCTTTTTTTGAAAAAAATATTAATTTTATTGGCGATTTTTTTTACATCACTATTTTTTTTGAAAATTTTGGCGAATCTTGAAAAATAATAGGAAAATGCATTAATTATGATGGTGAATCTATCCTTTCTAAAAATAATTCTCATAAAAAAGTAGGGGCCCAAGGGTGGAAATTATCGATGGGTTGAAGGGGTAGACTATAATATTTACTTTCCACCATTGTTTTAAAATATAATATAATAACCCACATTGTATTTTGCAAGGTAAAATGTACCCATGACTTGTAATTCTCATGGGGCTCAAAATTGCTTTTAGATCATTGATCGAATGACCCTCGTTGTACTCTATAATGTAAAATTTACCCATAATCTATAATGCTCATGAGACTCAAAATTGTGGGCCCCATGAGCATTACAGATCATGGGTACATTACCTCGTGGAATACAACAAGGGCCATTAGATTATATTATAAATCAATGGTGGAAACTAAAAATTAGAAATATGGTCCTAAAGCAACTAATAATTATGATATACTATTGGCGAATTAATATAGGTTTCTACTATAATTTATAAACTTTAGGTGAATGTGATCTAATCATCTATCAAATATTGTGGCAATTTTTTGAGTTAAATTTTTTAATAAAATAAATTATTTGGTGATTTAAATAAGAATAAAATAAAATTTTGTAAAAATGTGGTGATTCAAGTCACATTGTAGCTCAAACTACTAGCCAATTTTGGATTCTGAAATTTCAACTATTAGCCAATTGATGAATATTAGCCACTAAAAAAATCATTGGTACATCCAACAAGGCATTTAAACCTCTTACATGTCCTTTTTCCTTGAGCCAAGTGGCATTAACTTCATTTTCTCCTCCCTCCAATATGCCATTTCATCAATTTTGGATTTCCACCTAATTGCATTTAATTGCACAATGACCAAAATGTGCTCCACCTTTGTCCACTCACATGTTGACAAGTGGCACTTGGTCATTGGTTGGTGTTTGATCCCACATTCATCCTTTTTGCCTCATTCTCCATCACTCTTGTCTATAAATAAGAGTCTCTCATTTGAATTTTGGATCCACAACTTCATGCAAATACATTATATTGATATTTTGAATTTGCTTCATCCATTCATCCATTTTCATAGTTTTTTATCAAGTTTCATAGCTAAGTCATGTCAAAATTGCATCAAGGAACTTCAATCTTCATCAATCATCACCAAGCTTACAAGGGATTGGGAAAGAGCCATTTTCCACATCAAAATGGGACCAATTCCCCCATGGGATTGAGAGTTTGCTCTCATTAGATATGATTTGATAGTTTTTTATTGTGTTCTTCATTTCCATTTCTTATTTTGTGCATTTCAAATGAATTCTATGGGGAATGTTGATTTAACTTGCATATTGATCTAATTGTGTGTTTTTTCTTCATGTTTGTGCAGGTCTAACATTGACGTTCACATTCTGGCACTAGGAGGGAAAATATGAAGAAATCAACACGTTTTTTTGTGAAAATTCCATTTTTTTTGAAATTTTGGTGCCTATAGGAAACTGCATCACTATCAGTCCAGCGACGCCATACAATGAAGCTACTAGTCCAATGGTGCCATACAGTGATGTTGAAAACTCCAAACTCCGTTGTTGAGGTCTTCCTACTGAGAAATTTGAATCTCAAATTGCAACGCTAAACTCATTTTCTAAACGACCGGTCAGCTAAAATCCAAACTGCGCTACTTTCCAAAACAACGTTGCAGTCACACTCACTATTTTTCTACAGTCCACCACTGTCAGTCTCTGCTACACCATACAGTACCACTAACCTTTCTAAACTGTGACACATATGTGGTTTGCGCTGCTAGGATGGGGTAAAAGATTAAGTTTCAATTTATTTTAACATGTGCTTTTTGTTTTTGATCATTTTGGATTGTTAACCTGTTTGTTGTCTCTATATTTCTTGGATTAATCAATTTTTGTAGGTGGAGGCAAGGAAGGAGCAAGGAGAAGTTGGAATTATAACATCATTTCTCTATTGTATCAAGTGTTTTTGGACACTTTTGGAAACAATTATAATTCCAAGTCTAAGGATTTTGTTTATTCAAGCTCTTTAGGACTCAATAGATTTCAATTTGGGTTTAGAAAGAATAACACAAAAGGATTAAAAATAACATTAGGCAACTTACTAGATTTTGTTTAAGGTTTAACAATTGAACAAGCAACTTTCATATTTAATTTTTGTGCTTAAAAAGAATCCAATTCTTGCTTTAAGGGATTAAAAATGAACATGTGCTTCTATGTTTTGTAATCTCTTATCCAAAGTAATATCACGTAAAAGATGTATGCGCTTCTCTCGTTCCTCACGGTGATCTTGAGAATTAAAAGGATTTTTGTGATATTAAGTTGTATAAGTGATTACCTCCACACTTCAATTTGGGATTCTTAATATTGAACAAAATCTTCTAAGTGTGAGTGGAGTATATTGCGTGTGTTCTCTCTTTGTTTTTCAACAAATATTGATCAAACTATGGATGTACTTGCTTGCTTTTGTTTATCTTTAGAGCACCTACCTTGTGGGAAAAAGTAATCACCCAAGGGAATGACCCAACTGGGAACATGCTAAAGCCAAGAAACTTCCAACTGGTATATAAGTGTGGGTACTTGAGGAAAGTTCAAGTATCATGAGGATTGTTCTGACAAGAAGGGCAGTAATGGTCTCTTGCCGCATGGATGATCCCCAACGAATGGAATTCCTACACTAGAACCCTTTGTCTAAAAGACCAAAATCCTTAATCTATTTGTTGGTGCAAGAATGGTCGTTCTGAAGCCATCCCACATTTTTGTAACTCTTAGTAGAGATGAGAAGTATGCCATGGGAGATTCATGGGTACTGATGCTTGGTTGACCCAAGAAGTGAGTGCACTATAAGGGGGACCTTGTGTGGTCAACCATCTAATAATCCGCTAAGAGTAGGTGTAGTTGGATTTATCCAAGTGGGAATTCAACAAATATTGCCTTTTTATCCATAGGGTTGTGCATGTTCTTGGAATCAAAACACTTTTCTTGGGTCTTAAACATTGGAAAAACAAACATTCAACATGATCATATCAAATTTCAAACCCTTTAGAAAGAAAATATCTTTGACAAAATTCAATTTTTATTGCTTGCCCTAGGGATTCTATCCTTAGAGGCTTCTAAGCATTTGAATTTATATCTCCATTTGCTCACTAAAGTCAACAATAGGGAACCTTTGCCCTAATTTCCTTGATTTCCACATAATGGACCTTATGGGATGAGAAGAAATTGGGATATTGGACATTTAGTTTGAAAAGCTAATCAAGAATTGTTTGTGGTAAAAGGAACTCATTAAGCAGAGATACAAAGCAATTGAACCCCACACATGTGCTCTACCAAATGATTTCTCGAAAGATCAAAATCCAAAAACCAAAGTCCAAAGGTCTTAGTAAAAAAGCTCACAAGAAAAGGTTTTCTATGCTTTATGATTTTAGAGAAGGATTGACCTTCAAATTTTACAAACGTGCATCCAGGAACAATCCAAATTTGTATTCATTTTACTATTGTCAAAATCCAAGTCTCTTTCAAAGGTTTGAGTATCTCACATAGGAAGTATTAGCATGTTCTTCAACACCTTGGTCTAGTAAACAAAAGTCTTTCTAAGTCTCTTAGGCTCAAATTCAAAACACTCTCATCCATCCTTCAAACATCAAAATCAAATCTCACCCCACAAACAACTCTTGGAAATCTTGAAAAAATCCTCTATGCTAAACTTTGGGAAAATCCTCTTGAAATGAAAAAAAAAATCCAAATCATCTTGTTTGAATATGTGTGAGTAGATGAATCCTTCTTTGCACACTTAGTCAAATTATCATCTTGTGGAAAAGTTCACTCCAAGACAACATCTGACCTCTTAGAGTTTATAAGTTCATTTTCACAAATCAAAATCAAAATCAAATCAAACCAATCCAAAATCAAATCAAACAATCAATCTGAAAGTCCTAAAGTTTAGCATCCTCCTCAAGGTTTCATAAGAGTTCCAATCATTCATGTATCATCATCTCATCACCATCCTTTTGATCCTTAGTATCTTAGACTTTCTTTTTTTTACCTAAAGATTAGGTCAATCCAAAGGATTAGAGGTTCATCTCTTACATTCTTGAAAATTGATCCCTATTTTATGGTTCAAACTAGGTCTCAACACAAGAACATGGAAACAAACAAAGAAAAATAAACTTCAAGTAACCTAAGTCAAACCACTTTTGAAATCAATCCTATTGGGTCTAGCAATCCCATGCTCAATCTTCCTATATCATCATAAAATACTCAAGAGGAAGGCCAAGTGGAAGACATCACCAATAATGTCTTAGGGATGACACAAGATGAAATTATTGAAATGATCCAAAATCCTGAAACTCACCAAATTGTCAATACCATGATGAGGCTCAATCCATCCCAATACATGCTTGAATTGGAAAAAGAAGGGTCTAAACTCCCTTTTGATTATGATGTAAGCACTATTGTGGAGAAGCCTCTTGGGATCATACCCCCAATTTCATCCACACCCCCAATCTCATCCACACCTCCATTTTCAAAGCATCACTCAAAGCATCCCACGAATCACATTATCCATTGCTCCAACTCAACCAATTGTTAACAAGGAGAGCTCATTGCTCCATACATTACAAACACACCCCCTTGTGAACAACCAAGATTTGGATGCAAACACCATCTTAGGTCAGTCCATCCCATTTAATTCGTTAAAACCACATGTTTCGCTCACCTTTCAAGATCCCAATGACCCATCATCATCTTTTCACGCAACAACCACATATCCTCTTAACACAAAAACCTCTCTCCCTATGACTTCACAAGGAGAAAGTGGGCTATTTGGACCAGGGGGCATCTTTGACCCCTCACCATCATCATTTCCACAAGGGAACACACCACCCCTTTTTCCACCACTTCCACCTTTTCCATTAACATCCCCACCACCTCTTGGTTTGGGGTTACCTCCTTTACCATCACTCAATAAAAGTAAAAACAACCCCCCAATCATCAATCAAAACATCATGCTGAATCCTCCAATCTTGCCATCAATATCACAACAATAGATGGAAACCATCTAAACAACCCAAGCAATCAAAACACCATCCATAAACATGGTCTCTCAAGGACCAAGAATATCAATTGCACCATCCACCACACAAATCCCCACCATCAATACAATGGTATTGCTCATCACAACAACAAACACCATCCTGAATCCGCCACCACCACTGCCACCAAGACCAAATATGGCCAATAAATATAGCATCACGTTGCAAGCAACACAACAGGCCTATCAAAAGGAATATCAACAATTTCAAGCACAACAAGCACAAAAAACACAAGCTACTTAGCAAGTGCAATTCGCTCAAGCAACTCAAGTTGCACAACAAGCACAACAAGCACAACAAGCACAACAGGTTGCTTATGCCCAAGCCTTATTACAACAACAACAAGCTTCCCAAGCTGCATAGGAAAGTTTCTCAAGCCGCTCAAGCCACACAAGCTGCATAAGCTGCCCAACAAGCACAAGCTCAAGCTCAGGCACAAGCCCATTACCAAGATTAACAAGCGCAAGTGCAAGCTCAATACCAAGAACAACTGCAAGAAGCCCAACAACAAGCATATCAACAAGCCATGCAATAGTACCAAGTGCAGCAAGAAGTAGCATTATTAGCCCAATAACAAGCATTGTTGGCACAACAAAAACATGACCAACAATAAGACCAACAACAAGTGTTGTTGGTGCAACAACATCAAGACCAACAATAAGCATTGTTGGCACAACAACAAATGCAGGCATATCAACAAGCCTTGATCGCGTAGCAGAGGTTGCAACAAACTCCCACCAACAAATCTAACACTCCAACCATCACTCAAACATCTCGACCACTTCAAAACACATTCACTCCACCACTTTATTTTCAAGATGACGTGACAACGCAAATCAAATTTCTCTCACAGCAAGTGCTCGATCTCTAATTAGGGAAAACAACAAAGACACCAAGAAACTTGTGTCCCTATCCATTTGACAAGAGCCTTGCAATGGTACCGTTCCCCAAGGGGTTTGAAATCCCTAAGTTCAAAAAATACTGTGGGATGGGAAACCCTGAAGATCACATCAGGGAATTCCAAGTACATTGCATGGAGGTCGCATATGACAATATGTATCTAATGCAGCTATTTCCTCAAAGTTAGGCTAGTCCCACCATGGAATGGTTCTTCCTCCTTCCTCCTAGCATTAAAAGGTTCCAAGAGATCATAGATGCATTCATAAAAAAATACACCTTCAATATGGGTATGGATGTTATTCTAGAGGAACTATTGGCTCTTAAACAAGCTAAGGGGGAATTAGTCGCTTCCTTCTTGCAAAGATGGCAATCCAAGGCCAACAGGAGCAAACTGGCCATGCTAGAAGAATAACAAGTTTGCACCATCATTACCAATCTTGAGAAAACCTTGGCATTTCATCTTAAGGTACAATGTATTGCCACTTATGACCAATTGATTTCCAAGGCACTCAACATCGAACAGGCCCTTATTGCATAAGGAGGAACACCCACATATCAAGAAAATCAAGACAATTGCCCATCCACCAGCTATAATGAGAAACTGCGCACATGGGTGAGGAACAAAAATGTCACCAATGATGGTGTGGTGGACGCCAAGGTCATAATTAGTGCTCCGAAGCAAAACACCCAAACCTACCAACAACCACAAAATAAAAATCAAAACAACATGCAAGCTAACATGGTATCACAACAACCACCCAACAATCAAGTCAACAACCTGAATAATCAAGCGGGACCACCCCCGTGAAACAAAAATCCCCCAAGTGGAAGTACACTACCCTTGGGGAACCAATTGAAGCAGTCATGAAGAAAATAATAAATGAAAATCTCATCAAAATTCCCACTTATGAGAACTATTAGGAACCCCAAGTGAAACCACCATGGTACAATGAGAATCACTTTTGTCATTTCCACAAAATCAAGGGGCACACAACAACCAGTTGCATAAGGTTAAAAAATCTAATCCAATACCTCATTGATGACAAGATCATAAATGTTAAGAAACCAACTGGAAATTAGGACCTAAAAATATACATGAATCTGATGATGGATCATAACCAAGGGAACAATCGTGGAAAACAAAAGTATGCCAGTGTGAACCGTGTGTATGATCATGTTGTCACATCCATTAATGAAATGGTCATTGTTGTTAGCATCAAAGGAGCCAAAGCTGATTTTGGAGTCACTACACGCAGCAAAAAAGTCACCATTGTTGGGTCATCACAGCCACCTAGAGCATCCACCTCAAATCTAAGATCTGTTCCTAATGGTTACAATGTCCTAGACCAACTGAAAAGAACCCTCGCTGAGATCTCCATCATGGAGTAGCTGAAGATATCGCTAGCGCATAGAAAAATCCTAGAGGAAGCATTGGCTTCATCCACCATCTCCACGGATCTTGATGTTGACCAGTTCCAAGCTATGGTCAGAAATATCACCACCTCAAGCCTCCTAACATTCTTCGATTAGGACTTTCCTACCCAACCATCTCACAATTATGCACTCCACCTTGAAGTCTTGGTTCATAAAAAAAAATTGAAAGGGTCCTGGTGGATGGGGTTGCGGGTCTCAACATTTTTTCCCTCAAATTAATAAAGAAGCTAGGATTCTCAAAGGATGCCATTGAAAAGGGTAAGGGCATCACAATCAGAGCATATGATGATCAGGAAAGAGTGTCTTAGGGCACTATTCAGCTCCCTATTCAAGTTGGGCCCGCCATTATGGAAACCACATGCCAGTTTCTTGACCTTGAGTTTCCTTATAACATTCTCCTAGGATGAGCATGGATCCATGGGATGCAAGTTCTCACATCAACCTTCATCAATGCATCAAATTCCCATATCAAAATCAAGAGGTCATGATTCACGGTGATCCTAAGCCCTTTGCCTACTGCAAGAATTTGGAAGAAAAATACTGTAAAATCCTCCAAGTCCCAAAGAACGATGAAGGCCCTACCACCCTATATGTAGAGCCAGCTACATTAGCCTCCAATTTTGAGATAAAGACACCCATCATCCCTAATATATCTGAAATCAAGGTCATTATCCAAGACAATGGGTGTGGGGATTATAGAATGAAGAAGACTTCTTTCATCATAGGAGAGTTACCTCAATCTCCTAGGACTCATGAGCAACCCCAACTAGCTGAAACACCATCCCAAACCTTTAAAGAAAATCCTTCTAGATTAAGAAGTTGGGGGATCTAAGTTAGGATATAGTAGATGAAAGACACATATCCAGTCTCCTATATCAAGATGAAAGGCAAGTTACTGATCTTCTAACAGATGAAAGCAACAAAGGTCTACAAATGATGCTTGGTATGGGCTATGACAAAAGCAAGAAACTCATATAGAATGGAAATGGTCTATTTGAACCCCTCATTCTAGAGAAGGGACTAAGATATCTTGGTCTCAGATGTACCCCTCTGAAGGTGACCATACTTGGAAAAGGTGCCTCAGTTAAAAAGGTCAAAATGCCCCCTCAACTATCAGCAACCACCCTTCAATTACCAGTATCCATAGGTCTACCCTTAGACAACTTTACCTTTGACATAACTGATGTGTGTAGTAGTGATGAGGATCCCATAACTAAATTTCCTATGCTTTTCGAAGATTCCTCCCTTCTCATGATTAGTACCTTGTCTTTTGAGTTAGACCATCAAACTCATGAAATAAACCTAGTCTATCCTCAGCTAATCGATTATGACCAACGAGGACCTCCAATCTTGGACACATTAAAAAATGATGAGACACTCTTAAAATTCATGGGATTACATGATACGGTACCATATGGAGATCACAAGGTCAGGTTCGACATCATACTAGACACACAAGCCTATTACAGGGAAATGATTGAATCCTTTAGTTGCAAAAGTGAAAATATGAGAATAATCTCTTGGTCTTTGAGTGAAAACCACACTGTGGCACTCTCTGATTCAAAAATAGTAAAAATAAAGGATGTATCCAATGGTGAAAACCTCTCTGAGGCACTAGAGGATGAAGGATTCAATCTTCCTCTCAGTGTAATTCATCAAGAGAAGTCAGTAGTATTAGCCGAGAAGTGTAATCCAGTCAACTTGGGAATAGAGGAACTACCACACATAACATTCTATGTAGAGTCTCTTCTCATAGAAGAATAAGAACTTTTAGCTGCATTATTGAAAGAAAGAAAGAAAAAGATTGCATGGACCTATGCCGACATGCTGGGGCTTGATCTAGAGGTTGTGGTTCATCACCTAGTTGTATATCCCAAAGAAAATCCAATCAGAAAAAAGCTCAAGAAGATGCATCCTCAGATAGCATTATTAGTCAAAATGGAATTGCAAAATCTTCTAGATGCAGGGTTCATACAGCCAATTGACTATCCAAAATGTGTCTCAAACCTTGTACCTATTTCAAATCCCACTGGGGGCATTCACATCTGCACAGATTTCAGAGATCTCAATAAGGCATGTCCCAAGGATGGCTTTCCACTCCGAACATTGACATGATTGTGGATATGATGGTAGGACATGAGATGCTATCATTGATGGATGGGTTCTTAGGCTACAACCAGATCATGATTGCTAAAGGAGACCAACATAAAATAGCTTTCACTTTCCCATGGCGGACATATTGCTGGAATATGATGTCATTCGGATAGAAGAATGTAGGAGCTAACTATTAGAGGGCCATGAAACTAATCTTTCATGACATGATCCATAAAACTATGGATAATATATTGGCTAAATCTAAGAAAAGAAGAGATCACATAGCCGCATTGGGGTCCATCTTTGATAGGTTAGAGGAATATAAAGTCAGACTCAACCCAAAGAAGTATGCCTTTAGAATACAGTCAGGGAAACTCCTTTGGTACATCATGTCCATGAGAGGAATTGAGATAGATCCTCCTAAGGTAAAATCCATTCTTGAAATGGAGGCACCTAAAACACTAAAACAACTAAGGGGTTTACAAGGAAGACTCCAGTCCATCCGCCGATTCATAGCGCAACTAGTAGACAAGGATGTCCCCTAGTCTCATCTACTCCACAAGGGGGTAGCATACAAGTGGGATGAGAAGTTTGATCATGCCTTTAACAAGATCAAATAATACCTACTCACACTGCCAGTCCTCATGCCACCAATTCTAGGCAAACCTTTGATCTTATACATATCAACAACAGCGACAACCATCGACACTCTCCTAGCATAGCACGATGAAAATGGAAAGGAGAGAGCTATCTATTCTATCAACAGAAGTATGGTGGGCCATGAAATGAACTATACGTCCATTGAGAAAGCTTGTCTGGCAGTTGTATTTGCATCACAAAAGTTTTGAAATTACATGCTAGCTCATCAAATAAAGCTTATCGCAAAGATAGACCCCCTTAAGTACTTGCTTTCCAAAGCAACACTTACAGGGCAAAAAAAAAAATGGGTTATGATCCTCATAGAGCATGGCATTGAGTATGTGGAATGCAAGGCCATAAAAGGACAAGCAATTGCAGATCACTTGGCGGAGGCACCAATATACTTAGAGAACCCACTTGTCTCAAAATTCCCCAATGAATCAATCTTCAACCTAAGTGTAGCAGATCACTGGGAAATGTACTTTGATGGATCCTAAACACAACACAGGTCAGGAGCAGGGATCTTATTCATCACTCCATAAGGGGATTACATTCCAAAATCATACAAGTTGTCGTTCCCTTGCACATATAACATTGCAAAATATGAGGCTCTTGTCATAGGGCTAAGAATAGTAGTGCAATGGCAGATAATGACACTCAAGGTATATGGAGATCCACAACTCATAATCAACCAGGTCAATGATGAGTTTCAAACAAAGGATGACAAGTTGACTCCCTACAAGAAATTGGTGGAAAGACTTAAGGAGTTCTTCATTGATATCACATTTGAGCAGCTACCAAGAGCAAACAACAAAGCAACAGATGAAATGGCTATAATCAGATCACTCCTAGAAATCCCACGGGACATCCCAAACAAATAATTCCTCCTAGAGCAGCTTCTCGTGCTTGCATTTGAGGTACCAGAGTCCAAATTTTTGTGCAAAATCATTGGTCTTGGTGATTCTTAGTACCATGATACATACACTTATCTAAGAATAGGAGCCCTCCTAGTCGACATAACCCCAAACCTCAAGAGAGCCTTTGTCAAAAAAACATCTCATTTTGTCATCCTAGGAGATACCCTTTACCGTAGAAGTATTAAAGGAACCTTGTTACATTGCCTAAATGCTAAGGAGGCATTGACTACCTTAATCGAGGTACATAATGACATTTGTGGTTCACACTCAAGTGGTATGACCTTAGCCAAGAAGCTGCTGAGGACGGGGTACTGTTGGCCTACAATGGAAAGAGAAGCACATGATTATGTAAGAAGGTATCTACAATGTTAGCAGCATGGGAACCTCATCCATGCACCCACTCAAGAACTCCACTGATTATCATACCTTGTCCCTTCTCACAGTGGGGGCTCGATCTCGTTGGAAAAATTACCCCCACCTCATCTAGTGGGCATAAGTTCATCATCACTGCCACTAAGTACTTTACGAAGTGGGTGGAGTCAATTCCCATGACATATATTACTGGAAAGTAGATATCAAAGTTCATCCTGAACTACTTAATTTTCCATTACGATGTCCCTCAAACCATTATCTCAAATAATGGGACACCTTTTAAGAATCAACATGTTCATGACCTATGCCAGAAATTCAAAATCCAACATCGCTTTTCCACTCTGTATTATCCCCAAGGAAATGACCAAGCTAAGGCTACAAATAAGACCATCCTGAAAATCCTCAAGAAGATGATCAATGAAGCTGGTCATGATTGGCATCTTCAATTGAATCCTGCCCTATGGGCCTATCAAACAAGTATTCACACACCAACAAGTGCCACCCCATTCTCCCTGGTCTACGGATCAAAATCCATACTCCCTATCGAGATTGAGCTCCCATCCCTGAGAATATCATTGCAGAATCTCATCACAAATGAAGAATACCGGGTATCACGACTGAATGAGCTGGAATTACTAGATGGGCGGCACATTATCCAAACTGACTCAAACAAAGCTACAACAAGAAGATCAGGAGTTAGACTTTCCAAGTTGGGGAGCTTGTGTTGAAGGAGAACCAAAAGAACGCTCCAAATCTCGATAGAAAAGGTAAATTTGAACCTAATTGGTTGGGACCTTTTGTCATCATGACAAGCTACAAGTCAAGAGCATATCAATTATCAACACTTGTAGGGGAACCTCTATAGGAGCCCATGAACAACTCCCATCTTAACAAGTTTTATGCCTAATCTTTTAGGGTATAAAACCAAAAATACAAAAAAAAAAATTAGAAAATGTCCTAAAAAAATGGTCACCTTGATGAAAAGCTGGAAAATAGGCATCTTGGTGACAACAAAAAAATAAAAAAAATAAAAAAAGAAAATAAAAATAAGAAAAAGGATTAAAAATAGTAAAGAGAAAAATTGTCCTCTAGTGAAAACCACTTCGGTGGCACTTTGGGAAGTACCTTGGTGAAAACCTGGCAAACAAATGCCTTGTGTAAATAAGCATGTTCCATCCACTAGGATCCTCACGACTCATTCCGCATCATCCATCCACCCATCCATTATCCATCGCCTTCAATATCTCCATCCATCATCCATCTGCATTTGCATCATAGCTTAGTCTTGTGTTCGTGTCATGATCCCTCCTAGTACTACTCGACCCATTCTTAAGGTCAGTTTGTCCTGCCTATATCAGAGTAGTCTATTGCATAAATGTTGGGGGCATGTTCTCATCAGATCAGATTCATGTATATTTTTGAAGTCTTCCCTAAATCAGAAAATCCAAAAACATCAGAAAATTAGAAAATCCAAAAACATCAGAAAATCAAAAGATCCAAAAACATTAGAAAATCAAAAAATCCAAAAACATCAAAAAAGAAAAAAATTCAAAAAATTCATAAAACCAAGAAAATCCAAAAACATTCAAAACATTCAAAATCCAAAAATAGGTCAAAAAAGTCGAAAAAGTTAAAAAAAGTCATCTTGTCGAACTACATCATCTCTGAGCTTTGAATGTAGGCCAGGTTTATCTTCGATCATCCCCGAGACACTTAGGTCAGTCCTTTAGGAGTCCATCATAATAAATTGGCAATCCATTTGTTCATATCTCATCAATAATCAAATTTGTGTCAGTCAAACTACGTGGTCTCTGCGTATATAACGTAAGCAAGGCTAATTTGTTGATCAACCCCTAGGATAGGTCTTTAGGTTAGTCTCTTGGTCAAAATCTCAAAAAAATCGAAAACATTTGAAAATTTGAAAATCAAAACATTTGCAAAATCTCAAAAATACCAAAAACAGCTTCAAAACAATTCAAAACTTCAAAAACATCCAAATATTTGAAAAAAATCCATCTGTCTCCATCTCGCTTTCACCTGCAATAAACATCACTCACAATAAATCAATCATCATCTTCAACCTTTGGTGAAACAGTCAGAAATAAGTCTAGCAGGTTAAAAGTGAAATCTCAAAAGTGTCAAAGTCTCAAGTCTAGGTCAGTAAGTAAACAAGTTAGTCAACTCTTGGTATCAATAGCCTATCATCCAATCAGTCCCAAATCAATCATCTGATAACATCATGTCCTAGGATGCATCCTTCCTACAATGGACAGGAACATTAGGTGTCACTGTAGTTTAGTCTTGGCTAGCGGTATTGAAGAACATTAGCTTGTTTGTTTACTTTATCTTTGTCTTTTTGACTTATCTTATTGCACTCATTTCGATGACCTCTCGATGATGTCCAAACAAAAGGTTTTAGAGAGAAAGGAATGGGGCAATGATCATTATCTTTTTATCTACTGTGCTTGTTGGATATGCTTGTAATATAACCTTGGTCATGCATACTTTGTTTGGGTGTAGGGAGGGTGTTTTAGGTGTCTTATTGACCGCATAGGAAGGATTTCCTTTCTATGTTTAGGTTTGAGATGTTTGGAATATCTGAACTACATTTTGAACAAGGTTTTGTGTCTTAGGTGTGAAAAGGAGTACTCTTATTTGATTCTTGATTCAAAGTCCATCACATTAGGTGCAACGCCATCCTAGTTCTTTATACCTTGATGCATCGTGACTATGTGTATTATCAAACATAAGGTAAATGGCCCTTTTAAAGTCCCAACTCCTGGTAAGAAAATCATCATCATCATCATCTTTTGACTTTTTGGATTCTCTTCTTTCTTCTGTCTTCTTTTCACGCTAACATTATACCATGACAGTCAATCATCATTGCTAATGCATCCATCCTGCATCCACAAACCATCAACATAATGCACATCATATCACGACATATATAGAAAACACTAATCATGTCACATGCATTGCAATTCATCATCTACATCATAATATGGATTGGTTATTCTAAGCATTTCACGAACCATACATTTTCATTCATTGCATAAGCATAAAAGGACCATCACATAGGCATTATTATCTCATATCATGTACATCATCAAATAATCCATTGCATCATCACATACACATCATAATATCATTCATTTACATCCATTACATAATCATATAGTGTTGCATACATATCATCCATTTGCATCATCATACCATATCGGGTCATATGCATAAGCATCATTATGAAAAACATCATCACATCATATCATGTGCATCATCATGACATCCATAAATGCATCACCATATCATACATGAGAAAGATAATGAAAAATAAAAAGATTGCATCTCATACATTTTATCATCATCATCCATTAGGTACATAATAAAGATCTGTTAGTCTAAACATTCACATATCATAACATTTGCATTATCCATACATCATCATAAAAGTGCATAGAAAAGATACAGAAGAAAGAAATACATCCATAAATCATTGCATCACATCATAAACATCATATTGAAACATACATCGCATTCCATCACATATAGACCATTGCATATAGAAAGTAAAAAAATCCATCCATAATGCATAAATAAGATAGGACACATCATACATTAGATCAAATCATCTCATCTCATATATCATCAAAATAAATATACAACTGTCATGGTACATGAATTAGGATCGGATGTCTATATATCAAAATTAATATAGTACAATCACCCACAAGGCTATAAAAAACAATCCTGTGGATCTCAAAAAGAATAATGTCTTTGATAAAAATGAGCTAGCCCTGCTGGCTGCTCCCCTCACCACCCGACCTCTCCCTGTGATCCTCTAGAGGCCTGTATCCAATTTGTTGTGAGTAATCTGGGACTTGTGCCACTTTGAGGCACAACCTGGTGGTAATGCACTTGATAGTACTCGACCTCTTAAATGACCTCTCGATATGCCCGCGTGGATACTGTGCTCCTAGAGGAGGATGCAACCATGCTCTCCAGCTACTATTGCTGACCCATCTCCTGTGCTACCTGTAGTTCGGTAGCCTGTCGCTACTAGATAGCCTGATCTCTCTTTGTTGTCAGGGCCAGGACTTGTTGTCTTGCCTGGTCCCTCTCTGTAGTGAGCACCTAGATTTGGGCCTATAACTATAAGATCTGACCATCTCTTGGTTTGGTTGTGGTGGTGGCTGGTCCTGATGACCATCTTTCAGTGGGGTTTGTTGCCTATCCTAGTCCTGATGACCATCCTTGGGTTGATCTTGGAAATCCCTCTGATCCCTGTGATGCTCAGGTTGTTTCTCTAGCTGTCATGGAGGTGTGCCACCTCCTCCTATGCCTTTGCCACCATTGTCATCACCGTCTCTGTCATCATCTCCCCTGCATCCTTGGCCCCACCCTCGCCCTGCATACTAGCCTCTAGGTCTCCTCTGTGGCAAAAGTGCACCTAGAATTGTCAATCAAACTGGTGGATGAAACCAATCCTTGTAGGCTTGGGTCATCCATGGGTCTACTGGTCCTTGATCATAAGGCCATGGCCTGGCCACCAGTTGCTTGAAACACTGCACCACCTCATATGTTAGAATGGTATGACCTCATGTTGTCTCCCTTGTAGTTTGTGCAGAGATGGCCATGTACTGGTCATTGGGATGGTCCTAAGCATCTCCAAACTATCAGGCAACGCGGTCTGGAAAATACCACTCTATCATCATATTCTCTCGGCCCTACATCAAATGGTCATGCCTGGCAAAGAATAACTATTGAACATCATCATACTAGGACAACATCCCAAAATAAGGCCTCCAAGTGAAAACTGTCATCTCATCGATGACCCTCCTCTAGTGGCAGATGCCTGCTGCTCTTGTGTGTGAAAAAGTAAGTGCACCCCTATATCTCCAAATGACTCGGTCATCCAGTTCCATGTCAACTAGTGTAACTCTCACGGGGAAAAGCACTACAATGTGCTCCTAGGCCCAAATATGCAATAGTGTAACTCCTGATCCGATGGCCTGGCTATCGTAGTATGCAAACTCATGAAGATCATGGTACAGAGAGGCCAACACCACTAGCCCTCAGGCAAAGCACTTTCTCCGTTGGAGCATCCGCTCCCAGGCAAGACCCCATCCCAGGATGAAGTATCGGTCGTGCTGATCCGGTGCCACGAGTCTTGAAATGATGGCAGCTACAATCAATCTGAAGGATGGTACCTGACCCTTGTACTGCTCTAGCTCAATCTATCCCTCTAAGAAAATGATCTCGTCTAAGCCCATAATCTTGAAGAAGTTGTCCCTACCAGCATCCACATCATAGATAACTCTCTCTCCATGGATTGGAAATCATAGAATGCACCACAGGTCCTCCAGGGTCACTGTGGCCTCGCCTGTGGGGAAGTGAAATGAGGATGTCTCACTATGCCAACGCTCCGCTAAAGCTATCATCATGCCAAGGTGTGTCCTGATCATTGGGGAATAAACAATGTACCATAATCCAATCACCCCCAAATGCTCTAGGAGTACCTCATGCAAAAGGGGATCCTACGACAATCTGCTCAAAATAAAAGATTTGTACTCTCGTGAGTGGATCGGTTCCATGTCCTCCTGCATTAGGAAAGTCACTGCATCAAGTTTCATAAAAAATTGATATCCTATTTAAAGTTTGCACAACCAAAACAACAAATGCGTCATTGTTTGCATATGTGTTGTTGTTTGAAACTTCTAAACTATGTTGTTGGAAGACTAAAAGTTCCAAACTCCACTGTTTCGGCGTAGTTTGATATCGATATGATTTGAACCCTAGACCTAAATTACAAATAGGACCGTCACTATGCAATTTGCAAGTGCGGCGAACTTTGCAACCTAAACCCTAATTTCTAAACTTTTATGTCGTGGCACAACTCTCATTAGTGGCACAGTTTAGGCCTGCGCAGCACCAATTTAAGGTTTTCAGAGGCACTAAACAGTGCCACTTGACTTGGTTGACCTCTATACCCTAATTAATGCACTTGAAAATTGAAAACAAAGGTCGGGACAGGATGACTTACTGCTGGTCCGGTGTCGGTAAGCCTCTATTACACTTGCATGTGCTCAAAAATGTGTCATGGAACATGTATTGTGCCATTTCAATCAGTCCTTAGAGCTCAAATTAGAAAATTTTCTAAATGCTAGGTGTGCAAATGAATTGGAAGTGGCCCCTCGAGGCCTATTTAAGCCTAAAAGTTAGGGTTTTTTTACCCTATTTAGTTTTCCAACTAGGGTTTTGGATGCTCAAGCTTGTTTTCGCCCAACCAAGGGTCGTTTTGCATCACTTTTTTGCATTTTTGCATGTTTTTGGCATCCTAGAGCCTTTTTGGACCCGTCGAGCACCTTGTCCTCCTTTTTCGCGAGATCACCCAAAAATCAAAATTTTCGTCCGATCTCCCAAGGGGGCAGTATAGTAGCATGTTTCTTCTCGCCGAGGCAGCAATAGGGCATTTAAAAAATCAAATATTTTTTGAATTTTGATTGCAAGGTTATTCTTTGAACCAACGCAACAAGTACATTACTTCAAAGAGGGGCAAAATGTAGACACAAAAAATGTACCAACTGATCTTATACACCTGATCCAGATTACTAACATTGCTTCATCCTGAATCATCTCCTTTGCTAGTCATTTAATTAAATAATCTTTATTTAATTAAACTCACCACATTTCATCGCTTAATTAAATAGATCAATTTTATCTGATTAAGTCATCATCTCCCTTTTAATTATATAAAACAATTTTATTTAATTAATATCTAAAGTCATTCTATTAAATTAAATGAATTAATCTTTATTTTATTTAATCTAACATCATCTCCTTTTTAATTAAATAAATCAAAATCTTTATTTAATTAAGTCGAAATCATTTTCCTCTCATTTTGATTTATTTCAATCCAAAAGTCTAAGTCAAAATGGTCAAATCAACTAATCTCCTTTTAAATTAATCAAATCTTGATTAATCTTAATCGTAATCACCTAAACCTCTAGATTTTGCAACTTGCTCATGAAAATCATTTCAATTGATTTATTAATTCCTCAACTGCTTTAAAAAAGGCATGAATGTTGGAATATTTTCCAAATTTGAAAAATCCCTCCAAAAGGGTTTGTACGTCCAACAAGGCATTTAAACCTCTTACATGTCCTTTTGCCTTGAGCCAAGTGGCATTAACTTCATTTTCTCCTCCCTCCAACATGTCATTTCATCAATTTTGAATTTCCACCTAATTGCATTTAATTGCACAATGACCAAAATGTGCTCCACCTTTGTCCACTCACATGTTGACAAGTGGCACTTGGTCATTGGTTGGTGTTTGATCCCACATTCATCCCTTTTCCCTCATTCTCCATCACTCTCATCTATAAATAAGAGTCTCTCATTTGGATTTTGGATCCACAACTTCATGCAAAGCCATTATCTTGAGATTTTGAATTTGTTTCATCCATTGTTCATCCATTTTCATAGTTTTTATCAAGTTTCATTGCTAAGTCATGTCAAAATTGCATCAAGGAGCTTCAATCTTCATCAATCATCACCAAGCTTACAAGGGATTGGGAAAGGGCCATTTTCCACATCAAAATGGCACCAATTCCCCCATGGGATTGAGAGTTTGCTTGCATTAGATAGGATTTGATAGTTTTTTATTATGTTCTTCATTTCCATTTCTTATTTTGTGCATTTCAAATGAATTATATGGGGAATGTTAATTTAACTTGCATATTGATCTAATTGTGTGTTTGTTCTTCATGTTTGTATAGGTCTAACATTGACATTCACAGTTTTGGAGAGCAATATTCAATTGGTGACTACATTTCTAGTAGTGACACACAATCCATAGTTCGTTCTAGCCATGGTAGCTCATTGTCACAAGGAATCTAGAAGTGTTAGGGATCCTGATGGGAATGTGATAATTGGACTAGATGCAAAGTTCTTTGACAAGGTCTTTCAATGTCCCAACATTGACACATATGCTGATCTTACCATTGAGAATTCTCAAGCATATTATGATAAGGATCCAAAAGTTGTAAGAAATCAATTAACACAAGGTGGCTAAAGAACCCAAGGCCAAATATTTCAAGATGGCCTAAGAGATTTCCTTGTAGTGCTTTCATCGAGGAAGTAAATGACCTGATTACACTTCTTAGCAGGGTTAAGAAATTTCCTACCTCTACCACTTTTCAAGAATAGATGTACTTGTACATTCATTTCATAGGGAAGAGGAAACAACATATATTTTGGGGACAACAAATAAGTGATGCAATTCATGATCAACTTGTAAAGGTGCCCACCTCATTGAGATTTTAAAAGACTTCATACTTGGTTTATGTTGTTGCATCAATGTGAAACTTTCCAAGTTTGACTTTAAAGGGTGATAGGAGGCATGTTCTAGTTTATCAATGCTATTCCCAATTGAATATGAAGAAAAGTATTCATTAGTTTAGAAGGTTTAATAATTCTTTCTTTGCTCCATACCTCTACATGTTTGACAAAGAACTTGAGAAGAGGCTCGAATGTCTGATGAAGCATGGGTGGTGGTTAATAAATTTGGCTATATTTTCCTACAATTTCCCACCTTCACATATGTTCAAGTTGGGTGCTTCATCAGATATTTGTATATTCTTCCAAGGCATTCGAGTGATAATATAGTCCTCATGGAGTTGTGTAGATAGATCATGGTAGTTCATGGTGGACAAGTTGAATCCCATAAGCCAGAGTTTAAGTTTCCTTTCACAATAGGAAGTTACTCTATTAATACATCTCCCAAGGCTAAGACCATGGAATTAGAGATGCAATGAGTCATGATGAAGACATTGAGAAGGAGAATTTATTTTGAAAATAGAGGAATGAAAGATAAGCTCAAGAGATATTCTAATGTACACAAGGTGGAGGACATAAGGAAGTTAGAGTATTTTTGGCTTACCTTAGAGCAGATTATGAATCTTAATCTTGTTGACATTCTAGAGGACATGAAGGATGAGGATAACATCTTGGATCCTAAATATGAGAGAAATCATGTTGTTGAAACCCCTCTCCCTCCTATCTAGTGGTCAAAGAAAGAAATGAATTCCATCAGGGAAATATTTCAGCCAATCCTTGTTGCCACCAATGTTTGGTTACAAGAGAGAGACATAAGGTTGAAATATTTTAATATTGGGTCTTAGGAAGAAGAAACTGAGGGAAAGGCTACGAAAAAGGAAAAAAATAGAACAAATAAGAAGGGTGATGTGCCAGGTACAATTTGAACCCCTAAGCCTAAGATTAAATTCATAATGAAGGGGGTAAAAGTGAGGATTCAAAGGGGCCATCAAATCTCACAGAAGAGATAATAGCTCAAGATGAAGAACAAGCAGAGGAAGGTCAAGATGATAAGGCACAAGAGTCTCCACATGGGGATGCTTTGGAAGACTCATTCATTTCTTCTTCCCTTGTCATTGCTATTGTGGCTAGCCCCACTCCTCCTGCTATTTCAATTGAATAGCCCTTGCCTTCTACTACTATTTTTTCTGCTACTATTGTTTCTGTTACCCCTACCATTTTCATTCATCCTCAGCCTCAGGGTCCATTTTTGATAATCCTAGGAATCATTTAAAAAAAAAAATTGGCTCCTCACCTATCATACCAAGTCTATCTTTTCCTTATTTTGATGTAACCTCACAATTTGAGTTGGATAAATTTATGGCTGAAACTGTAAAAAATATGCCAAGTGTGGAAATTCCTGAAGCTATTCTAAGTAACACTCCACCACTTGTGACTACCACCATTGTAGGTGCAACAACATCCACTCAAACCATGATCGCAGGTCATGAAGGAAGTTCTTCTCCTCTTCCCCTTGGTTGGAATCCTAGAAACTGAAGAGAAAGAAACAAGTTGTCTCTCCAGACGACTTCAACTTTGGTCAGTTGGTACCTATAAAGAAAAAATCTACAAAGAAGCCAAAGACTCTCTCAAGGGTGCTTATGGATAAAGAAGGCAACAAATATGCTGACGTTGCACAACCTCCTCTAGGTGAAGCTGCAGAAGAGATAGACTTGTTTGATTATTCCATCACATGGTGGAACTTGGTAAAAGGATGCATGAGAGTGCGAAAGAGGATGCCCAAGAAAAAATTGCTTCTCTCATTGAGGTGTATGATCAAGAAAATAAAATCAAGGATTATTATAAGGCCAAGGTTGAACAACTCACCTTTGTGCTAAAAATGATTACTCAAACTTCAGAGTCTATTGAGCCTATTACTATGAGCATAGAAGACCCTATTATTCAAAAAGATGGGAGAACACATGTACAAGGTAGAGTAGTTGAAGGATGGATAGAAAGGATGTTGTCTCAAGGAACACAACTTTTAAAATCTTCCATGGAGAGGATTGACAATATGGAAAGTGTAAAAGAAAAATTGAGTCAAACCGTTGACAGACTTTCCCAAAGTCAACAAGAAATGGAGAAAAGTCTTGAAGGTTGTGTTGTGCCTTTAGCACACATGCCCCGTTTGGAACGGGGACCCTCTTTTATTTCTCCTTGTCCTGTCATTTTTTGTCCCCGCCTCATTTTGCGTGCCCCACTTTTTGGTGTCTTGGATGGTCAACGTTGCTTTAAAGACCCACCATAAGTTGACCATGCCTTCCCCTTTTCAATTTTGTCATTGTGATCCCTCGAGGAGTCTCTTTGGCAGTTTGCCCCTGCCAACGGCCCTGACCCCCTTCGGGCCCGGCCATCCGGGTTTCCGTTGCTGGGTTTCCTTTTCACCCCCGCCATTCCCAATGGCATTCAGCTCGCGTCCTCTCGGCCCCCAAGGCCCGAACCTCTGTTAGCCGTTTCCTTCAAACCGCAAAAATCTTGACAGCCATCCAACCTCTCGGGCCCGAGACCCCGGAGTTCTGCTCTCGGGGTTCTGAGAGTGTTTCGCCATTTCTCATGGCTAATCTCTCACGTCATCCCACCTCCCGGGCCTCGGCCTCCTCTTTTTCGCTAAGTGAATTTACCAAGTTGAATCTTCTAGTGGTCGTCATCTTGTGCCCTCCTGACCGCCGGACCCTGGGTCTCCCGCCACCGTTTCTGATTTTCAAATCCACCAACCTTGGTCTCGCCGTACCTGCATTCAACAAGATCATTAATGGTGATAAGGGGTATAAAGACCCATTCTAGTCTGTCATTTTTACTTGACAGTGTTGCAGGGAATAATCAGAGCTTGCTGTAGGATTCTGCCATCTTTAAAGCTTCCAGTTGATCTTCATTCATTTCCCTCGCTTGTTGATCATAAGTGGATCTCTGCGCCTCCCTGCATCGAGTGTTCGAGGTTGGTCTTCTGTTCACCCTCCCGAGCGTTGTTTTTGTGATTTCTGGGGATTAAAATGCATAATGAGCATCGAAGTGACATGTGAACGATAAAATATGACATCATAAACAAAACCCATGTCTGTGAAAGCTCAATAAACTAACGTAGCATCCCCGTGACCAATTCGGAGCTTTACCTCTGCGTGGCCATTCTTCGCAGAGGCGTTCATGGCTCTCGGGCTTGGATCCTCCCTTTTCCGCCAGGGACTTAACGGGAAATCAGAAAGTCAAAACGTCCTTTGGGTCTCTCGGGCCCGGGACTCTGGACCTCCGTTCCCAGGATTCTGCCCCTCACCCTTTGTTGGCATAACTTGGCCTTTCTACATAGCCTTTCGCCGACACCCCGGTCCCCTTGTTCTTCATCGAGTTGGCAAGACTTAGTCCGGTCGGCGTAACCTCTCGCAGAATTAGAAATCCTTCGCCAAGCACTTGTGTTTTGCTCTCTTTTTGCTGAGATAATTTGGCCTTCTTACGGATAGGAACCTCATCGTGTTGTCGGCGAAACATATGAAAGTCGGGGAAACCTTATAAAGAATGTTTTACTTACGCTGAAAGCCACCCCGGGTTAGTCCTTCGTTTGCCAAGAGAAATCAAATCTTACCCCAAAATCCATCGTTATCTGTCGGTGAAACTTAGCGAGGTTGCTGAGACCTCTCCCCGATTTGAAAATCTTTCTTTGAAGTCTCTCTCTGTCAGCATAGCATGCCTCCATCTCAAAGACGTTTCCCTGCTTAAGTGTTGTCTCACCGACATCCTCGTTTGGTATAACTTTTGGATGTCGGGCAGACCCTATGATGATCTCACGATGTCTCACCGAGGGGACCCACTGATTCACATGTTGCTATAACCCCAAACCATCGGCAAGATGCTATATAGGATTCGCTAAGTTACAACAAAAGTCTCCGGCACCATAGTTCACCAAGAGAAAGTAAACCTATGCCGACAAGGGAGTCATTCATTGCGTTTTTGATGTAACGGGAATGAGGTCACGCCAAAAGGAACCCAAATGCAAAGTCAGCGAGACATGTTCACGTCGCTGAGACCTGACATCTGAGAGACCTTGGGATAGTGTTCTACAACCTGATTGTGGAAGATTGTCTTTCAAGAGAGGTAGTGCACCTACGCATTGCCTGTGTTGAGAAGTGCATAAAAACACCATCAATAGAACTGGCGCTAGAAGGAGGGCCTAAAGTTGGAATAAAAAGCTAAAGGTTAAGAGCAAAGCTAGATCGAATCAGATTGTTCTCCCCAGAAAGATTTCAAAGAGTTATATGGTCGACACCAAACAAGGGAGAATTTGAAGAATTGCAGCCCGCTACAAGGGTCAAGCGAGTTAAGGGAAGTAGCGTTCCCTCTTCCTCATCTTCCATTCCACCCACTTCCATTCCACCCTCACCTTCATTTGGCTGGCCTTCATCTTCCACCCAACCATCTCAAACTGTATTTGCACCTACTATCTCTAGTAGCGAGGGGATTGCTCCTCTCCCAGCCCTTCCAGCCTAGTGCACAGTCTAATCAATAGCAGCTCAAGTGTAGCCCTAGATTGTTGTTTTATTGCAGGAACAACCCCAACTCACTGTTTCCCAGCAGCAGATACTACCTCTGCCTCTCGCCATGGCTTGGTTAGCACATAACGCTTCGCCAATACATTTCACCGTTTACCATGATATGCCCAAGAATCTTGAGGGATTTTGTTCAAAGTTCCATCCATGCGACCTGCAAAGAACAGCTAAGGAGCATATCAAAATATTTGAGACGACAATTACCGAAATGCAAGTCGATCACGAGGATGTTGCATGCCGCCTCTTTCCACATTCATTGGGGGAAGAAGCTTTCTATTGGTACATCAATCTACTGAGGGGATCCATTACCTCGTGGACTTTAATGAAGAATGGCTTTTTGCAGAAATATAAGACTCCCATCAGCCCTGCAGAACTTTACTAGCAGTTTATGTCCATCAGACGGGAAGTCAACGAACCTATTGGGCCCTTCAATGATCGTTTTCATTGGGCCTATACAAGGCTTCAGGACCCGTACCTTCATAATGATGTCGTGGCTCTCCCGGTCTACTATGCAGCATTGGACAACCTCACATTGGCTTTGGTGAAAAGGATGCAACCACCGCCCGCCTCGTTGGTGGCGGCCTATAAAGAGGTTGTTGTCGCCAGTGCGGATTTGGGGCAGAATATCTTCGGACCATTGCCTTCTCTGGGGCCGGTAGCTCACCCGATGTAGATTCAAGGACTGAATCAGGCTTTCGCTCATCAGACCCCTCTTATGAACCAAGTGCCTCAATTGCCCATTGTTCCACACTCGGGGCAGCCACTGAATTATGCACCTCCTGCGCTTTCCTATTTGCAGCCTCAACCACAATACAACTATTCTTAGGCTCTCCCACAATAGAAAGCGTATTCCCAGCAGCCCTAGGCGCCCTTGTACCTATCAGGGCCAAAATTTCCTCCAGCATATTAGAATCAGCTGACAGCCCCACCCGCTTTTCTCCAAAATCCGGTGCCATCGCCTGGGAATGGAATCGAGAAAGACAAGTTAGAGGAGTTGACTGAGATGATAAAGAAAATGTCCATGAAAATGATGCACCTGAAGAATCAGAATAATCAGCTACATGCCTCCCAACGTAACTTCTAGGCCAACCTTCACCGGGAAAACTGAGACAATAGGGACAGTAGAGATAATCATGAAGCAAGCACTTCCTCCAGGCAGAACTATGATAGGGGGCCAAATGCTAATCAGAATTCAGAAAGGAGACCTTCTCAGAGGCAGAATCGCACATGGAACACAAGGCCCAATAATAGGGGTGTCCCTACGCCTTTTGACCAACTGACAAGCAATGAAAAAATGACCAGTGGAGTATACCTTGCCAAGGCAGCCTTGTCTGGATGGTGCATGATTCATAAAACCAATAGGCATTCCGAGTTGGATTGCCCTGAATTCCAGACAGCTGCTGAAATATTCCAGGTAGAAGTGCAGAATGTGGTAGACAATGCTGGCTATAGAGACATCATCCCAGCTGAGCCATACGATTCCTCCTGTCTCGTGGTTAATCAAGCACCATTTTCACAAGGCGACTGCAACGAGCCCGAGGTCGAGCCCGCTCCTGTCGAGGGTGAAGAAGTATAAGAGGTAAGTAACGAGCAAACTTTGGCTCAGATTTTTGATTCAGTAGATAATGGTCCAGTAGATGAAGAGGAGCCATTTGTGGATGAGGTCCACATGTTCCATCAAAGGTTGACTCCCTACTTCCTTAGGAATAGACAAGCGGGTGGACCCTTTATGAGTTCTACCCCACCAAACAATTTCGCCACTCCGCCTGATCCTAATGCCAACAACAACCCTGGGCCTCCCCATATACCTACCCAATACCTAACAAGAATGGGTCTCAAAACCAGTCACAAAATTAGGCTCAAGGTCGATCCCAAAATCTACCTGGTCAAACAAAAGTCCAACCTCCTAATTTGGCCATAGGCCAAGCTTTTAGTTCAGAAATTGAGCAAATGGGTGAATATGTGGCAGAAGAGTTCAAGAAGGTAAAAATCAGTTTATCAGCCTTTGAATGACTTAAAGTCCCTGCTGTAAGGCATGCCTTTTTTGGGATCCTTAATGGGACTCCATCTTCCAGTACAACGCAAGAAGCACCAGCTAAGAGGGCTACCTTTGAAGAGCCTAGGAAAGAAACAGAGATGCAAGATAATACTGGAAAAAGGAAGGATATCCCTATAAATCAATCTGTGAGTAAAAAAATTGAAAAGGAACTAGAATAGAGTAATAGGTAGTTTTCCAAGGACCCACCATTTAGATAGAATAGGGATAAGGGCAGTGATAAGAACAAATGTCAAGTAGCTCACATGGATACACCTACGGGCATCTTCCAAGGGAGATTAGAAACTCCCCCTTTCCTGACCACCATCAGATCTTCGAGAAGAAACTACATAACTGCTTGCTCAACTCGGGAGTGTCTGCCAACGTCATGCCCTTGGCAGTATGCAAGGCTCTTGGCATCACCCCCACTCCTTCAAGGAGGAAGGTCACCTAACTAGACAAAATAGAGATTATCATCATGGGAGAAATAAATCGGATCCCAATGCAAATTGTTGCAGACCCAAGGATACAACAAGTCATTGATATTCAAGTGGCAGACATTCCCGATGCATATGGAATCATCTTGGGAAGAGAGTTCACCAAAGCATTGAACAAATATACCGCCATAGACCTTTCTCACATGTGGCTACCATGGAAGGGGCTGCCAAATCAAATCTGTATCGACCATGAATCACGTATGAAATACATGATTACGGAGTACAATAATATATAACGAGGTGCTAGTTGTCGAGACTGGCTTGGGGAATTACCGTTCGTTTACCTACCAAAACAAGGTCAAGCTCTAGGAGGAATGTGCCTACAAAGTACTCCTAGTGCTATGCAGTCCTCTGATAGATTCCACTCAAATACCTCCTAATACAGAGGGGTTGGTGGAACTAGATGACAGACCTGATGAAGATGATGATTGGGGAGTACTCAGTGATTTCCAGGGATTCCTGGAAAAGTGTGTTAGCGACCAACTTAGCTTGGGCACCCTGATGAATTTCCAAGATCTCTTATTGCCAAACTGGTGCAGGGTCCACAATGCTGCCCACTTCGAGTTTGATTGTTTCTTATGTCAAATAGCAGTTGAACATGTTAAAGAATCAGCTGCTCCTCAGATTGAAATGCCAAGGGAGACACCAACAGAACCACCCACTGGTCACTACACCACCCCAGAAAATTCCCCTAAGAGCAAGGAGCCAGTCACCCAACTGAAAGAGAATAGGAATGTAATCAGACCCGAAGATGAAGGACCTTTTGCATGCTAGACGCTCCGATTTGATGGATCCAAGTCCAAACAAGGAGCCAGATTTGGGTTCAAACTCATCAGTCCAACAGGTAAGACCTTTCTTGCTGCCCATAGATTGCAATTTTATTGTACCAACAACATAGCAGAATATGAGGCCCTGGTCCATGGCCTTCTCATGGCCTTGAAGAAAAATGTGAAAATGCTACAAGTTTTTGAGGATTTCGAACTAGTAGTCAAACAGGTCAAGAAGCTATATTTTTGTCGTGATAGAAGGCTCACCAATTATAGGCATAGGGTTTGGGATCTCCTGGAAGGCTTAGATGCATTCAATTTACAATTGATCCCTCGTGCTCAAAACCAAACAGTTGATGCTTTGGCTCAAGCAGCTAGCACTTTACAACCCCTCTCTTTATCTGGGCTCAAGAAATTCACAGTTGAGCTGACACCCATACCATCAGTCCGAGATAATGTCACCCACTTGCAGGTATTCAATGATGACAAACATATCCTTGAATTCATCATGATTTTTGATGTCTTCGCAGCTCAAATAATTGATGAGGCTGATCCGTAGGAGGCCGAATTGGACATAGAAGGGGTTATTAACTTCAGAACCAATACAATTCCCAAAGGCATGGTTCAGCTGGAACGTGTATTCAACTTAGATCAGATCAAAGACCATAACCAACAAATGAAGAAAAAAGCCATAAGCAACTAGTGTGATGCTCTCAACCCCGAGACAACTGAGGAAGTCAAGAATGTTTTTATCGACAAGGTATGCACGCCAAAGGAAAAGAAACGAATAACAGATGCGCCGCAGAAATATCATGACATGGTGGCATGGAGCTACGAAGATTTAAAGACATATGACACTTCTGTCATCACGCACACCATCCCTCTCAAGATAGAGGCGAGGCCATTCCGTCAGCGGCAGCGTCCTATCAATGCCTTGTTGGAACCCGTCATTTACAAGGAAGTACAAAAATTGCTATCGACAAGGATTATTTTCCCAGTCAAGAATTCCACATGGGTGGCCAATTTGGTCCCAGTTAGAAAAAAGAATGGGAAGATCAGATTGTGTGTGGATTTCCATAATTTGAACCGAGCCTCGGAGAAGGATAATTATCCATTACCTTCATTGGACGAGGTGTTGCGGATCGTCAACGACTCCCAGATGATGTCTTTCCTTGACAGGTATTCTGGGTATAATCAAGTGATGGTACAATATGAGGATCATCATAAGAAGACATTCACCACCAAGTGGGGAACATTTGCATACAGGAGAATGCCTTTTGGGCTCATCAACGCCGGCGCCACCTTCCAATGCGCCATGGATATCGCCTTCAAGGATCTGATTGGAAAGTGCATAATCATCTACATGGATGATTTAACTATGTTTTCTAAAAAAAGAGGTGATCACGTCTCTGACTTGTGCAAGGTGTTTCAGAGGTGCAAGGAGTTCGGGGTTTCCCTTAACCCCAAGAAGTGTATTTTTGGAGTGACCGAAGGTAGATTGCTTGAGCACATCATTTCAGAACAAGGTATCTCTATAGACCCTGAGCGTATCGAGTCCCTACTCAAAATTCTGCCCCCAGGCAACAAGAAACAATTAAAATCCTTCTTTGGCAAGATCAACTTCGTCAGGAAATTCATCATGGGTTTCGCAGAGATTGTTAAACCTCTCAATGCTATGTTGAAACAAGATGCCAAAGTTGAGTGGACACCTGACACCAAACAAGCTTTTGAGTAAATCAAACAGGCCATCATCGAGGCGCCTGTGTTAGTCAGCCTAGATTATCTGAAGCCATTTTACATCTACTCGTTTGCTTCAAAGCATTCCTGTGCTAGCATGTTGACCCAGAAGGACGAGGAAGGAAATGAGCACCTGATCGCCTTCATGAGTGCTCCCTTAAAGGATGTTGAATTGCGATATCACAATGTAGAAAAATAGGAATACGCTCTTGTTAGAGGGGTGAAGAAATTTAGACACTACATCCTGCACAATAAAGTATTTTCTGTTGTCCCTGACCTAGCAGTAAAAACGTTGCTCATGCAAAATGAATTGGGTGAAAGAAGAGCTAAGTGGGTCACCCTGCTCCAAGAATATGACATGGAGATCCAACCAATGAAGCTGGTAAGAGGACAGGCGCTCACCCGCATGATTGCTAAAGTGGTAGCAGAAGCTAGACCCAAACTCACTGTGCAGCAGTACCAACTTGAGGATGTCTCTCCTAGAGAATGGTACCAGAATGTCGTCTATTATTTGTTGAACCATACGTGTCCGCCGCACTTGCAAGGAGTCCAAAAGCGGGCCCTTAGACTGAAGAGCAATGGTTACATGCTACAAGGTTCCATTCTCTACAAGAAGAATCATGAAGACATTTACTTAAGATGCCTAGGTAAGGAGGAAGTGGATCGAGTTTTAAAAGAGTTCCACGACAAATTTGGCACGGGCCATGGTTCTGGTTCCTCCACAGTGTATCAAATATTGAGAGCAGGGTATTATTGGCCAACTATCTTCAAGGATGCTCATTGTCATGTTTGTTCGTGTCACACGTGCCAGACCGTTGCCACCAGGGAAAAGAATGTTGATGTCCCACTGTAGCCTGTGCTGGAGGTAAGGCCATTTGCGCAATGGGGTCTCGACTTCATCGGTCCGGTAAGCCCTCCATTGTTTGCAGGACATAAGTACATTCTTACCCCTACTGATTACTGTACTCGATGGATGGAAGCAATAGTATGTAAGCAATGCACAACTGAAGTAGTTACTAATTTTTTAGAAAGTTTCATTTTAAATCGCTTTGTTTTTTCTTATGCTTTGGTATGTGACAATGGACCGGCTTTTGCTTCATTGAGATTTGCTAGTTGGGCTTTTGACTACGAGATTGCCCTTAAGTTTTCATCCAATTACTACCCCCAAGGCAATGGCATCGCTGAATCTACGAATAAGAACCTGATTACCGTAATAAAAAAATTGCTAGATAAGAATCCCAAGGACCGGCATACTCAGCTTTGTTTCGCCCTTTGGGTTGATCGCACTCGCCACAAGGCTGCCCTTGGCGATTCCTCGTTTCACCTTGTCTATGGCCTAGAACCTATATTTCCTATCCACCTGAAAATTCTTGGCCTAGAACCTATATTTCCTATCCACCTGAAGATTCTTACTCTTCAGTTCATCAACAATTTTTATGAGGGAGGAGATCGTAGGGAAGCTCGGTTAGTTGAGCTCTTGCATTTAGAGGAAGTCTGAGACCACGCAATAGAAAATTTTTCCAAACATCAAGGCGTAGTTAAAAGATGGTTCGACTGCCGAGCCAAGATCAAAGCCTTTAGAATTGCAGATCTGGTCCTGTATTGGGACAAGGCCCACGAAAAGAAAGGGGGACACAACAAATTCAACAAGCTCTGGCTTGGCCCCTTTCAAATAGCTGAGATTTTGGGAGATAATGCTTTTCACCTAAAGACCTTAACTAGTGAGAACGTCCCGTTGTCGGTCAACGGATAGCACCTGAAGCATTACTTCCAGGCCTGAGCTCATTTGAGCTCTTCTTTGTAAATATTTGTACATTGGTTAGGTAGATTGTTTTTCTAGTTTTCTTGTGTTTTTTGTTTTGTGTCGCTCTTTTTGTTTCCCCTTCCCGGCAGTTTTGTTTTGAAAAGTTGTTTCCCACCCCTTAGCGGTGGTCATGCTTGCTCGACAAGCAGTTTATTTTGTTGTCCCTCCTTTATGTTCTTCGGCTAAACATTCACTCTCGACTATTGACCTCTGAAAGCTATCCATGAATGATTTCCTTGTTTGAGTTCTGCTCAGAACTCGACCCTAGATTGGATCTTCTTACACACATCTCAGATCTCGCACAAAACACATAATACTCATTTCTAAAAGACTGTGTCATGGTTGTTATGACACCCTAGTGAGTGAAAAATAATAAGTCTACTCCAGTGACCACTGCAATCTCAAACCCATCGTAGGCTTCAGTGCTTACCCAGTCAAGTTGAATGATAAATGAGAAATGAACATTGAAAGAAATATCAAAGCAAAAGACTAAAGGAATTCTAAAAAAATAAATGATTGTATGGGTGTTTGAGTAACTCTACTGGGGCTATGGATTCCTGGCCGGCAGTAGAGCAATATCCATGGGATTGCAGCGACAACTCCGTCGGGGCTATGGACGCCTGACTGGCAGTGAAGCAATGTCCAGGTTACTTTTGGTGTTAGGTGATTTACGTAGCTCGCTCGGTTGGATTGGTAACCATGGTCACTATCCTGAGGAAAGGAATAAACTCACTCCACACACTTCTGAGATGTCCTATAACCTGACCCAATTAAGGATCTCGTTCTTCCATATTCATCTATGGAAGCCACTCCTGGTCTGCGAAACCAGAGATTCTGGGTCCTGAATGAATATTTATCCTAAGAATGCTCGGGAGCATTCTCCAACGGAGTCGCCATTTGTTGTGCCTTTAGCACACATTCCCCATTCGGAACGGGGACCCTCTTTTCTTTCTCCTTGTCGCCTCATTTTGCGTGCCCCAGTTTTTGGTGTCTCAGATGGTCAACATTGCTTTAAAGACCCACCATAAGTTGACTGTGCCTTTGAGTCATCATTCACATAGCTTATCTTTTTAATATATTCTTGCTTTATTACTGTTCGCTTCTTACCATTTGAGTCCTCATGTTTATTCTTTAGAGTGTTATTGCTTCATCTTGTATATTATAGTCTTTCATATTATATTTCAAAGTTTTATTGCTTTGTGGCTCCATTATATGTTTCTCAATTTTATTTTTTGTTGGCTTTTCTTACCTTTTATTCTATTTTTAGTATTTGTTCCTCTTCTTATGGAGATATGCTATTTTTTGTTGTGTTTTGATTCGAGGTAAAAAATAGGTTTTGAAGGGGCCCAGAACCCTTTATATCAAAAGCAGTTGATAAAAGAAGATAACAACATAAAGCAACAATCAACCCGACGACAGCCAAACAATAGCCAAAAAATAGCCAAAAAATAGCCAAAAAGAAGGAACCAAGCCAACAAACCTACAGATTGTTCATAGTCTCCACAACTTCCATTTCACTTGCAGCCAACTTCTGCACATTATCCACATTATCCAAGCCAACAAACCTATAGGGTGTTAGAGTAATCATGCATTAGCTAATAATTAATTAATCTTTAATTGATTATTAGTCTAATTTATTCTCATACACTTAAGCTAAACTTAGGATTGCTTTATTAATTGAGCTAATATTAGATCATTATGTCTCATCTCATGTGATGTTGACACTTGTCATGGTCTGATCCCTTTCTCATTTAGGGATTTTATCTTATAAGCATTCAACCCTCATTGTAATTACTCTTGGAGAATATCTGGAGCTTTCATATCTTCTTGAAAGTCTCTCGCTTATGTAGCTTTTACTTGTTGAAGAATATTACACATATTGTTTGTAGATCTCTTGCGTGGAAGGTATATTTGTTTGTTGTTTGATCCTATAGCTCATGGTTTTGTGCTTGTTTTACAATTCTAACATGTTATCAGAGCATGGATTCAACGAACCCCTTCTCGATTTATGAGGTTTTTTTCTTCAACAAGGGTTGTAGGCTTCAGATTTGAATCCCCTTTGGTTGTTTTGCAAATTTTGGAGGTGGAAATTTTTTGAAGCATTTTTGTGTGAAAAGGACTTCACTGTAGGATCCAGAGCTGTCAAGAAAGCTAAATTTGGCTTTTGTTTCGCCTGATTTCGATTCTTGACACTAGATCTACAAAGTTTTGAAGTGGTTGCTCTTTTTCCAACTCTAGAGGGTAGCTGTATTTTTGGTGCATTATGGCATTTAACGGATGTCACCATCATGCTCAGAAGGCCCAAAAACCTTAAGATTTCCTGTCAAATTGTCAAATTTGGTGAAGTTGGCATCTAAGGCAAAAAAAAATTGCCAGGGAAGTCGTACGACCTCCCCATCATGAAAATCGAGGTAATTTAAAATATATATATTAATTGTTTTTCCTGCGTAAAAAAAAATCAAATTTACAAAAAAATTATCGGCCTTTCAAAAGTGTCGGCAGATTTTTTTTGGGGTTTTTAATAATGTGTTTTGGGGCTCCCTGGTGCTTCAGTCCTAGGAGGGTACCATTGGGGTACCACCGCCATTGGTGTAGCCCCCTTGCCCCTTCCCCCACCATTGGATGGAGGGCACAACCCCACACCCCTCACTTTTTTAATACTTTTTAATTTAATTTTTATATATATATATATTTTTTTTAATAAAAATATAATAGTTTTTTTAAATGTTTTTTTCTAACCTGAAAATAGAACATTGTTTTATATGTTTTTTTCAAAAAATATAATAAGTTTATTTTGGCTTTTTTTTCTTAAAAAATTAAAACATGCATCTTTTGTAATATTTTTTTGCAAAACAAAATAAATGCACTGTACCTAGAGAAATTTTATCCATCACCCCTAAATTTGGTGGACCTCCACATTTGGATGTGTTCTTGACAACTTTGGCAGAGATCTTCTTTTTCCCCACTCAGCCCCTCTCCGTTCGGCTTTTCAATTTTGTACCCAATATTCCAGAGGCCATATCTCGACCATACGGTGGACTTTTGCAATGCAATTTTTTTTGAAATGGGGTAGAATTTTGAGCTCTTTGCGGTGGTGTAGGTATTTTCCAGTTTTTATTTCTGTATTTTTTCAGAATTATTTTTTCTCAGTGCTATAGTTGTTCAATTCTTGTTTTGGAGACTTCGACAGGCCATATCTTTTGCATCCAGACACATTTTTGGGTGCCGTTTTTTTTTTTAAGTGCATTTTTTTTCATGTACTTTTTCATGGTGCTACCAATTTCCTCTTTTTATGTCAGAGATTTTTTTTTTTAGCATGTTGTCCTTTTTTGGATAGTATGAGCTCCCATTGTATGATTTTTTCATTATGTAAACACACTGAGATAAAGTGCCACATAAGGTGTATCTTTTATGGGATATTTCACATCACTTTATGCCTTATTATACTCGCACTATGATATAAAGTGTCGTGGGGGTTGATGTTTGCCTTTGTTTTTCCTTCATACCTTTCTCATGTGTGTGTGCCTTGGTTTGCACACCCTTTATATTTGCTTGTACTTTCATGTCTACACATTCAAATGTTCTTGGTTCTTTATCATGTACTACATTCAGGCATTCAATTTTAGTGTACCTTCCATACCTCTCCCTTATCAACATTATGGGGGGGGGGTTTCTACTGTTGGTGCTAATGCGTCCTTGGTTTCGTGTTAGAGTGAGCCATGTATATAGATTTTGTTCCTAGTACTAGGCAGATGTAGTGGTTGGTTACCCATGCATTTCAGTGAGATGGAGCACTTACCATATGGACACTCTTGCATTCCTATTTTTGGAGGTGACCTTCCATTTTTCACTTGATCAGTTCTTCAGACCATTGGTACTTGTGCCATCTGTATCTTTGAGTTCTTGATGTTTTCCATGGTTTTCCATTGGATTCGAGTAGTGTCGTTGGGGACACTCATATAGATTCTTGTCTTTTTGATCATGATCATCAGATGTTTCAGCAGAGGTTATTCTTTCGACATTACAACAATCATTCTTCGAAAGTGTTTGCAACTTCTTCATGCTTTAGTGGTGTTCTCTTTGTTCCTATATTTTGGGACAACCTTGCCTTGTTTAGAGGCTTCTTCAGTCCTTCACTTGGATTTCATCTCTTTTTGGAGTATAGTTTTTCCCATGAGGTTTTCTCTATTTCTCCACATTACATAGATCTTCTTTTTGTACATGGGTACCTTATTTGGCCTTGTTTGTCGGGACCCATCATGTATTTTTTTTAGGGTTTTTAGCTACTCCCTAAGTTCATCTTAAGGGAGGGTGTTAGAGTAATCATGCATTAGCTAATAATTAATTAATCTTTAATTGATTATTAGTCTATTTTATTCTCATACACTTAAGCTAAACTTAGGATTGCTTTATTAATTGAGCTAATATTAGATCATTATGTCTCATCTCATGTGATGTTGACACTTGTCATGATCTGATCCCTTTCTCATTTAGGGTTTTGCTCTTATAAGCATTCAATCCTCATTGTAATTACTCTTGGAGAATATCTGGAGGTTTCATATCTTCTTGAAAGTTACTCGCTTTTGTAGCTTTTACTTGAAGAATACTGCACATATTGTTTGCAGATCTCTTGCGTGGAAGGTGCATTTGTTTGTTGTTCGATCTTGTGGCTCATGGTTTTGTGCTTGTTTCACAATTCTAACAGCTATCTCTTGACATACCTCAGGACCTAATGATTCAGAAGTCCAAGTGGCATTAAAGAAATACAAAGACTTCATGAAGAAGGATGGTGAAGAATGAAGGAACGTGCCTTGCTAGACTTAGATTTTTTCAATTTTTTTTCCTTTATGTAATTAGGTGATGACATGTTACATGTCTTTTGTACATATACGATTACAAGTAAAAATAAAGAAGTCCTAAATCAAATTGGACGAGCTATTGTTGAATAAGTCAAGTTAGTTGTAACTTTCCTAGATTAGCTCTTAACTCTCCTCTATATATATGAAGGAGATCTTTTGTAATTGGGACCATTTATCTTTTAAAGCAAAGCACTGCCCATTTGAAAAACATATTGAGACTTTGTGTTTAATGTGAAAATCAAATTTCAATCAATAAAAGAGGCAAATTTTACATCCAACCTTGTTTTTGGATCTTCTTTGTTATGTTTGAGATTATTCTTATGTCCTTCTCATTACATTTTCTTGTAAAGGATTGAGTAAGTGGCATGATATCATATTGTTTAAAAGGGGATTCAAATCCAATTTTGTAGACTTTGGGTTGTATTATTATATTTGAATTTTATGTTCTTGTGTGTGTACTTTGGTAATTATTCAGAGACTTTGGGCTATGGGTTATTATGTGTTCTGTGAACCATTTGGTGGTGTATGTTGAAGACTTTGAGTTGCAACATTCTTCATTCTATATTTTTACATATCACCATTGAAGGAAACAAAAGACTTTGATCTTTTGTGGGTTTTTTGATCATCAACATTCACTGGTATCACTTTGGTTACTCTTTCGTTTAATCAAGTTGATATTGGTTATTATTGGTCAAACTAGGATTTTGTGGTAAATTATATGTTATAATTGTCACGAGGTATAATTGTAATTTGTGTAAGCGGCAACCATCTATTTTGAAAAAGAGAATAAGATGAATGATAACACTCATGGTTAATTATAGTGTATATAATCGTAGTTAGTTACTAGTTGTTTTAGTGAGTAGTAAGAAGGAAGCCTTCCCTTTCTAAGAGGAGAGATTAAAATCTTATTGTAATTGTGGCTGAATTTACCATTTTGTAAGTAGTTAGTTGTTTACAAAATATTCACCCAACACATTCTCAACATGTATATGTGTGCCACTTAAACATGATGTATGGTACCCTTTTCCCTCCATGACACATGGAAGGATTTTATCAAACATAAATTATTATTTTAAATCATAATTTGTATGATCAAATGAAATAACCGCGACTTTACATTTTGTAAGAATGTACCCCTCAAAGTAAGCTTTTGAAAAATATTTATTAAATATTATTAATTTCTATTTTATTTTGTATTAAAAAATTTACAAATATAAAAGAACTCTATTTGACACACATGAAAAAAAGCAAACAGTGAAAGCATAAAAATAAGAGTGTTGGGCTTCATATGGATGTTCTTATTTCAACAAAATAATAATAATTAATTTGGATATATACAAAAAATATATATTTTATAGAAAAATATGTATCTAAACTAATATATTTTCTCATTTAAAAGTGATAAAGATTTACCAAAAAAATGTGCACCATAGATTTCTAGGTTTTGAGGTCCACTTACAACTATGAGAAGGAATATGATTTTTTATGCACATTCACACATGTGAGGAAGAATTATGGTGTTAATGTATATTTGCACATTTGGTGGGAATTATAAATTTCATGCACATTTGCATATTTGGGGTTAATTGAAACTTTCTTGCACATTTAGGGGAAAGCAAAATTTTCATGTACATTTGCACATATAGGGAAGAATAGGACTTTTCATGCATATTTGCACTTTGGGGAATTAGAACTATCATACAAATTTACACATTGGGAGAACTAGAATTTTCATGTACATTTGGACACTTGAAGGGAATTATATTTTTCATGTACATTTGCACATGTGCAAGTCAAGGTTAAAATACCTCTAGTATAGTTTGTCAAGGTTTCAAGATTTGAGTGCATGATTACATATATGCAAATCGAGGTGAAAAATTCCCCCAGTATAACTTGTTAGGGTTTTGGGGTTTGAGTGAATAGTTGCATGTGTAAGTCAAGGTGAAAAACTCCTAGTATATCTTGATGGGGTTTTGGACCTCTTTTGTAAGTTTGAAACTATCAAGGTTTTGGACCTTTTTTACATGTTTGCAATTATCAAGATTTCATACCTTTTTTGCAAGTTTGTAACTTGTAGAATTGCAAGAAAAGTTTGCTTCTTTGCTAAAGGAAAACTTGATACAAAGAAAGGTTGACATGTGTCTATCTAAGGCTATTTTGATATTTTTGGGCTAAATTTTACTATTTATGACCTCAAACTACATTTTTAATTATTTTTCATTTTTTAAAAGATTTTTAGCCCTCATAATTTTTGTGTGAGCATGCAATTGAGCTACAAATCAATATCAAGAGTCATTTCAGCACAAACTATAGAGGAAAATTATTAGGCCCTTTCATGCATTCTAAACCTAAACTAAAGGTTCAAGCCTTAACCCCTAAATATTGGTGATTGTGACATCGAGTAAAATTCACATCAAACCTACATAATGAGTATATCCAAAATCCAATAACAAAAATAAAAATAACTCTGTCCACAAAAATTTCAAATTATAAAAGAATAGAAGTTTGTTGTGGAGGCCACAATAGGTCTAAATCTTATTTAGTGGTGATTATTCAAATCATGGAGAAACTCTCATGAAATAGTGGTCTAGGTCTCATTCAATTATATTTATTTAAATTATGAAGAATCATTCAATGATGATTATTCAAATCACCGAGAAACTCTCATGAAATAATAATCCTAAACTCTAATAAAATAATCGTCTAAATCTTATTAAATGATGATTATTGAAATCATAAAGAAACTTACAAAATAATGGTCCAAAATCTCATTAAACAATCACTATTCATATCATCAAATAGCTCTCAAACCGGGCTTTGTCCTGGTCAGCCATGACTAAATATGCAGTCGATTTCTTAGCCCCCACTTATGATTATTCAAATGCCGGCCTCCTTATGAAAGGCGAAGACTTTGACACAAGATTGTAAATATCATTTTAGTCTTGGGGATTCACCAAATATGCTGAGTTTTATCGTTTAATACTTGTCATTTTTCTCATTTGTAATGAACTAATGTATAAAATAACGTGTAATATTTTTTTATATCAATTGATATATCGATATTCAAATTAATTGATATAAATTTAATATAATTAACTAATTTTAATATATCAAATTTATATTGTTGTGGAATTTGGAAAGGTGTAAAATTTGTTTTAATTTATAACTTATTTTTTTATAAAATGTGTTTCTTTTTAATAATAATTGATATTAAGTATATAAATACATATTATCTATTTATTAGAAATATCTATCAATTTAATTAAGGAATATGTGAAATATAACTAGTCACTCACACATTAAAGATATAGTTTTCTATATCTAAATCAAATAATATGTTAATGTATTAAGTTAATAATTGACACGTATAATCAAATTTAAGATCATAAAATATGATCTTCAAATATATTGTACACAACTTTTGATACATATTTTAGGGTCCTTTTTATCTTTTAGGATCTCCAAAATCTATTCATACTCTTTAATATGCAACTTTATTTTGATTTTTCACGAAGCAAGCATTCCCTTAAGACCCATTGTTGAAACAATGGGCTCTCCTATGTACAAGTTAGCCTCTTACCTCGTCAAATTAATTTACCCGCTTGTGGGTAAATTTGGCTCCTTCATTAAGGATTCCAACCATTTTTTCCAATTTATCCATGACATTAGATTAGATAGTAATTACATTCTTGTGGGCTTTGATGGAATCTCTCTCTTCACCAACGTCCCTATACCCAATGTTGTAGAAATTGTCAAGTGCAAAGCTAATGTCGAGATCACCTCCTTAGTTGAGCTAAGCCTGAGATCCGCTTTCTTTTCTTTCCAAGCCATTATCTATGAACAAATTGATGGCATCGCTATGGGTTCCCCCCTCTCACCTATAATAGCCAACCTTTACATGGAGCATTTTGGAGAATTGGCTCTCATATCCTTCCCCCTTAAACCTATGTAGTGGAAGCAATATGTGGATGACACTAATGTCTGTTGGCCACATGGTCTTGACAAGTTAGAAGAATTTCATGCTCATCTTAACAACATTGTGTTGTGCATCTCCTTCACCAAAGAGCTTGAATCTAACAACCAATTGTCTTTCCTTGATGTGTTACTCCTCAAAAAACCCAATGGGTCCCTTGGACGTCAAGTCTTCTGCAAAGCTACCCACACCAATTTATATCTTCATTCAACCTCTCATCACTAGCCTAGCCAAAAACTTGGGATCCTTAAACCCTATCCTTTAAAGCCTATCGGATTTGTGACCAAGAAAACCTAAACCAAGAGTTGAACCATCTTCGGTTAGTCTTTAGGCTGAATGGGTACACCAATAAGCAAATCAATAGAGCCTTCAACCAAACCAAAACTTGGTTCTCCCCCATCATAAATTCCTCGCAACTTATGTTTCTTCTAGGTGGCTCCTTACCATTTTTCGAAGGAATATCCCAAAAAATCTCCAAAATCCTTCTTTAAAATGGCCTACAATGTGCTTTCAAACCCATTTCTAAATTGAAAAATTGTTGCCCTCCCCTTAAAGACTACAAATACATCCTTCTAGACTCGAGAGTCTACATGGTGGTTTGCTCTTGCAACATTGCGTACATTGGAGAAACAGGGCAAGTGTTTAACATCAGAATCAAATAGCATAGTGTTGACATAAGGCATGAGCATGTTGTTAAATCTACCCTTATGGAGCATTCCTCATCTACCAAAAACCATATCTATTTGGAAAACACCCAAAAAAATTTCAAAGAAGATATCTTATACAAGAGGAAACTTAAGGAAGCCATTGAAATTGGAAACCACCCCACCAACCTCAACTATGACAAAGGGTGGAGCTTAAGCCTCTCTTGGCAGCTGCTCTTGTCAAACCTCGGGAACCGCCATCGCCCCCCCCCTTGACCTTTCCTCCTTGGCTTCACTGTTCCCCTTGTTTTTTCCCCCTTTCCTTCCTTCTCTTGGCATCTCGAACCTCCCCTTCCCATTGAGTTTTCTTGGTCATCCATTTCTCTGACCTTGTCTCTTCCCTCTCTTCGCCTTGCCTTCTCTCCCCCCTTTTGAGTTGTCCTACCCCTTTCATTCTTTTTGTTTCTAGCCTCTCTCTTTTCGCCTCAACCTGTAATTATATATATGTATTTATGTATAGATTTACATTAATGCATATATATAGGAGCCTCATTGTATTTGGTATTCATTTTTTTATGTATTTTATGTATTTTGTATTCATAAAGGTGTTTGTTTATTTATGTACAAATACTTTTAGATATTTCTTACATGGTGTTTAAATGTTTTTATATATAAATTTATGTATAATTTTGTATTTATAAAAGAGGCTAAAAGTAAAATTGTGCATATTTAAATATGCTTTTTATTTTGTTTTGTTTTTTTTCTTTTTTCTCGTATATATATTGCATTAACTTAAATGTTTCTTTTTGCTTCCTTTTGTCTTCTTTCATTACATATGTCTCAGAAGTATTATTTGAGTCCTCCTTTTATCATATATTTATATTATTATTTTTGGTTTATATAAATGTATAAGTAGTGTTTTTTTGCTTTGTATATAATTTTACTTTATCTTATTTTACATTATATACTATTTGTGTGATAATATAACATATTCTTGCTAAGTATATACATAGTTTAGCTTATATTATTTATATCAGTCATTGCTCAACTTCATGAGTCTATTGGGTTTCCTTTATTTTTAACTATTTGTTTTTTGTTATATTTTCTTTGGTGCCTCTTTTATTATTTAATTATTTTTGTATATAGTATATCTAACTTTAAGTCCTATTTTATTTCATTTTTTATTCTTTATTTTATATCTTATAATTTTCCTTTTGATAACTGTGCGCATGTATATTTTTTTTATTTTTTTTTGTTTAATTTGTTTTATGATTTTAGTATGTATTAAATTTAGTCTTCTTCATTTGAGTAGTTTTTACTTTGCATTAATGTTATTTGAGTTCTTTACAATATATATTTATGAGCAGTCATCATTCACATAGCTTATCTTTTTAATATATTCTTGCTTTATTACTGTTCGCTTCTTACCATTTGAGTCCTCGTGTTTCTTCTTTAGAGTGTTATTGCTTCATCTTGTATATTATATAGTCTTTCATATTATATTTCAAAGTTTTATTGCTTTGTGGCTCCATTATATGTTTCTCAATTTTATTTTTTGTTGGCTTTTCTTACCTTTTATTCTATTTTTAGTATTTGTTCCTCTTCTTATGGAGATATGTTGTTTTTTGTTGTGTTTTGATTTGAAGTAAAAAATGGGTTTTGAAGGGGCCCAGAACCCTTTACATCAAAAAGCAATTGATAAAAGAAGATAACAACATAAAGCAACAATCAACCCGACGACAGCCAAACAATAGACAAAAAGAAGGAACCAAGCCAACAAACCTACAGATTGTTCAGAGTCTCCACAACTTCCATTTCACTTGCAGCCAACTTCTGCACATTATCCACAGTATTAGACACCTCAATACCTGAGGCCCTGGCCTGAGCTTTCATTATGTTTCTACATCTGGCTCCTGGCCCACCCGTTTTAACCTCACCACTCAAAACACTAACTTTCACAACACCTTTCTGAGCAACACACTCCACATCCACTAACTTACCTCTAGCAGCAGTATCATCAGCAGACACATTCTCCTTTCTCTTATTCACGGTGGTCATAGGGAAGGTCACCTTGGCAGATTCTGAGCTAACCAAGACCTTAGAGGCATCTCCACCCTTCATCACAACATTCCACAACTTATCAAATTTATCCTCAAGGGATAACATTCTACCTTCCAAATTTTGTTTTAGATTAATGATTTCCTCCGCCATAGTATTAGCCATAGTATTAAGAGAATCCATGAGATTATCAATTTGGCTTTGAACAGAAGAGTCCTCAACCTTACTAGCAACACCTCTAATTCTAACATTGGTCCTATTAATTTCATGGAAGAACCACTTAAAAAGTTTAAAAAACACATTGGCACTATCACGAGTCGAGCCCAACACATCAAACAATTCCTCCCTGCCAAAGTTCTCAATACGTTTCCCCACAACAACATCCTCATCAGAAGAGCTAGCATGAACCTTTTCAATAGAAATTTCCTTACCTTTACCATCGAGGACAAGAGTCTTCATCTTTCTAATGGAGCAGGAAATTTCCTTCGCAACAACCTTCCTTTTCAATATCCTATCCACATCTGCTTTACTAGATCCCACAACATGACCTCCACCCACAACTCTTTCCTTATCCTCGTTCTACAAACCCTCGTTAGCACCCAACGAAGCCTCACCATAGATACCACTAGCCAAGGAGAGAGGGAGACCCTTCTCTAGAAGAAACCCAACAGACAACACCTTTCCTTTTCAGCTCCCCTCCACAGGCTCCTGCACATATCTAGTCATTGGAGGAGGAGAGGAAGCTACCCCATAAAGTTCTTTTTTGTCCTTACCCCCCTTAGAAAGAACATTCACTGAAGGAGGAGAGGAAGATAGGAAGAAAAATTCCTCCCTGTCAAAGTTCTCAATACATTTCCCCACAACAACGTCCTCATTAGAAGAGCTAGCATGAACCTTTTCAATAGAAATTTCCTTACCTTTACCAATGGGGATATGAGTCTTCATCTTTCTAATGGAGCAGGAAATTTCCTCCACAACAACCTTTCTTTTCAATATCCTATCTGCATCCACTTTACTAGATCCCACATCATGACCTCCACCCACAGCTCTTTCCTTATCCTACTTCTGCAACCCCTCGTCAGCACCCGGCGAAGGCTCACCATAGATGCCACTAGCCAAGGAGAGAGGGAGATGCTTCTCCAGAAGAAAACCAACAAACAACACCTTTCCTTTCCGGCTCCCCTCCGCAGGCTTCTACACATATCTAGTCACTAGAGGAGGAGAGGGAGCTTCCCCATAAAGTTCGTTTTTGTCCTTACCCCCCTTAGAAAGAACATTCACTGGAGGAGGAGAGGAAGCTATTTTTTGTTGTGTTATTAATTATATTTTTCTTATTAAATTCTTGATCATTTATTATGTTTATAATGCTTGAGTTTATTATTATTTGTATAGGGGTAGTGTTTTTTGCATTGTATTTATTTTTATTTCATTTTATTTTACCTCTATTCTATTTGTTTGATAATATAGTGTGTTCTTGCTATGTATATACTTACCTTAGCTTTTATTTTATATTAGTCATTGTTGTTTAGTTTTTTTATTTCTTTGTGTATTCCTTGCATTTAAGTTTTTTGTCTAATTTTATTTTGTGTTATCTTATATTATTTATGTATATAGAATAGCTATTTTTGAGTCTCGTTATATATCATATTTTATTATATATTTCATATCTTATATTGTTCTTGTTTTTTAACTACGTACATGTTTATGTTATTTTGTTTTATGACTTTATTATGTATTAAATATAATCTTTCTTTTGAGCAATTTTTACATTGTGTTAATATTTTTTGAGTTTATTATTTTATATATTTGTGTGCAATTAACATTTGCATAAATTATCTTGTTAATTTATTCTGGCTTTATTACATTTTATGCATCTTGCTTATTAAGTCCTTGTGTATCTTTTATATTGAGTTATCACTCTATCTCATATTTTTATAGTCTTCCACTTATATATTGTACTTTTTCTTTGTTGCTATATTTTGTGCATTTCAATTTTATTTTATTTATGGTTGTTCTTTCCTTTGAGCCTTTTTAGTATTTTTGCTCTTCTTATGGAGATTTCTATTTTTGTTGTGCTACTAATTATCTTTTCTTATCAAATTCTTGATCACATATTTTATTTATAATACCGAGTTTATTATAATTTGTATATAACTAATGTTTTTGGTTGTGTTTATTTTATTATATTTTATTTTTCACTTTATACTATTTACTTGATAATATAGTGCATAGACTTGCTAGGTATATACATAACTTAGCTTATATTTTCATATTATCTATATAGTTTTTTTAACTGTTTAATAGAAAAAGTAGGGGGGTTTGCATCAAAATGAATTGATCAAAATGATGAACCCCTACTTCTCACTATAAAACATGCAACCATGTGCAAGATATGATGGAAATAACAATAAGAAGCTAACCTAGTAACTATTATAGCAATGAAAAGGGGAGGTTTGAGAGCTCAAAATGAAGTGTACCTTGATGCAAGAAGGTTGTTTTTAGGGCACAAAGGATTCATTTGCCTTTAGTGGTGAATGGGTCCTTGTTAGGGTTTTTGAAACTGAGATTTGGGTTTTGTTCCTTGATGTCTGCACTCTCAAATCCTCAATTGTTAGCTCCCAAAAGTATGAGACAAATTCTATAGCCTTCTTTTTCGTGTTCTTGCACTATGAATGACAACTTTGCAACTTGACAACTTTGACAATTTTGCTTCAAATTTGTTCTCCACTTGATCTTCAACCTGCAAATTTGAAAACAAACATTCATGAGAAGAAAAAATTGTTGATCGTTAGTGAATAGGGGTTTGCCTTGGTCAAACCCCTTTCAGGTAATTAAACCACATGATGAAATAATGAAATTGAAGCATGAAACATGAAACTATGAAATGTTGATACCTTTGAAGTTGTCTTAGAGTATAAATCTGCAAACTAACATGAAGTGGCCATGAAGAATGTAGATCTTGATCTCAAATAGGATGTGAAACAATGCTTGCAAGTAGATCTTCAATGCTACATCAACAATCTTAGCTCAACAACATGCTTGAATGCACTATTCCTTTGACATGATGAAATGATCTTGAATTGTTACAATAATCTTCACTAATCTGCCTTTGAATGCCTTTGAAATGCTCTTGTAAACTCAAACTTGTTATAATGCACAAATACTCAAAGTTGCTAGGTGAAACTATGTGAATTAACCCCATATTTATACTAAATCTAGAGATTAACCCTGAAATTCAAATAATTCAAGCCAACACCAGATCTAGAATTGAAAATTATTATGATCCTGCCATGATTAAATTCAAAAGGGGTGTCTTATGTGAGGAGGACTCATTCTCCACTAAAGGAGAATGGGTCCTAGCACAACTTTATAGGACTGTGCTTTGGGGGGATGAAATAACATAAAAAACCCACCTCAAAAATGTAAAGAAAGAGGTGTCCTATGTGGAGAGGACCCATTTTCCACTAAAGGCGAATGGGTCCTAACACCATTTTCTAGGACCTTGATTTTGACAAATTAAATGTTATACAATTTGATTATTGGGTGTTAGGATAAATCCTTCAAAATGTGTCATTAATAAGGCTTAAATTTGAATTAAAGGGGCCAATTAAGCTCAATTAGCCATAATTAATTAATGAAACCCTAGATAAGTGTGAAAGTGTAATATAACACTTTACAACACCTTAAATAAGGTACAATTTAATTACATTTTGTTAAAAAGGGGCCCTCGACTAATGTGAATGTGTACAACACATTACAATACCAAACCAAGGCATTATTAGATTAATTGTATATCAATTATTCCCAAATTAAGAGTGAAAAAGGGTTACTTTTTTCGACACTACATTAACTATATAATATACATAACTTGTTATATATTTTATATATTATATTATATTTTATATATTATATTATATTTTTAATTAATATAATTAAATTCTTCTTATTATTCAGTTATATTCTTGAATTTGTTTTCAATTTATTCTTTTTTCATATTTTAACTTATCAATTTTTTGTTCTCTTTTCTTTCTTTCATTCATTTTTTGATGTCTTGATTCATGTGCCACCCTTATCTCTCCTCCCTCTTTCTAACCCATTTTTATGCAATGTTGGGTTTGAAACTTATCATTTTAATTCCTTATTCTCTCTTCTACATCCTGATGATGGATTGCGAAGTGTGATCCAAAATGTTGATGAAAAAAATTGCGAACAATCGAATCCAGAAGCAACATAATTACATTCAAGATGGATTGTGGAAATCCCATATCACCAAATTTTTATTTTTATAAAGTTATAAATTTATTTATGTAGTTACAACCAAGTGATTATAAGTAAAATATTTTTCCAAGTGTATTTATAAAATATAACACCACTTTTATCTATGTTGATTTGTAAATAATATGTACTATCAATAATAATTAAATCAATAGGATATTTTTGCTTATTAGCATCTTTCATAGGATGAATCAATTAATTTTTTAGATGAGCTCATTTCAATTGACAATACTCAACACCTTCTAAATAATTTAGATCAATACCCATAACAAATATGTCTCCTATAAACACATAGAAAAATTGAGATCAATTCAAATTCATCAAATCTAAGTACACACATTTTATAACTAAATTAAGTATGAAATTTGGAATATTAAAGCAACCATTACATAATATAGGTTACAACAACTAGATCAAATAAGCATTCATAATCACTTGAGCATAAGTAATTAATCATATCTATGTGTTATTCCTAACAAGGACGTGATTTATTGAAATAATTTCATTCAAGATTGACTACATACCATATCCATCAATAATATGTTCACATTATGGATTATTTCCATTGTTCTCAATATAAGAGCCGCAAAAATATATATTTTTCTCACTTGAATGATGAATGGATTTCTTTTACTTATAGTCATTACTTGATAGAATCTCAAAATGCTAATAATACTCTAACAATTGTAGGGATTCAAGTGACTAATATGTACCCTAATCATTTAAACTTAACACTAGTACATTTATATCCATTAAACATGTTTTTGTACATGCACACACAAACATCTAATTAAAAAAAAATAGAAAATTAAATTCTTAATAAATTATTTATGTGAACTCACATTTCACATCTTACAATTATCATTTAGTACACATTTAGAAACTCTTTTCTTCACAACCACAAAATTGAGTCTTGCACCATTGGACAATTTTAGTTGCACTAAGCACATGCCATTCACTACAAGCTAATGTTGTTGAAGTGCATGCTTTATGTAAGCTCATTCTCCATCAATTTCTCATTTTTTGAGTCCACTAAAAAATAATTATATAAATTTTATATTACATTTGGCATGTTGTCAAGTTAACTAATTAAATAGCTTCAAAAAAGTAAATTATCTTTAGTATAAATAAAATCATCAAATTCTTGAGACCAAATTCTATATTTCAACATCACATTGGTAATAATTATATATAATATGTGAGAAATTTAAAATGTTTAGCACAACCATCATACCAAATATAATTTTTAAGTGTTTATGTTATGCTACTATAGATCTTTGAAGAACATAGAAAAATAATGAGCTACATACCTTTTATCATGCCTAGTGTCATCACCAATGTAGAAGTAGACTTCCTTCATTATCAACTACTCACTCCTTCCACTTTCTACTTTATACACTTCAATATTTGCACTTTTGTAAGTGCCCAACACATGACCCTACATAACATGAACTAATAAATCTAGTTCTCTCTCTCTAAACTAATCCTAAATTGATTTAAGTTCCCACTTAGCCTCTACAAACCTCACCACTTTAATTTATTTCTTTTTTTTCCAAGTGTTCATCTTCTATTTCTTCTCATTTCTAATTTTTAACCTTATATGACATGTTCACCAATTTTTTATTAGTTTTATTTGAGGAAAAATGTTGGTTGCAATGAATAAATTATAGTTGAAATGAGTATGTTGGAAGTTTGTGTTGTGATTGATGTTAATAGATATTTGTTGTTGCATTGATGTCAACCTATGGAGATGCTTTGATTGGTTGCATTATGTTGTCATTAATAGTATCACTGATATCAACCTCTATTTTTGCTTTGATGAGCATATGTTTGTGGATGTTCAACCTCTTGTGTGGTTGAGATGGTGTTTGTGGTCCTTGGTTTACAAGTGTTTTGAGAAAATTTGATTAAAAGAGAGTTTAGTGTGGCAACTCAGTAGTGTTCAATGTTTTGTTCTACATTTATTCATGGCTGAAGATATTCTTGTGTGGCTCAAATATGTTGATTAGAGGTGTTTATAGGTGTTATATCCAGAGTTTTAGGTTTTGGATCATTCGTTAAAAGTTGTGTTCACCAAAGTGTGAATTGTGATGCAGTGTTGTCTAGGATAAATGGTTTTGCTCTGCCTTTCTCTACATTGTGGTTCTTGGTCTTGTACCTATGAGAGTGTTCTTATATTGTTCATATCTATCTCCAATATGAGTTGTTTGAGTTTTGGTGCTCTACAAGGTTGGATTCATGAGTTACAAAATGTGGAAGGTTAATTGGGTGTACAAAATGAATATGTTCTTCTAGTGTATGTTTTTGTGAAGGATTTGTTGGATTTCAGGGTATTGATGGAATATTATAGATTGTGTTTGAGTGTTGTTTGTGGTCTGTGAGTCATCTTGGGATTTGAGGAAGTGTGTACTTAAAATTTTAATGGTGTTAACACAAGTTTGATTAACCTTGGGTGTTTACACTAATTATGGATATGATTTGGTGCTTTTGGAAGCATGGTGTGGCATGTATATGTGGATTTAGGTTTTAGTTAAGGTGTGATGTGGTCTACCTTCATTCCTCTCCACCACGGGAATGTTTTGGTGTCAACCTAATTTGAATTTGCATGTTTGAGGTGCATAGCTAACCTTGAAAGATGTTTTTAAGGTTGTGAATGGTATAAAGGTAAAGTGAATTGTTGGAGAAGAGTGTGTAGATGTGATGATGTGTTGAGATGTGAATTTAATCAGATGCAAAGATCTGAAGTGCGAGCTTAATACCTATGACTCCAATGTAGTGAGTAGAAGGGTCTACATTTGTAGAGTACCTGAAGTTTCTGATAGTAGTGAGCTGGAGGCTACTAATGGTGCAGAGTTGTAGTGGCACTGGATATTCTCTATTGCTCTGATATGAATGTCTCATTGTAACAATCTTCTATCTTATTTCTAATCTGGTAGTGAACCTATTGTATTTGGCGTTGCAATTACTTTATATTTTGAGCTAATCATCACTGTGGTTTTTCCCTTCTTGGTTTTTTCCACGTGAATCTAGTGTTCTCATGTGTATGGATGTGTTTGCATTACTATTTCTCATGTTTAGGGTGTGTGCAAGAAGTTGAGTCCACTTTTTGGCCAAAAAGTGGAAGTGTTTTCCCTAATTTCTAGAATTTGTCACGTTTGACCTTAAAATTTGAACTTAGAGAAGGAATCTTAAAAAATAAGTCACTAATCATAAAATATAGTACTCGGAGTCTTGTTTCCAAATATATAATTTATTTTAATACCCAAGTGATACAAATTGATTTTCAATAGGCATGTCTAAAAACCACTTTTTAAAAGTCACTTTTTTTACCATACCGTGCACATGTACATCATCCAAATTTTGACCTAAATAATTGATTTTTTCTGAATCCTTTTGGGAAAAGATTTGTAACACACTGAAGAATGTTTATTAGCCATATTTTCTATTTTGAAAAATCCTCATGCATGTCATGCATAAAATGACCTAAACTTATCATTTTTTGATTTTTTTTTCAAATTAAAAAGAATTGTGTAAAGAATGTTGGTGCATGATTTGTTACATTTCAAAAAAAACATTTTGATTAAAAGTTATTAAAATACTAGAAGACCCTGATATTTCAAATTCATGGACCATCCCATTTGTGCAACCTATGAGTGGGTCTCTTGCTATAACCTTTACCTCACATGATTTACCAATGAATTCTAATAGAGAACCCTCTCCTTTGTGCATCATGCTCGTATCAATGGGAATACCATAACTGACATTCTCATTGATCCTACATGTTGGGTTAATTTTATCACAGAAGAGATTATGTTAATAAACTTCTTACATAAGGATGGGTACGATGAGTCTAAAAGAGCTATACATTCACATGATGGGATTTCTATCCCTCCCATAGGTTCTATCACCCTTTAAGTCCTAGTTGGGCCCAAAACTGTGAATTCCCTTTTTGATATTATCTCATAGTTTGACTTGTTCAGAGTGAAGCTAGGCATTCCTTGGCTAGTTTCTATGAACGTAATCCCTTTGATGATCCATAAGTGCTTGAAATTATCCCATGAGGGCTTTGTGCACATTGTGCACGACACTAGGTACAAATCCCTAGTGTTGCATGGGGCTTATTCATTGGATCACTTCTGACCCACCCCTATTGGTCCACTTCCTCCAAGGACAGACCCCTTGTATCACACTTACATAAAGTACAAGAATGGGGGAATAGCGTCAAAAGTGACCTATCCTCCTTCTCCCTATACTATTTTAGTTAAGGCTTCTATGATAGTGCAACATCGAGCTTTCGTTGCCTCTTGAAAGGAGAAGGAGAAATCTACCTAGGACCCTTCTTCTTCTTCCTTTGTAGTTACACCTGCCTTTGCCTCCCATCCTACTGCGACACCTTTGACTTCCACCTTCATACATCTCTTGGGAAGTCTAATGGTGCTAGTTTGGCAGAAGGCTAAGCGTCAAGTGTTTGACCTTCTTGTATTACCCACGGTGCCTCAAACCATCTTGTATGGTAAGGGGAAGGGTCCTCGTGGAGTTGCCTCTATGTCTCGACCTCCGCAACCTCCTACTGCTCCTTCCCTTAGGGCGGCGAATGGGAAGATGTCTGTCACTAAGGCACTTCATTTTACTTCACCATCAATTGCAATATCCATTCCTACATATCTTCCTCCTATTTTATTCCAAGAGTCACTCCCTCTACTGACATCAGTTATGATGGAAACCCGGATGATAGAACAAGAGCCTCTTGCTCTTCCTCAAGATGTAACCTCTAGCTCTTGGAGCCGAATAAATTGCCTTGCTCATGAGCATAAGCATCAGAGGAAGGATTTGATCTTTGAGCAAGTTGCTTTGCAGAAGGATGAAGGGGAGCCAACAACTCTCATTTTGGTGTCTCTTGTTGTGTCCTCTAATATTACTTCTGACTCCCCATGTGAGCGTGAATGAACCTCACCCTAAAAGGGTGCAAGTTTTCATTGTTCCCTTGATTGAGCCTCCTCTCTTGATGTCCCTTCCATTTATCCTACCTTTTCCTAAGCCCATGGATATGTCGAATACCTTGGTGGTGTCCACTATGGTTTTCTCTGCTTTTTCCTTGCCTTCCACTTCATTTGTGGGGATCTTTCATCCTCTGATGAAGCACAAGTTGGAGGAAAACCTTGCTTCTAATGGGGGTCAAAAGAAGGGATCGCCTTCTTCGGAAGCTGGTTCTGCTTAAATGGCTTGTTCCATCCTAGTGACAGGGGCAGCTGTGGCATCCCCAGAGTTTGTCACTGCCTCTAGGTCTTTCGGTGAGGTCAAAAATGGATCTTGGGTGCCTCCTTCATCACCTGATTAGTTGACATATGGTACTCCCGTCAAGTGCATTTTCAACTCAGTAGATGATGTCTCAACTCTTTTGATGATTTTTGCAAAATCAATGACATTTACCTCATTAGAGTTGAGTGAAGAAGACCTCGAGGGGCCCTCTTCCTTGGCTCTTGTTGCAGGAGAGTCGTAGGGTACTCCCCTTGCTATCCCACCCTTGCAGGCTCATTCACCTTCCCCTTATAATGATCTAGATTGGAAGAACGATGACCTCTTGGTTAATGAGGACTAGGAGGGCACCTCTTCTTTACCTATATATTATATTTATGTGTGTGTTGTGTTTCCCCCGTGCTTGTTTTATTGGTTCTTGGAGGACCCTTGTCACCCTTATAGGTGCTTGGATACATGAGTGTTTTGTGTCATAAACTTCTTCTATTTGTTACATCATTCTTCTTTTGTTGTGCCTTGATTTTTGATAATTGGGGATGATGCAAAGTGTTGGGGGCATTTAGGCCTCCCTTCCATGTTGACCCAATTTTTTAATTTTTATTGTCTTCATGTTCCTTTCTTCACATGGTCTAATATAGTATGGGATTGATGAAAATTCATATATATTATTATATTATATCTATCTATTTATATCTATGAGTTGTTTTGACCCTGAAATATTAGACCCCCTATCTCTTGATGTCTTTGTTTTTGTTTACATTGTCTATTTATATTTCTCTTTTTTTTTCTTGTTTCATGATGTTGTGCATATGTGTTGTCCCTCCCGTGTGCAACAAAATTTCCACAATTACATCTTGTCATATATCGTAGGCCACAACATCACTTTATTCTCTCTCCTTAGGATGTTACATGCCTTTGTGTTTAGCACACACCATCCTAAGGGGGGGCTATCATACTACAATTTTCAAAAAGGTCTATTTGATGGCCAATTAATGCCTCATTAAAAATCCTTTTTTTTTCCAAAAATTGTATTCTTCAACAAGGACCCCTAGTGAAAATTTTATTTCATCATAGTTTTGTAAAGAAATAATTTGAAAACTTTCCTTTGAGAAGGGAATGATTTTTCTGATGAAGTACTAAAACTTGTCCTTGCAAGGGAGTATTCTTCCTTTCAAATTACTTGATGAAATAGATCTTTCAAAAGGGTTCCTTGATGCTAGAATTGTTTACGAAAAATATTATTGCCTTTCAAACAGAACATCCCTGGAGCAGAACACTTTTCTTTTGAAGGGTTCCCAAGGGAGCCCTTTGAAAGCTTCTCCTTCAATTGTTGATTTCCTACATGAGTTTCTTTCTGTTCGTGTGGATTTTTTCTATCTAAGATGTTCTATCTATGGATTAACTAGTTGCTTTGTAGGACTTGTGAAGCTACTTTTCAATCAATCTTAGACAACTAACGACCTCGAGCCTTCCTTACAGGACTGAGAACCTCAAGCCTGCCTTGCAAGACTGAGGACCTTGAGCCTACCTTGTAGGACCAAACACCTATAAGGGCCTATTAGACTCCGCAAATCCTTTCACATGTGGCCTCCCTTAGGACCAAGTGCCTGGGGCACCTCCTCTGTAGGATTGAGCACCTACAAAGCCTTTTTTTCACCTTCTATAGGTCTAAGGGCGTGCGACACATTTTTTAAAGCTCTTTCCTCATGACTGAGTACCTACGGAGCCATCTCCTCTTCCTATGCTTTCAGGTGTTTCAGATTACAGTCTTCTTCATCGATGGTTCAAATATACATTCCTAAGCTTTCACTCTAATTTACCATGCATTCATTTGTTGGAAATATGCCTCAATAATCACAAGCTGAAACCTCCATTAGAGCCAAGTCGGTGTGATATCTATCATGTCTGGTCGACAAGCAGTTTGTATCATCATGGTTTGTTCAGGTCATTGTGACCTACCTTTTGTCTCACTGAACGGTTACACTTTGGTGCCTATCGCTATGACAAGGAGTGTTCGGTGTGACCTCTTAGCGCTCATGTAGATCTTTGGCCGACAGGCCATTCACTTGTTATCGGGGAGACTTATGGTGACCATGGGTTTTGGGATAACCTTTAGCGGCTCGGTGAGAAGTCCCAGCGAAGAGTTAAAGTCTTACCGATGGCGACACACTTGGAATCATCGGGGTAGCACTAAGGGTTCACTAAGAACTCTTAGCGAATGATAAGTGTCTCGCTGACAGTATGTTACATGTTATAGTCTTCAGCGTATCTTGTGGTCTATTGGTAAGAAATCTTACCGATGTATAAATGTCTCATCAATGATGGTTTATTTGTTGGTCATCGGAGTAACACGGCGACTCGGTGAGAAGTCTTAGCGAGAGCTACATGTCTCGCCGACAGTGCTTTATGTTGGAGCCTTCGGGGTAACATATGGAGTTCAGTATGATCTCTTGGTGAAGGGCGTATGTCTTGGCGACTATTGATAGCTTCGGGGTGACAATAGAGATATTGGAGAAACCTCTTGGGGATATCGGTATGTCTTTCCAACTATCCTTCGGAGCTCGGTATGACAAATGACTTTGGTATGACCTTTGGTGACTCAGTGTGAGGTCATGGCGATAGCGAGAGGTCTCGCTGACTACTTAATGGTTCGGTGTAACACAAGAAGGCTCGTTGAGATGTCCTAGCGAGAGTGATACTCTTATTGAAAGGAAAACTGAAGCTAATACATGTTGTAAGCTCAGTGAAACATCTTGGCGACTACGGTAACTCTTGGTGATGTTGATATGAAGTCTATGTGGCATCGGTGAGACACTGTCAGTGTCTCACCGAGATGCCAACACAATGCAAATTTTGTTGACTGTTTGACCGTCCTATGTGGAGTCTCGTGGACCAATGGAAGAAGCCGAATATGAACAGTTGGAAGATTGTTTGTTGCGACGGTTCTGTGAGGAAGCTCAACAGACATGGATCAACATGAATATACTCAGTGATTGCAGATTGTGATCGGTTGGATTATTAGTTGGTTCGAAGGTTGATTCGACAGGTCGTTGAGTGATTGTATCAGTGGATGAATTCTATTTTGTGGACTGTAACATGAAGGTTCCTGAAACAAGATTGTTCATGGTGAATGTTGTATAATGACACCAGAAAGATAAGTCTGGAATTTGTATGTAATCTTTGTTACTATAATACAAAGTGATTTCTCTTGGTGTGGTGGTTTTTTCTCCCGTAAGGGTTTTCCCACGTATATTTGGTGTTCATGTGTGATTGTCAAATACTTTTTTTTTGTTATCTGCTTCATAGTGGATCTTAATTGGACTATAATTATAAATTTTAAAGTGTATCTACATTCTTCCCTAAGGTATTGACATTAGGAGAATTATGTTTTGCATCTAATTTTCCTTTCAAGTGGTATCAGAGCCTGGCCAGTTGTGTTATCCCTGTGGGTACGTTGGGTTTTTTGTGTCAATTTTGTTTTAGTGGGAGTCTTGTAGAGTTTGTTATTTCTAATTACAGGTTGAGATGGCTAGTACATCTGGAAAGTTTGAAATAGAGAAGTTCAACGGCAGTAACTTTGAGTTGTGGAAACTCAAGATGGAGGATCTTTTAGTGGATTGTGATCTTTGGATTGTTGTGGCTGGAGTGAAACCTACAGGCATGAAGCAAGAAGATTGGGACCTTGCAGATAGGAATTCTAAGGGGAGATAAGGCTCTGTTTGGTAGACTCAGCTTCTGAATGTGCATGAGGAGAAGACTGCCTTCTTTCTTTGTGGAAGAGACTAGCATCTATTAATCAGGGGAAGTCCTTGGTGAATAAACTATTCCTGAGGAAGAAGTTGTATTCTTTGAGAATGCAGAAAGGAGGATTTGTTGCTGATCATTTGAATGCATTTAATATGATGATTTCTCAATTGACATCCTTGGTGTAAAAATTGAAGAAGAGGATCGTTGCATGCTATTATTGTGTTCTTTGCTAGACTCATGGATCATTTGGTGATGGTTGAGATAGAGTACAACATCCAGTTTCAAGATGGAAGATGTTGTTGGTTCTTTGTTGTCAAAAGAGATGAAAAGGAAATCTTCTGAGATGGCGAAGGAAGCTCTTGTTGTTAGAGGAAGACCGAAAGAGAAAGGCAAGAAGTCCAGATTGAAATTAGAAGGGAGATCAAATTCTCCTGGCAAGAAGTCCAAGGTGAAGTGTTGGAACTGTGGGCAACCTGGTCATGTCCGAAAGGATTGTAAAGAGGAGAAAAAGAAGAAGGGCTCTTCCGATAATGGTTCTTCTCATAGTGATGGTGACGCCTTCATTGCAGCCTTGGCTACACAGGCATCTAAACGCCGTCCGGCCGATTGATTCTAGAGCATCTTTCCACATGACATCTCATAGAGAGTGGTTTTGAAGCATGAAGAATATAATGGTGGAAAGGTGTACTTGGCAAGTGATTCAACTTTAGAGATTGTTGGCTGCGGAAGAGTCAATACACCCCCGATGAAGAGTGAAGGAGATCAATAATGTAATGCATATACCAAACCGGGCTCAAAATCTCTACTTTCCGTAGCATGTTGAATGATATCGTGAGTGCAAGTCACGCTTCTTGGAAATGGTTGCAAGATGACCAGAGGCTCAATGGTGTTGGCTAGAGGTGCTCGAATTGGTACCCTCAGACAAGCCGGATGCACGTGCTATTCAACAAATGTTGTCTCCGAAAGTCAATCGAAGTCGCCTCATGGAGGTAAAGTGGGAAATGTCCCTAATTATGTAAACTCTATGGAAGTAAAACTTCCAACAGAAGACTATGCCCGCATCATAGGTTAGTCCACATAGGAGAAAAAGGTTTAAAAACTTTGAAGAACAAAAACTTGGTTGAGGGGCTTGAAGATTGTAACCTTGAATTTGAATTCTGTGAACACTATATATATGGAAAGCAACACCGTGTTTCTTTTTATTCCAATCTTCATAAATCTTCTAGTTTACTAGGATTATATTCATCTCGTGATGTGTTTGGTCTAGTGAATGTTCCTCTTTGTCTAAATCAAGATACCACATGTCGCTCATATTGGATGATTATTCAAGAAGAGCATTTGTATATTTTCTAAAAGTAAATCAGAGGTATTCAATCGATTTAAGGAATTTAAGAACCTTCTAGAAAATCAGATTGGTAGAAGAATAAAATGCTTAAGGACTGATAATGGCGGTGAATTCTATTCTGATGAATTTGAAAGATATTGTAAAGACCATGGAATTAAAAGACACAAGACTACACCTTATACTCCACAACATAATGGAGTTGCAGAAAGGTTCAATAGAACATTGATGGAGAGAGCACGATGTATGCTAAGTAGTGCTGGCTTGGAGGAGAAGTTCTGGGTTGAGGCTGTATCTACTACATGTTATTTAATTAATCGTTCTCCAAATTCTACTCTTGTTGAGAAAACACTCAGAAGCTGCGGACCGGTAAGAAGCCCTTAGACATGTTCGTGTTTTTGGCTATGAGGCATATGCTCATGTGCCTGATGTGAAAGATCTTGTAGGATGCTAAATTCTTAGATGCACGGATGCATGATGGATGCATTGGTGATGATGATGCTAACGGTTTGTGGATGCAGGATGGATGCATGATGGACTATTCATGATGCAATGTTAGCGTGGAAATGAGATGATGACAAGAGGATCCAACAAGTCCATGATTGGTCGAGACTTTATTAGAGATGGTTATGATAGATGATGATGATAAATGATGATGATAGATGGATGATTTGCTTATCAAGGATTGGGATTTTCAAAGGGTCACTTACTTTATTTTGCGTCACGAAGTACGCATGCAATCAAGGTATGAAGGACCCAGATGGCGCTTGTACTTAGTGTGATGGACTTTACTCAACAAGCGGTGATAGGAGTATTCTTGTTCACACTTCGACATAATGGAAACTCCGTTAGGATGCACTTAGAAGTTCAAAACATCTCGCATCAAAACATGGAAAGGTATAACCAATCAATGCAATAGTCAACAAGCTATCTGAAACATCCTCCATACATATCTAACAAAGCAAGTATTCGCCAAGTTATTTTACAAGAGCGTCCAACAAGCATAGCAAACAAAAGATAATGATCGTTGCCCCATTCCTATTTCTCTAAATCCTCTGTTTTGGGATATCATCGAGACGTCCTTGGAATGAGCGCAAATAAGATAAGTCAAAAGATAAAGACCCAGTAAATAAACAGACTAATGCTCTTCAATACCGCTAACGGAAAAGGATGTGTTTTCCAAGGATGATAAGCGAAACTTACTGCCAAAAGATAATGCCCATTGTAGGAAGGATTCATCCTAGGACATGTTAGTGGATGGCGGCACGTCATTTCATTTATGAGAGATGATTGATATGGGACAAATTCAGATGATGGTGTTACCGATATGAAGAGATGACCAATTTGTTTACTCACTGTCCTAGACTTAAGACTTGATGCTTTTGAGTTCTACTTTTTAACCTGCTAGACTTGTTTCTAATTGTTTCACCAAAGGTTGAGGATGACGATCAGTTTATTATGAGTGGTGTTTATTGCGGGTGCAAGCGAGATGAGGCGGATGGATTTTTTCAAATATTTGGATGTTTTTGTAATTTTGCGATGTTTT
>VDFB02281492.1:496449860-496552891 GCA_007258455.2 Sequoia sempervirens | reverse complement strand
TATATTTCTCTTTTTTTTTCTTGTTTCATGATGTTGTGCATATGTGTTGTCCCTCCCGTGTGCAACAAAATTTCCACAATTACATCTTGTCATATATCGTAGGCCACAACATCACTTTATTCTCTCTCCTTAGGATGTTACATGCCTTTGTGTTTAGCACACACCATCCTAAGGGGGGGCTATCATACTACAATTTTCAAAAAGGTCTATTTGATGGCCAATTAATGCCTCATTAAAAATCCTTTTTTTTTCCAAAAATTGTATTCTTCAACAAGGACCCCTAGTGAAAATTTTATTTCATCATAGTTTTGTAAAGAAATAATTTGAAAACTTTCCTTTGAGAAGGGAATGATTTTTCTGATGAAGTACTAAAACTTGTCCTTGCAAGGGAGTATTCTTCCTTTCAAATTACTTGATGAAATAGATCTTTCAAAAGGGTTCCTTGATGCTAGAATTGTTTACGAAAAATATTATTGCCTTTCAAACAGAACATCCCTGGAGCAGAACACTTTTCTTTTGAAGGGTTCCCAAGGGAGCCCTTTGAAAGCTTCTCCTTCAATTGTTGATTTCCTACATGAGTTTCTTTCTGTTCGTGTGGATTTTTTCTATCTAAGATGTTCTATCTATGGATTAACTAGTTGCTTTGTAGGACTTGTGAAGCTACTTTTCAATCAATCTTAGACAACTAACGACCTCGAGCCTTCCTTACAGGACTGAGAACCTCAAGCCTGCCTTGCAAGACTGAGGACCTTGAGCCTACCTTGTAGGACCAAACACCTATAAGGGCCTATTAGACTCCGCAAATCCTTTCACATGTGGCCTCCCTTAGGACCAAGTGCCTGGGGCACCTCCTCTGTAGGATTGAGCACCTACAAAGCCTTTTTTTCACCTTCTATAGGTCTAAGGGCGTGCGACACATTTTTTAAAGCTCTTTCCTCATGACTGAGTACCTACGGAGCCATCTCCTCTTCCTATGCTTTCAGGTGTTTCAGATTACAGTCTTCTTCATCGATGGTTCAAATATACATTCCTAAGCTTTCACTCTAATTTACCATGCATTCATTTGTTGGAAATATGCCTCAATAATCACAAGCTGAAACCTCCATTAGAGCCAAGTCGGTGTGATATCTATCATGTCTGGTCGACAAGCAGTTTGTATCATCATGGTTTGTTCAGGTCATTGTGACCTACCTTTTGTCTCACTGAACGGTTACACTTTGGTGCCTATCGCTATGACAAGGAGTGTTCGGTGTGACCTCTTAGCGCTCATGTAGATCTTTGGCCGACAGGCCATTCACTTGTTATCGGGGAGACTTATGGTGACCATGGGTTTTGGGATAACCTTTAGCGGCTCGGTGAGAAGTCCCAGCGAAGAGTTAAAGTCTTACCGATGGCGACACACTTGGAATCATCGGGGTAGCACTAAGGGTTCACTAAGAACTCTTAGCGAATGATAAGTGTCTCGCTGACAGTATGTTACATGTTATAGTCTTCAGCGTATCTTGTGGTCTATTGGTAAGAAATCTTACCGATGTATAAATGTCTCATCAATGATGGTTTATTTGTTGGTCATCGGAGTAACACGGCGACTCGGTGAGAAGTCTTAGCGAGAGCTACATGTCTCGCCGACAGTGCTTTATGTTGGAGCCTTCGGGGTAACATATGGAGTTCAGTATGATCTCTTGGTGAAGGGCGTATGTCTTGGCGACTATTGATAGCTTCGGGGTGACAATAGAGATATTGGAGAAACCTCTTGGGGATATCGGTATGTCTTTCCAACTATCCTTCGGAGCTCGGTATGACAAATGACTTTGGTATGACCTTTGGTGACTCAGTGTGAGGTCATGGCGATAGCGAGAGGTCTCGCTGACTACTTAATGGTTCGGTGTAACACAAGAAGGCTCGTTGAGATGTCCTAGCGAGAGTGATACTCTTATTGAAAGGAAAACTGAAGCTAATACATGTTGTAAGCTCAGTGAAACATCTTGGCGACTACGGTAACTCTTGGTGATGTTGATATGAAGTCTATGTGGCATCGGTGAGACACTGTCAGTGTCTCACCGAGATGCCAACACAATGCAAATTTTGTTGACTGTTTGACCGTCCTATGTGGAGTCTCGTGGACCAATGGAAGAAGCCGAATATGAACAGTTGGAAGATTGTTTGTTGCGACGGTTCTGTGAGGAAGCTCAACAGACATGGATCAACATGAATATACTCAGTGATTGCAGATTGTGATCGGTTGGATTATTAGTTGGTTCGAAGGTTGATTCGACAGGTCGTTGAGTGATTGTATCAGTGGATGAATTCTATTTTGTGGACTGTAACATGAAGGTTCCTGAAACAAGATTGTTCATGGTGAATGTTGTATAATGACACCAGAAAGATAAGTCTGGAATTTGTATGTAATCTTTGTTACTATAATACAAAGTGATTTCTCTTGGTGTGGTGGTTTTTTCTCCCGTAAGGGTTTTCCCACGTATATTTGGTGTTCATGTGTGATTGTCAAATACTTTTTTTTTGTTATCTGCTTCATAGTGGATCTTAATTGGACTATAATTATAAATTTTAAAGTGTATCTACATTCTTCCCTAAGGTATTGACATTAGGAGAATTATGTTTTGCATCTAATTTTCCTTTCAAGTGGTATCAGAGCCTGGCCAGTTGTGTTATCCCTGTGGGTACGTTGGGTTTTTTGTGTCAATTTTGTTTTAGTGGGAGTCTTGTAGAGTTTGTTATTTCTAATTACAGGTTGAGATGGCTAGTACATCTGGAAAGTTTGAAATAGAGAAGTTCAACGGCAGTAACTTTGAGTTGTGGAAACTCAAGATGGAGGATCTTTTAGTGGATTGTGATCTTTGGATTGACAGGTGACCTGGGCATGGGCAGAGATTGCGGGTTTGGATGGGGACTAGGAGTGGACAGGCGCGGGCCGGGTACAGGTTCCTTTGAATGTGCATGAGGAAAGGCTTGCCTCTTTGTGGAAAGACTAGCATCTAATGTCGAGGAGATCCTTGGTAGAATAAAGAAACTATTCCCTAAGAGGAAAAAGTTGTATTCTTGAAATGCGAGAAGAGGATACGTGGTTGATCATTTGAATGCATTTAATATGATATTATCAATTGACATCTGTTGGTGTAAAAGTGAAGAAGGATCGTTGTATCTTGTGTGTGTTCTTTGCTGGAGCTCAGCGGATCATTTGGTGATAGTTGTGGGAGTACAACATCTAGTTTCAAGATGGGAAGATGTTGTTGGTTCTTTGTTGTCGAGAAGAGATGAAAAGAAATCTTGAGATGGTGAAGAGCTCTTGTTGTGGGAGGAGGAGAAGGCCAGAAAGAAGGCAGAGGTCAGATTGAAGAATCAGAGAGGAGATCAAAGTCTCCTGGCAAGAAGTCCAAGGTGAAGTGCTAGAACTGTGGGCAACCTAGTCATGTCCAAAAGGATTGTAAAGAGGAGAAAAAGAAGGAGAAGGGCTCTTCCGATAATGGTTCTTCTCATAGTGATGAGTGATGCCTTCATTGCCAGCTACGCAGGCATCAAATGATACAGGCTGATTGATTACGGAGCATCTTTCCACGCGGCATCATAGAAGTGAAGTTTTATGAAGTATAGAAGAATAATGGTGGAAAAGGTGTACTTGGCGAGGTGATTCAACTTTAAGAGATTATTGGGCGGAAGAGTCGAGAATACAATTCCACGATGGAAAGAATTGAAAGGGATCAATAATATATCATATGTCTGGTCCCGGCTCCATTACTTCTGCAATAAGTATGTTGAATGATATCGGTACAAGAATCCGCGTTCTTTGAAATGGTACCAAGATAGTAGGAGTTCAATAGTGTTAGCTAGAAGGTGCTTTCCGAGTGGTACCACAATACAAAATTTGGATGCCTGGTACGATTCAATGTAGCGGTGTCTCACGGAAAGTCGAAAGTGCTCATATGTGGAGGTAAAGAGGAAATGTCCCTAATTATGTAAACTCTATGGAAGTAAAACTTCCAGCAGAGAAGACTATGCTCTGGCATCATAGGTTAGGCCACATAGGAGAGAAAGGTTTAAAAACTTTGAAGAACAAAAACCTGGTTGAGGGGCTTGAAGATTGTAATCTTGAATTTGAATTCTGTGAACATTGTATATATGGAAAGCAGCACCGTGTTTCTTTTTATTCCAATCCTCATAAATCTTCTAGTTTACTAGATTATATTCATTTGGATGTGTTTGGTCTAGTGAATGTTCCTTCTTTGTCTAAATCAAGATCCTACATGTCGTTCATTGATGATTATTCAAGAAGAGCATTTGTATATTTTCTAAAAAGTAAATCAAAGGTATTCAGTCGATTTAAGGAATTTAAGAACCTTCTAGAAAATTAGATTGGTAGAAGAATAAAATGCTTAAGGACTGATAATGGCGCTGAATTTTGTTCTGATGAATTTGAAAGATATTGTAAAGACCATGGAATTAAAAGACACAAGACTACACCTTATACTCCACAGCAAAATGGAGTTGCAGAAAGGTTCAATAGGACAACATTGATGGAGAGAGCACGAAGTATGCTCAGTAGTGCTGGCTTGGACAAGAAGTTCTAGGCTGAAGCTGTATCTACTGCATGTTATTTAATTAATCGTTCTCCAAATCCTGCTCTTGTTGAGAAAAAACCTTTGGAAGCGTGGGCTGGTAAGAAGCCCTCTCTTAGACATGTTCGTGTTTTTGGCTATGAGGCATATGCTCATGTGTTGGATGTGAAAAGATCTAAATTTGATAACAAGGCTGTCAAATGTATTTTTATTGGCTATAGTGTTGTTATAAAAGGATACAAGCTTTGGAATCCTGATAAAAAGAAGGTTGTATACAACAGAAGTGTAATCTTTCGTGAGTTGAAACCTTCCACTTTGGATCTACAGTCAGAGACAAAGTCAGAAAACAATAAGGATGTAGCATTAATTCCTCCTACACCAGAGAAAAAGGAATTGGAAATTCAAAATGTACCTGAAACTGAGGAGAGCTCGAACAGTTTTGAAAGTTCTGAAGAAGAAGAACCTCGGCCTCAGCAAGTGAGGAGGTCAACCCGTGAAAGAAAACAACCAAATAGGTATGGGTTCTCTTTGATAGATTATACTTGTGCCTATGCTTTAACTTCTAGCACTAATGAGCCTAGGACTATAAAGGAGGCATTTAAAATGTATGATTCAAACTCTTGGTTGGAAGCCATGAATGAAGAAATGGAATCATTGGAAAAGAATGAAACCTGGAGTCTAGTGCCCTTACCTAAAGGTAGAAAGTTTGTTGGTTGCAAATGGGTATTTAAGAAGAAGATTGGTCTAGATGGCAGTGTAGAAAAGTACAAGGTAAGACTGGTTGCAAAGGGTTATTCCCAAGTCGAGGGAATTGATTATGGGGAGATTTTTTCTCCTGTAGCAAAGCTGACATCTATCATATTTTTTTTGTCACTTACAGTAGCATATGACTTAGAGGTAGAACAGATGGATGTGAAGACAACATTTCTTCATGGTGATCTTGAAGAAGAAATCTATATGTCTCAACCTGAGCACTTTGTTGAAAAAGGTAAAGAAAAAATCGTATGCAAATTAAAGAAGTCTCTGTATGGGTTAAAGCAGTCACCTAGAATGCAGTACCAGAAATTTGATACTTTTGTATTGTCTTTGCGATTTGTGAGATCAAAATCTGATCACTGTGTTTATTATAAAGCTGAAAGTGATCAAGTACTTGTTATTGCTCTCTATGTTGATGATATGTTGTTCATAGGAAATAGTAAGCTAATGATTTATGATCTTAAGTCTCAGTTGTCTGCTAAGTTCGAAATGAAGGATCTTGGTGCAGCAAGGTATATTCTGGGGATGGAGATAACCAGGGACAAGAAGAATAGAAAACTATGGCTCAGTCAGAGTAAGTATATAAGGACTGTTCTTGAGAGATTTTGTATGTATGATTGCAAACAACTAGTGGTTCCAGTCATGCAGGGAACGAAGCTATCTATTGAAGACTGTCCAAAATCTCCTACTAAGATGGAGGACATGACCAGTGTACCCTATGCTAGTGCGGTTGGCAGTCTCATGTATGCAATGGTCTATACAAGGCCAGACATTTCCCAAGTAGTGGGAGTTCTTAGTCAATTTATGGCTAATCCAGGAAGAACGCATTGGGATGCTGTGAAGAGAGTGTTTAGATATTTGAAGGGAACTTCAGATTTTTCTTTGTGTTACCATGGGAATTCGATTGAATCATAGAGGACTCTCAGCATTCGTGGATATGTAGATTTTGATTGGGCAGGGGACATTGACAGTAGGAGGTCCACCAGTGGTTACATTTTCATGATGAATGGTGGTGCAGTGAGTTGGATGAGCAAGCGGCAGGCTGTAGTCGCTTTGTCCACTATGGAGGCTGAATACATGGTAGTTACTCATGCTTGTAAAGAAGCAATTTGGTTGAAACGTTTGTGTTCTAACATTGGTTTTGATGCAGGGGAAATAACTATTTTCTGTGACATTCATAATGCAATTTTTCTGGCAAAGAACCCTACTTTCCATGCCAGGATGAAACATATTGATGTACAATACCACTTTGTACGATATATGGTGGAGGATGGAAAGGTCAGTTTGGAAAAGGTTGATACTCTGGACAATGTTGTAGATTCATTAACGAAGCCAATGAGCATAAACAAGTTCAGGTGGTGTGCTAGTTCAATGGGCCTTAGTGCCCATGATTTTCAGTAAGTTATGTTGTGCTCTGGAGGTGCTTGTGTGATCTTCGTCAAGTGGGAGATTGTTGGAAATATGCCTCAATAATCATAGGCTGAAACCTCCATTAGAGCCAAGTTGGTGTGACATCTATCATGTCTGGCCGACAAGCAGTTTGTATCATCATGGTTTGTTTAGGTCGTTGTGACCTACCTTTTGTCTCACTGAACGGTTACACTTTGGTGCCTATCGTTGTGACAAGGAGTGTTTGGTGTGACCTCTTAGCGCTCATGGAGATCTTTGGCCGACAAGCCATTCAATCATTATAGGGGAGACTTATGGTGACCATGGGTTTTGGGATAACCTTTAGCAGCTCGGTGAGAAGTCCCAACAAAGGGTTAAAGTCTTGCCGACGGGGACACACTTGGAATCATTGGGGTAGCACTAAGGGTTTGCTAAGAACTCTTAGCGAATGATAAGTGTCTCACCGATAGTATGTTACATGTTATAATCTTCGGCGTATCTTGTGGTCTATCGGTAAGAAGTCTTACCAATGTATAAATGTCTCATCGATGAAGATTTATTTGTTGGTCATCGGAGTAACACGACGGCTCGGTGAGAAGTCTTAGCGAGAGCTACATGTCTTTATGTTGGAGCCTTCGGGGTAACATATGGAGTTCGGTATGATCTCTCGGCGAAGGGCGTATGTCTTGGCAATTGTTGATAGCTTCGGGGTGACAATAGAGATCTCAGAGAAACCTCTTGGCGATATTGGTATGTCTTTCCAACTATCCTTTGGAGCTCGGTATGACAAATGACTTCGGTATGACCTTTGGTGACTCGACGTGAGGTCCTGGCGATAGCGATAGGTCTCACTGACTACTTGATGGTTTGGTGTAACACAAGAAGGCTCGTTGAGATGTCCTAGCGAGAGCAATACTCTTATCGAAAGGAAAACTGAAGCCGATACATGTTGTAAGCTCAGTGAAACATCTTGGCAACTATGGTAACTCTTGGTGATGTTGATATGAAGTCTATGTGGCATCGGTGAGACACTGTCAGTGTCTCACTGAGATGCCAACACAATGCAAATTTTGTTGACCGTTTGACCATCCTATGTGGAGTCTCGTGGACCAATGGAAGAAGCCGAATATGAATAGTTGGAAGATTGTTTGTTGCGACGATTCTGTGAGGAAGCTCGATGGACATGGATCAACATGAATATACTCAGTGATTGCAGATTGTGATCGGTTGGATTATTAGTTGGTTCAAAGGTTGATTCGACAGGTTGTTGAGTGATTGTATCAGTGGATGAATTCTATTCTGTGGACTGTAACGTGAAGGTTCCTAAAACAAGATTGTTCATGGTGAATGTTGTTGTATAATGACACCAGAAAGATAAGTCTGGAATTTGTATGTAATCTTTGTTACTATAATACAAAGTGATTTCTCTTGGTGTGGTGGGTTTTTCTCTCATAAGGGTTTTCCCACGTATATCTGGTGTTCATGTGTGATTGTCAAATACTTTATTTCTATTATCTGCTTCATAGTGCATCTTAATTGGACTATAATTATAAATTTTAAAGTGTATCTGTATTCTTCCCTGAGGTATTGACGTTAGGAGAATTGTTTTCCGCATCTAATTTTCCTTTCATCATTGACACTTATGCTCACTGAAGTGGGGGAAAAATGTAAGGAATGAATTTGCACCCCTTGCAAATTCCACATTTATGCACCTCCTACCTTAGACAAGTTGAATTCGATGATGCTATTCCACATCCTTCATTCACTTCCCATCCACCTGGCAGTTATTTTTTGTGTCAATGGAGGATATATTCTGTCAGGGACGCTAGTGTGACGCATGGATGTCTGTGTGGTGTGTTGCTGTCCTGGAAAGATTATTTCCTCTAGAATTCATAGAGGCATTACAACTCTCCATTAGCGATGAAGTGTAACATTTTTGTGTCGTTGACCGACCTCAAATGACTCCTTTGCCTCCAATTTCATCTTCAAATTGCTATCTCATTCACTCTCCTCAACTTCTTGATCATTCAAACATTGGACAACACTTTCTTCACTCTCTTCACAACATTTGCACAACATTCTCACCTTTATTGAAGCAACAAGTTGGTGTTTGATGGAATCAATCTCCTCATTGTTGCGGAAACATTGACATTTGTAAGCTTGCGAGCTCACTCCTTCTCCCATTTTCCTTGAGTGTAAGTGGTTGAAGGTGATATTGTTCCATCTTCCATTCACTTAGCATCATTGTGTTGTTTTCATAGCATATTGCTTTTTAGCATAGTGCTTAGTACTTTCATTTCAATATATTTCTTTATCGCATTTCTCCTATCGTTGCTATACTGATTGTATGTGGAGGTGGAAACACCGAAGAGGGGGACTGACTGTGGTAGTCATCTATACACAACCCCAACATTTTTTTCTTATGTGTGTAGGTTGCTTTTCGAGTGAAGACTTCAAAGATATCAACTTGTGGGTAGGAAGGTGTGCTTTCCTCACCTTCTTTTGTTAATTCATAGATTAGATCAAGTTAAAGTATTCTTCTTGTTATTCAATTATTTAGTTGCTCTTTGATTTATGTTATTGTATTAACCTACACTTGCTAGTTCATTAGTAGACCTCTTTGAGTTTCAATTGTATTTTACACTCTATGTCTATATGGACACCAGTGGGCAATGAGATGCCAACATGCTATGTTGGAGTTCTCTAGTAGTGAGTTGCCTAAGTTATAGTTTAGACTCCAAAAACTTGCTCACCTGACCTCCTGAGACCCTCAGGTTGGTAGAAGGATAGAGGCAGATCAATTGTCCTTCCTTTTTATCCTTTTAAACAATCAAACATATCTTAAGCAATCCTTTAGCGTGAGGTAGATCAGGGCGGTTGATTGTTTTAGACCCTCCCATGACCCAGGGTCCTGGGCAGTTAGTCCCCCTCCTCTACATTTTATTACCATAGATAAGGTCACAAAAAAATTGATCCAACTTTCTCTTTGCTAGATTTTATGTTTTAGTTGAGTCTGGTTCTATGCTGCCCAAAAGTGTGAACCTTTTCTCCAAGTTTGGGTCTTGGGAGCAATAACTTCTTTATGAATCTACTCGATTGTATCAGCCCAATGTTCAGGGTTGACCTCATCATGAGAATTTTTTGAATACTACGATGAGTATGCAAAATGTTGAAACTCTTATCCAATATGTTGTGACCTTGGCCTTCCATGGCGTTGTTGGTAAAGGTCCTATGTTAGGGATAAAAAGGTAGTTGGATGTTGGGCCTGGACCTTCTTCTCCTAAGTTGCATCCCTGTTATTGGTGAAGAGAAGTTCTCTACTAAGAGCTTCAAGTTGGATGGTGATTCTTGTAAGCATAAGAGAAATTTTGATGATGAGATTGATAGCTCACCTATCTTTGGTCCTGCTCCTACTATGTGGTCTAGATTGAAGTTCAAATTCAAACCTCCTTGATTGGTTTTGTGAGTTTTGGGTCTTTCTAAAACTTTCTCACAGTTCTTGGCACCAGTCAAAAGCCTTGTTGGTCTTGTTGTTCTTTCAATTTCATGCTCTAGTCAAAAGAATGGCTTGTTTGTTGTTCTTCTTGGCTCACTGCTTGCGAGTCTCACTTCTTTTTTTCAATTTTCTCATTTTCTGTGAGTCACTTGCCTTCTGCATCTATGGCTACTTTGTAATAGGTACTGACCCTTCTAGTTTTAATCTAATCAAAACATTATAATTTTTTAATTATTATAAATAATAAATTTTAATTTTATCTAATTTAAAATATATTTTAAAATTTGTAATTTTATTTACAAACTAATCTATAGTATAATTTACATTTATTGTATATACATATTTTTTGTATGATAAAAGTTATCCTTCTAAAAATTGCCAAAATTACAATACAAATGAAATACACAAACCTTAAAATCAAGACCCAAGGAATTGTTAATGCAACATCATGCAAAACAAACACTTTAACAAAACTTGTTTAGTTGGTATGAGTTTTTTACAGTCCATGAAATTGTGATGTCAGTTTTTGGAAAAAACTATGTATATTTTTCTCTGTCATCTATAAAGACATTTCAAATAACACTCAGTGATCCATCATTTGGAAGAGGAAAAAATGAAATATGAGTGTAGACCAAGCCTAATAAAGGGTGGGGGAGATGAGTTGAGAGAGAGGAATTAAGAAATTAAAGAATTAAATATAATATAAATAAATAAATACACAATATAACACACAAAGAAAAATGTATATATAACAAAAAAATCTATATATACATAGTTTAATCCAAAAGTTGACATCAAAAATTGTTTAACTTTTCAATCTAAACATAACTATTAAATATTTTTGATCATTCATTGACAAGATCATTAACTTGCAAATGATCGTGTGATGCTATCAAACTAAATCCTATCAATAAATGTACATGTCTATATATATACATACATGTACACACATGTATACACATATATACACATATACCTATATATGTATACACGTGTATATGTGTATATATACATATATCATTATAAATATTTATTAAAAAAGATTTAATACAATAATATAATACAACTAATAATTATAATTTATTATGTTTTTACATAATTAATTTTTTTTAAATTAATAAAATATTTTATTAAACAATAATTTAGAAAGAAAATTAGATTTTTATATTGTTTTTTCATAATATTATAAATATATACACACTAGTATAAATATCTTAAATATCTCTTAATCTTAAACACTTAATCATGTGAAGTTAATATTTACTTTTATATTAAAATAAAATATATTTTATTTTTATATTATTTAAAATATATTTAACATTTAACCTATTAATTTGATTTGCATTTGTTGTATATATATTTTACTTCCATATGATAAAAGTCATCCTTTCAAAAAAACTGCCAAAATTACAATACAAATGGCATTACACGAAACTTAATATTAACACCGACAGGAATTTGCTAAGGGACTATCCTGAAGGACAAAAACAAAATTTGTTTTAACTTTCTCAATCTAAACGTAAATATTTTCCTTTGGAAGGCCATTCACTGGCAAAAGCTCCTCGTTAACTTGCAAACGATCTAACAATTCTTCCATCAAATACGATGATCTAATAATTTCATCGTTTTTGATTGTGCGCGATGAAGAGATTTAATATCTGCGAAAAATGTCCATTATAATTGACAGTTGTGAGGTTTTTATGTATTTTATACGCATTCCCACTTTCACCCAAAATGCCTCTCGACATAATTGAATCCACTTATTTATCATCCATCAATGTGAAAGGATAAGAAGAAAATTGTGTAACGCCATCTATTTATTCTTCGATCCCCATTCCATTCTATTCAATCATATAGCCTTGTGTGTTTTGTTTCCCGCTGCTTTGATCTGTTCTGCAATGGCTCCTCTTTTCTTGTTCCCTTTGATGATACTTTCCATCTTTTCAGTCACCGCTCTTCCTTACTCTTATCAACACCAACAACAACAATTGCTCTTGCGAATCAAAGTTGCCATTTCACACAATAACGCAACTTATCTGCCCGACTGGACTCCCCATCTACCTCTTTGCAATTGGTCTCGTCTTACCTGCGATACTTCCTCTCACTCCGTCCTTGCCCTCGATTTATCCCAGATGAATTTAGATGGCACCATTTCTCCTCTTCTCGGGAATCTTTCCTCACTTCGATCCCTCGACCTCTCCAAAAATGCCCTCACTGGTCACATTCCACCTCAACTAGGCCAGCTTCCCCGTATGCAGAAACTCTGGCTCTACGGTAATCAATTACAAGGAACAATTCCTGCCTCTCTCTCCGCTTGCCGCAGTTTGTATGACCTGAGACTACACAATAACCAACTGCATGGCAGCATTCCGCCTGAGCTGAGTTGCCTCACAAACCTGAAGTATCTTTACTTAGGAGCAAACGATCTCACAGGTACCATTCCCCCTTCTTTACGAAATTTGTCCGCCTTAGTTGAATTGAACTTGGGAGAAAATGATCTTACGGGTCACATTCCCCCTGAATTGGGCAAGCTCACTCAACTGCAGGTCCTTTACCTTTATACAAATAACTTATCAGGCACCATTCCCAGCTTTTTAGGAAATCTCTCGGAATTGGCTTATTTATCCTTGTCAAAAAACCATCTCCAAGGTCCCATTCCCCCTGAATTGGGCATGCTCACTCAGCTTCAATTACTTTATCTTTTCACAAATAACTTATCAGGCACTATTCCCAGCTCTTTAGGAAATCTCTCAAAATTGACTGATTTAGAACTGGGAAAAAATAATCTCACGGGTACCATTCCCCCTGAATTGGGCATGCTCACTCACCTGCAGGTTCTTTACCTTTTTACGAACAACTTATCAGGCAACATTCCCAGCTTTTTAGGAAATTTCTCGAAATTGACTTATTTGGATTTGGGAAAAAATGATCTCACGGGTACCATTCCTCCTCAACTCAGCCAACTTCCCCGTATGCAGATACTCGATCTGCAACGGAATCAATTACAAGGAACAATTCTCCGTTCTTTAGGAAATCTGTCCGGCTTAGCTATTTTGGATTTGTCACACAATAATCTGAAAGGTACCATTCCCCCTGAATTGGGCATGCTCACTCACCTGCAGGGTCTTTATCTTCACGCAAATAATTTATCAGGCGCCATTCCCAGATTTTTTGGAAATCTATCTATGTTGACTACATTATATTTGTCAGAAAACCATCTCCAAGGTAGCATTCCGCCTGAATTGGGCATGCTCACTAGCCTGCAGCTTCTTTTCCTTTATCAGAATAACTTATCAGGCACCATTCCCAACTTGTTAAGAAATCTCTCAAAATTGACTTATTTAGATTTGTCAACGAACAATCTCGAAGGTACCATTCCCCCTGAATTGGGCATGCTCACTCAGCTGCAGGGTCTTTACCTTTCTACAAATAACTTATCAGGCACCATTCCCAGCTCTTTAGGAAATCTCTCAGAATTGAATGCTTTATTCTTGTCAGAAAACCATCTCCAAGGCTCCATTCCCTCCTCTTTAACAAATCTCTCCAAATTGAGGAGATTATGTTTATCAAAAAACCAACTTAGTGGGCTTATTACATAAAAATTGGCACCAAGCTCTCCAATTTATTGGAAACAATATATTGGGTATATTGCTCCAGGTGATTTTTTGAGCTTTCTTTATATTGGCATTATCATTTCCTTTAATATTCTTTTAATAATTTTATGAATAAAATTGACCGCAGAGTATGGATTGGGCGGGAGTGTTTGTATGAAGGGAGATGCTTAAAGCTTATGGAATTATGATATTAGAGAAGAAGCCGAGCGATGATCTGTTTTTGGGAGACATCAACCTTCACAAGTGGGCGAGGTCAGCGTTTTCAAATAGACCGGCAGCTATTGTTGATAGACGTGAATGAAAGCATGGAAGACAATATGTCTACTTTCTTTCGTTTACATTGGTTTGCTTTGTACAGCTGCTTCCAATTTAACGTCTGACAGTCAAAGTTCTACATTTTAGATGTTCTTTAATTTACTAAGAAGTTTTAGTCCATTATGCTTGCTACTTTCAAGTTTGTCTTGCATCACAGCTTAGCCTTCTTTCGTGTAAAAATCCTCCTTTCGGTAAATCCAACTGTTTCAGAAAGTATAATGTTGTCTATATACTTACTGAAATACTGCAAAACGTGCAACATATTGTCTTATTTATAGCATTTCCTTGGTATTCATTAATCTCCGAGCACAAAAACATGAGATTAATCTGGATGCCGTATCAAGGGTGATATATTTGTGGCGAGAAAGGATATAGCATGAATAAGAATTTAAAGATCATCGATTTCTTAAGTTGTCTGAATAATTTGGAATAGTTAAATAAATGAAGAATCATCGAACTGCTTGCGGAATTCATTCAATTTTTTTAAACCTATAATCAGATAAAGTATAACTGAATATACCTTGTAATTGAGCATTTGAAATCTGATAAAATATGTCTTACACTACATAAATTGCATCAAAATTTGTAGCTACTATGAGGTTGCACATCCTATCCTAAATATTAAATAAAGAGGATAGTTAAGCGTTATGAATATGGTCTGACATGGATTTAAGGTCAGCCAACTAGGGTTTGAGCTGAGATTTCCTAACTTATGCAGAGAGTAAGTTAAAGTTTTAATTTTTAAGAATGGATTTGACGTTTTGATGAATTGAATCCAATCTCAGCGAGAACAGATTTGTTCAACAGGCCATCACGCCGTCTGTAAGATTCTGGGTTTTGTATAATTCTCGAAGGTCGAATATATTTTCACCTAGAAAAATTAATGCAATGTCATCCCAGTCCCAATAGATATTTGTAAAGGAGGCAAAATTTCTTTTAAATTGTGATATAAGATTTCTCTATATATTTAACTATCTCTTTATGAACTGTTTATATTTTCAGACAGAGTCTAATTTAATGATCAGGATGCTCACTATGTATATATTTAGGTGGAGAGTATAGAGGCAGTGCCAAAAGTCTTGAGTAGATTAGATGGTTCCGTGGAATATTTCATCGGCTAACGAACATTTTGTATAAGTAGGATACGATGCCGCCAACATTTTAATGTCCAAAAAATACCAGGGTTATATATCGAGCAGGCACTAAAAACTCAGAGAATATTGGCCCCTGGAAACAAATCGAGAATAGATTGAATGATACGATCCTTTCCTCTCACCATCAGAATATTGTGGTGAATTTAAAGTTTAATCCCGAGTATTGAACCGTCTTTTTGAGGCACTGCGAATCAGCCAGGAAGCTTTGAATTTCATTAAACATCACCATACCAAATTATTTGAAACTTTAAAAAATTTAATTAGAAAGTATGTGAGATGATTTGGAAATCAGAAGCCTAGTTTAGATCTTACATCAACCCATATTTATTGAAGGAAGAGGCAGAGGAGAATAGAAACACAAACAAAAACATAAAATAACAGTGATAAATAAAACAGAGGACAAACAAAACTGTATTATATGAATTTCATATTTCAAAATATACAAAGATTAAAACCATAAAACACAGTCTCGAAGCTGCTGCTTGTTGATTTCACTCAAAAACAGAGTGTATGTTCGTTGGCTGTCTCAAACTATTGCTACAACAATACTTAACTCCTCTATTTTTTTCTTTCATTCCTTCATGACAAAAGACTACCTAAACCTACGTATATGAAGAGCAAAAGAGGCAAAATAAAACATTAATTACAATTAAATTTTCCTGCGTGGAAAAATATAGCAAAGGAGATTTGCAATTAATTTATATTTGAAATTGTCAAAAAGAAGCTAATATGAATTTGAGCTGGTGATTGAAATCTCACACGTATGAGTAGTCGATAACTAGGAGAGTGAAGAGGATACAAAGAAGTCATGGCAGGTAGTTGGGATTAATTTCCAACACTCCCTCTTAATCACAACTATTGTCATCTATGATGTCCAAACTATCTCTTTGATGGACAACTTTTTTTTTCCAATGGTTTAGTGAAGATATATGCCTACTGTTCTTCAGACCTACAATGATTCAAAATAATTTCTCCATCATTGATCAACTCTCTAATGAAGTGATACCTTGTGTCAATGTGTTTACTTCTATTATAAATCTGGTTAGTGCTATTGCAGAGTAGTTGTCACAATAGATCTTAGTCGATTCTTCTTATTCATGCTTTAAGTCTCTTAATACTCTTCTCATCCAAATTGTCTCTTAATGAAGTGATACCTTGTGTCAATGTGTTTACTTCTATTATAAATCTGGGTAGTGCTATTGCAGAGTAGTTGTCACAATAGATCTTACTCGATTCTTCTTATTCATGCTTTAAGTCTCTTAATACTCTTCTCATCCAAATTGTCTGACATGTTGCCCCTGTTGTTGCTACATATTCAACTTCATATGTGGAAAGGGAAACAATGGGTTGTTTATTGGAAGCCCATGAAATGACTCCCAAACCCAAATGGAATACATATCCTGGTGTGTTTTATTATCATCTACACTTCCTACCCAATCACTCTTCGTATATCCAATCAACTTAAACTCATTTGTTGCACTATACAAATTACCATAGTTCCACGGGGACACGTCCCCCTCGAAAAAGTGGTCGTCTTGGAGACGGGGACGTTTCCGAGACGCGGAGACGTCGGGGAAATGTCCCCCCGCCGTCCCCCCGTCCCTTTGCCGTCCCCCTGGGCGTTTCCTTCACAAGGAGTCTTCTTCGCATCTCGAAGTCTCCTCGGAGTCTCCCGCGTCCCCTGCATCCCCTTATTAAAATAATATTTTTAAAAAAAAAATCAAAAAACAAAGCTTTATAGCCTTTAAGTTTTCATTTATCATAAGACATGAAATATTTTTAAATTTTAATATTATATTACTATAATTAAAATTTAAAATATAATATATTATTAATTATTATATGATTAAATTTTATTATTTTATGACTTACTCTAAAGTAAGTCTTAGACTTGAAGACCAAATGAATTTTTTTTTCCACGGAGCATTTTTTATTTTTCATGCCCTATGCAACTGTGGCGAGTGGCGTGAGAGTCAGACTGAGAATTGGAGCCAGAACTCGTTAGTCGTTATTCAAGTGATTCAACTTTAGGTCTTCAAGCGAATTTTATTTAACCAGGTAGGTTTTCGTTTTTATTTTTTTAATATTTTATTGTTTTTCAATGTTTCATTGTGAATGTGTAATGCGGCTGCGGGCTGCCAAAGTTCCAAACCCGACACACAAGAAGGGCATTAGAAATAACAGATGCCTCAAAGAGGTGTCCGCTCATGGACTAGTCGCAGTCCATGAGCGAACACCCCTTTGAGGCATTCGTTCCACAGTTTGGTGTCCGCTCATGGACTGGTCGCAGTCCATGAGCGAACACCCCTTTGAGGCATATGTTCCACAGTTCCACGAAACTGTGGAACAGATGCCTCAAAGGGTGTCCGCTCATGGACTACAACCAGTCCATGAGCGGACACCTCTTTGAGGCATTTGTTCCACAAAAGTAAAAATTAAAAAATTAAAAAAAAATTCAAATTTTTTTATGAATTTCAATTTTCAATTTTCAATTTTTAATTTTATTATGCCTCTTGGGCTATGCAAAATGTGGAAGCACAAGCAAGGCATGTGAACTGTTTGACTAAAATCAGTCAAACAGTTCACATGCCTTGCCTGTGCTTCCACATTTTTTGTCAAACAGTTCACATGCCTTGCCTGTGCTTCCACATATTGCATAGCCCAAGAGGCATAATAAAATTAAATTCATTAAAAAAATTGAACAATCAAACAGTTCACATGCCTTGCTTGTGCTTCCACATTTTCATTTTGATTTCAAACTTCAGTCAAACAGTTCAATTCTGTGATTGTCAAATAGTTCACATGCCTTGCCTATGCTTCCACATTTTGCAAAGCAAACAGTTCACATGCCTTGCATGTGCTTCTACATTTTCATGCATTCAGCATTCTGTCAAACAGTTCACATGCCTTGCCTGTGCTTCCACATTTTGATTTTGATGCTTGCATATCTTGCAATATTGCAATTCATGAGACCACATTTCTTTCTAAGTTTTAGACTTTTACTTTTAGTTTATAGGTCTGATTTTTAAATTTTTTTGTTTACATCGTAGGTCTGATTATTTTTTATTTTTTAACATTGTTTTTGCAGCAGCATCATCATAATGAGTTCACACAACATAAGTGATGATGAACCAGACATTCAAAGTGCAAATGATTCATCAGATGATCCTGACTTTCAAATAGGAGGGGAGGTTGAGGGTGAAGTTCAACCACAAGTACAACATGGTTCAGCCTCAAATACTCAAACTACCACAAGTGGTAGTAAAGATAATAGCTGCCCTTCAGAACTCCTTCAAGAATGGGCCAAGGGCCCCTTTGATCCAAAAAAGCCTTTAAAACAATTTGCATCCAAGATAGCAGCAAAGCCTGGGGCAACTAGGGGCACTAGATTATGGAAGTGTCACATGTGTGAGCTTACATGGTTTGGCAGCATTACAAGAACTAATGCACATTTTCTTCTTGTTCAAAGCAAAGGTGTAGATGTATGCAAAGTTGTGGCAAGTAATTTGAAGTACAGGGCTGAAATTTTAAAATTATGGGGTTGTAATGAGGATGAAGTGCCTACATCTGCTACATTGCAACATAAGAGTATGGGTGATCAGATTTCAGCAGTGTCTACTTCTACTTTGCAGAGTCAAAGGCCACCAAATCCGTTCAGTTCAAGTGCAGCAGAGCCTAGGGGGAAACGTAAGATGGCATCTTCACAACCTTTAGCAAGTTTATTCAATGTGTAGGCAAAGGATGAGGCAGATGATGCCATTGGAAAATTCTTCTTTGCCAATGGAATTCCATTCCACATGGCTCGCTCTCCTTATTATAAGGAAGCTGTGTCAAAAATAATAAGGGCAGGACAATCATATGTGCTACCAGGGGAGAATAAATTGAGGACAACAATCTTGGATCAAAACTATTCCAAGATTAATATTTTGATGGAGAAGATGAAGAGAACCTGGGTCACAAGTGGATGCAACATAGTCATGGATGGGTGGACGGACATTAGGCATCGTCCACTCATCAATATTATCGTCACATATGTAGCAGGCCCTTATTTCCTTAGGGCTATTAATTGTTCAAGGCATAGCAAGGATGCCCATTATCAGTTTCAGATCCTCAAGGATGCTGTAGAGGAGGTTGGGCCACAAAATGTGGTGCAGGTAGTGACAGATGCGACCCATGTGTGCAGAGCTGCAGGGAGGTTGATTGAGGCAGCCTATAGACATATTTTTTGGACTCCTTGTTGTGTGCATGCTATGAATAATGCACTCAAGGACATGGGTAAAATCAGTTGGATCAAATCTATAGTTAGTGATGCTAGAGATGTGCAGATGTTTATCTGCAACCATCATCATTCACATGCACTTTTCAGGTCCTCCAAGAAGGAATTCCTAAAGCCTATAGAGACTCGGTATGCATCATACTTTATTCTCTTGGAGAGGATGCTTGAGTTGCAAGAGCCATTGCAACTAATGGTAATGACAGCAGAATGGAATAGATGGCTTGAGTCAAAGACACAGTAGGGATTGAGGGTTAAGGAGGTGGTGAAGAATGATGTTTTTTGGGCTGATGCCAAATATATTGTCTCCATCATTGAGCCAGTCTTCAAAGTTATTAGATTTGGGGATTCTAATGCACCTTCCCTTGGAGAGGTATACGAGTGCATTGATTCCATGCTTGATCAAATGAAGGATAAAGTTTGAGAGAAGGACCCCACAATGCAATTCTACACCGAGCATATTTATCCAATCATTCAGCATAGATGAGAGAAACTCAACACTCCCTTACACATGGCTACCTACGCATTGAACCCAAAGTGGTATGTGCCACGTCCCGACAGAGTGACACCTATGAAGGATGTTGAGGTGAAGGAAGGATTCATGAAGGCCATTGACAAAGTGTATGATCCTATAGAGGCCAACTTGCTTTGTACCGAGTGGACAAAATTTGCTACTCTTTGGGGATATTCAGAGGCAGCCAAAGTAGATTTGGAGACTATGTCACAGGAGGACCCCAAGTTGTGGTGGACTATGCATGGGCCTAGATCTTTGATTACTACTCTAGCCATTCGTTTGTTGTCCTAGGTTTCTAGTTCTTCTGCTTCTGAGAGGAACTGGTCCACTTATAACTTCATCCACTCGGTTAAGAGGAACAGGCTCACTTCTAGGAGGGCATAGAAGCTTGTGGCTGTCCATAATGCCTTATGTCTCATTGATCACAGCACAACTACATACAAGGAGAGTCCAACAGCCAGATGGGATGTAGAGCCAGAAGAGCTAGCATAGATAGATGAGGATGCTACACAGACAGGGCTGGTTGGTATTGGTTTAGATGAGCTTGAGTATTTGGGGTCCTCGTCCGATGGTTCCAGTGATGAGGAGATTGGCATGGAGCTTGGAGTTGGAGATGATTAGATCATTAGAGGCATCAGGCCATTAGCTATTTAGTATTTACTATTTTCTTTTTGAAGTTTGAAGTTTGAACACTGTTGTGTTCATAACTTGATACTTGATTGTAATTATGAATCATGACTATGAAATTTTGAAATTCAAATTATGAAACAACTAGTTCTCATTCCAATCACAATGTCTATTAAGTTACAAGTATATTTTCATTTTGATTTTCATTGTTTCAATGTTCACTAGTTCAATGAAATCATTGCAATGTGTTTAAACTCTAAAATTTACTTATTCCTTAGGCTTTTACAGTTATACATCTTTTTATAACTAATTTTTCAAGTACTATATGTATTTCAGCGCACCGGCCCCCTGCCGCCCCCTCACCGTTGTCCCCCTGCCGTCCCCTTGCCATCCCCAAACTTAGGCCCCCCGCCCCCGCACCCCCAAAACCCGTCCCCTGCCGTCCCCCCATCCCCGTCCCCAAAACTTGGTGGAACTATGCAAAATACCATATCCCTTGGTCTCATTTACATACCTCAAAATTCTTTTAGCTGCTAGCTAATGTGTCTCCTTTGGAATCTCCATAAATCTAGAAATCAAACTCACTATATACATTATATCAAGTCTAGTTGCAATCAAGTACATTAAACTTTCAACCATGTTTTTTATATAGGGTTGGATTCACATTACTTTTTATTAGGTAAGCAGGGTTTTGGAAGGGCCCTGAACCTTCTACAAGAAAAAGATGGAGCGTGAAGCACAACCAGACAACAACTAACACCTAAAAAAGACAAAAAAACTAAAAGACTGCCCAACCCACCCAAAGTCGAGGTGGTTTAAAAAATTGTTCCAATGAGATTTTCTTTATCTCAAAACGAGGATCCTTCTCCCTAAAACTAGCTTTCTTGGAACAGAGAGGAGTCATACAATCGTTGGCAGAACCTTCACCCATTCCCAAGGCATTAAAATCCATAGGGGTATACCCTTTAAGATCCACTTTTTGGACTTCCTGAAAGGAAGGAGTAATGAATTCATCCTTAGAATATGGCATATGATCTTTCTTCTTCCAAACAAAGTGTTGTTTCTTATTCTTTAAACAAGTAGTGGAACTATGACTCACTATCCCACAAGAATGGTAGATAATTGGAGACTAGTCTTCATAGTCAATTTGTTGCACCCAAGTTACAGATTTTGAAGACAAGGTAATCTGAGTGGAGAGCTTCTAATTTTTCTCCACAAACATGTACAAAATATTGTAAATAATAAGCGCTTCATAAGTTTAGTGATCTTATTAGTAGAAAAATATTGCCTAAAAGAATTATCAATAGACATGAAAATCTTTTCATTCCAAAATTCTGAGGGTAGCCCATGTAGGTGAACCAAAATAGGAAAATCGAATGTTTTTAACATAGGGTTGAAATGAGGTGACCAATTTTGAAGACTTAGACCATTAAAGCCCAGAAACCAAGGACCATAAATAAGGACCCTAGATCTATCCTCTTGACAAGAAAAGGAAAAAAAAACCATTCAACATTGTTGATACCTCAACCTTGTCATAAAGCTTCCAAATATGAAGGATCCATCTTCTAAAAGTATCAATATTGGGACGATTACCACAAAACCTCCCAACAAATGAGCTCCTAAACCAATCAAATGTCTCATCAGGAAGAGAATCAGGAACATCAATAATGATTTGTGCATCCTCCATCTTCTCAAGAGAGATGCCCAAAATAGAACACACAACAAAACAACCTTCCTCCACACCCCTGGGGGAAAAAATAGTAGCAACCCTAGGAGAAGAAACACCAGCCTCAAGAACATCAAAAAGAGATGAAACAACATCAAAATCATCAACCTTTAACAAAAACCCCCCTCTTCCAGAGCAGAAGAAATGGGCATAGGGAAAAATGTATCCTTGTGCACCATAGTAGAGGACAAAACCCCCTTAGAAGGGAAAATAAACTGTTGGAGTAACTAGGACATCACTTGATAATTTATTAATCATTAATTAATTATTAGGTCCCTTATTACTTTAATTACTTAAGCTAAACTTAGGAGTATTTTTTATTATTAGATTAGACTATTTATAGGTCAAGTTGTCTCATTGCATGAGATTATGACACTTGTCACAATCTAATCAAATCCTTATCTAGGGTTTGCACTTTTTCTTTTATAAGCATTAATTTGTACTTTGTAACAATCCAAGTATTCATTTAATATAATTATAGGTTAATCTCAATATCATATGCTTGTGTGGATCAATCGCTTTCTCTCTTGGTTACATAATCAGTTGCTTTGGTCTCTCATTTGTGATGGGTGTTTTGGTTGTAGGTGATTTTTGGGAGCTATGGGGTTCACTATCAACTCCAACAAAAACTATTTTCTTAGAACCAAAAATTGGTCACCATTAGTGGCCTCAACCATAGGAACCTCAACAAGCTTATTCGCCTTAAAAGGGCATCCAAGAGGATATTCATGAGAAACTCATCCTCTTCACTTGGGACATCCCCATCACAAGGCAAGAAATCAAAGGTAGTCAAGGAGGAGGGAAAATCTTCTTCCTCCCTCACCAATCATCCTCACTAGCTATTTCATCATTAAAATCATCCTCATAGCTTGAAGATTGAAGGAATCGTGTCATCAAAAGCCACAAACATGCCACCAATACTGGTGCAAGCATAGCCAAAGATAGTCATCAACACCATAGGGGAGAGAGCCCTTCTCTAGGGATCAACTCCAACGCAATCCAACTGTCTCACCATCATTAGAGCCTCCCTCACCATTTTTGTCTTTTGTAGAGGAATCCAAACAAATAACACCACCCTCACATAGGGTTTTCGTCACACCTTTCTTCACTCCATGCTTCATTTTGTCTTGCTCCAATTATGAAATTTCTTATATGAGCACTAAATCCACATTATTGCTACAATCTTATTTACTTTAATTTTAGACCTATGGCTATTGGTGTTGGAGTAGACTTGTTTTTTTTTCATTTTAAACCTCTTCAAAATCTTTGTTGCATACTTTGATTGATAAATAAAAATCCCCTTTCATTTGTTTCACTTCTATGCCTAGAAAATACCTTAATAACCCTAAATTTGTCATCTCAAACTCATTTTTATAGCCTCTTTGAAATCAACAATGAGAATATCATCATTCCTTGTAAAAATTAAGTCATTTACATATAAATAACAATTAAAATTTTACCATCACTTTCCTTGATGTAGAGAGTGGGCTCACCATCACTTTTACTAGCCATTGCTCAAAAATATGAGTATTCTTCTATACCATACCTATGGTGCTTGCTTAAACCCACAAAAATATTTATTCAACATATACAAATTATCTTCTTGTCTTGGGACCTTGTATCCAAGTGGCTTCTCCACATAAACTTCCTCTTTCAACACTCCATTTAATAAGGTTGGCTTGACATCTATTTGATATACCTTCCATTTGTGATGGGATGCAATTGCTAAGACTTCTCTCACAATTTCCATTCTTGCAACTAGAGCATATGTTTCATCATAATCTCTTCCAAGATGTTGTTTATATCCCTTAACAACTAACCTTGTTTTATGTCTTTCAATCCTTCCTTTTGCATTTATTTTGGTCATATAGACCCACTTACTCTTATCACCTCTTTTCCTCTTGGAAGACTCACTAAATCCTATGTTTGATTTTTTTCTAAGGATTATATTTCTTCATCCATTGCATCTTCAAAATGAATAGGATCATCTACATGTGAATATAAAACAAAAAGAGAATTCAAACTTACACTACTCTCACCTTCATTTTGCTCATAAATATCTCTCATACTTCTAATTTTTTGTCTTCTCAAGCTTGCCAATGTTGGATTTGATGTGTTACTTGAGGTTGAACTTATAGAATGTGTACTTGATGGCTTTGCACCAAGAATGCATATTGTTGATGGTGTTTTTTGTCCACTTGAAGGAGTTCTTGCTTGAAAGTGTGGAGTTGTCATTGTACTTGTTGAAGGTGTCACTTGAGAACCACTTCGTTGAACTTGAGTGAGAGTAGGAGTCATTGTAGAAGGGGTATTTGTTGTTATTAATTCTCATTTATCCTCTCATGGTAAACTTGTTGCTACATTTATTGTTTTCTTTAAACTTCCATCCCATGCTTCCTCTTCTATGAATTACACATCTTTGTTAATTATAACCTTGTGGTTATTGGATTGTATAACTTGTAAGCCTTTGATTTATCACTATATCCCATGAATATGGATTTTTCTCTCTTGTTATCTAATTTATTTCTCAATTAATCAAGAAATGTGCATATGCCACACATCCAAACACTCTCATATGAGAAACACTATGTTTTCTTCAAGTCCATGCTTCTTTCAAAACCATATAATTATTTACAGTTTTGGTTTGACATCTATTCATTATGTAGGTTGCACATGCTGCAACTTCAGCCCAATATTCATTTGAAAAATTATTTTCTTTTAACATTCTCCTAGCCATTTTCATGATTATTCTATTTTTCCTTTCAACTACACCATTTTGTTGAGGTGTATACCTAGTAGTGAATTGCTTGTTGAAACAAAGAAAATAGGTGTTAAAGAGGGAATAATAGGGGGTTCACCACAATGATAAAAACTATAGATGGATGGACCTATTGTCCTTTATTTTATTAGGAAATGAGATCCACACAAGTAATTGACTTACAACCCTTAGGTGAGTCAGTTCAGTGAGGGAATCTACTGACATCTTTATGATTGAGGACGAGGTTATCACCCTAAACAACACTTTTGGGAGAAAAACTAAAAATATCAAATCAACTCAATTATGTTCATTCAAACTTGAAACATCAATTTAAAGCTCAATACAAATAGAAACAATAAACTTTCTATAGATTTGAGAAGGGTTAAACACTATGTACTAGTCACCAAAAAGTAGTTTCGAGAGGCCAACTGGAACTCATTCACCAATGGGCGAATGGGTTTTTGAGTAGAGGTTTCAACTAGATTTTGGGAGCCTCTGATGATAGTCTGTAGCTTCTATTTGATTCAGGTTTCATTGTCGGAAAGTCAAAAATAAATCTTGTAGGTGAGTTTTCATGGATTGACGACAACTTTGACAACTTTTGCAACTTTGACAACTTTTTCAATTTTGGTCTTCAAGAGATCTTCAATCCTTCTTCAACCTATGATCTATAACATAAACACAAGAGGGAAAAATTGTTTGTTTTTAGTGAATGGGGGTTTGTCTTGGTCAAACCCCGTTTGGGTAATTAAACCTTGAATTGAAATAATGAAATGGGGAAGGATTGATGAATGAACAATTCTATGTTGCAACTCACCGAACCCTTTAATAAACCTCTGGAAGTATGAAATATTGAGCTTGATCTTGCATGAAATGGCTTCAATGGATGTGGATCTTGATGCTTGAATCTTGACTTGAATGCTTGACTTGGATATTTGAAACCTACATCACAATGTTAGCTCCAAAAACATGCATGATGCAAAAATACTTTGACATGATGCTTGAGATCTTGATTGATGCAATAAATCACTGATAAATCTTCTCTTGAATTCCCTTGATCATAATCTTTTCTCATGTAAACTTGAATTATGCTCTCATAAAAATGCTAGGTATCTTAGGATTAAATTGATGAAATAACCTTGTATTTATAGGTATGTATCCTTAATTTCCCAAAAATTAAACATTACAATCCAAAATTGAAATTTGAATTCAGGGACAATAAAATACCACCAAAAACATATTTTAAATTTAGGTTCAAATGCCTAGGGAGGACCCATTCGCCCATGGGTGAATGGGTCCTAGGTCCCTATTCCTGGAACACACATTGCTCAAGGTAAAGTATTATGTGTTGGCATTAATTGGTGTTGGGTTTCCTCTTTGGAAAATATAATTTATTAGGCTTGCAGATGTAAAATAGGGCTTATTAAGGCATAATTAAGTTCAATTTAATTCAATGGACTGAAAGAAAGTGTGAAAATGTAAAGGAGTTGTAGTAACAAAAAAAGTATCATTTTTCCTTTGTTTGGGAATAATGAACATTGAATTAATTTAATTTTGCCTTGGTCTAATGTTGTAATGTATTGTACAGATTTACATTATTCTAGGGTCCCTACTTAATTAAAATGTACTTAAATTATACCTTGCTAAGGTGTTGTAAAGTGTCGTAACACACTTTCACACTTTTCTAGGGTTTATTTAATTAATGGAGCCTAATGGGCCCCTTTTAATGAAATGTACTTAATTTATACCTTATTTAGGTGTTGTAAAGTGTTGTAACACACTTTCACACTTATCTAGGGTTCATTAATTAATGGTGGTTAATTAAGTTTAATTGGACCCTTTAATTCAAATTCAAGCCCTCTTTTCAAGGATCTACCCTGACATCCAATAATGATACTGTATGACATTTAATTTGTAAAATCTGATGTCCTGAAAAATGTTGCTAGGACCTATTTTCCTTTACTAGTGAATGAGTCCTCTCCACATAGGATACCCTTTTATTTGCATTTTTGAGGTGGGTTTTTTATGTTATTTCACCTCCCCGAAGCTTGGTCCTGGAAATTGTGCCAAGACCCATTCGCCTTTAGTGGTGAATGGGTCCTCCTTGAGTAGGACACCCATTTTTGAATTTAATTATGGTGAGATCCTTATGATTTTAATACCCAGATCTATGGTTGACTTGAATTATTTGAATTTTGGGGTTAATCTCCTAATTTAGTATAAACAAGGGGTTAATTCACATAGTTTCATCCTAAGAAATCCTAGATCTTCATGAAGACTCAAGAGTACATTCACAAGAGCATTATAGAGCATTTCAAAGACATTCAAGGGTAGATTATTGAGAGTTTATTGCAGCAATTCAAAGTCATTTCATCATTTCAAGGGTGTAGTGCATTCATGCATGTTGTTGAGCTAAGATAGTTGATGTAGCATTGAAGATCCATCTTGCAAGCATTGTTATACATCTTATTTGAGATCAAGATCTACATTTTTCATGGCCACTTCATGTTAGATTGCATATTTGCATTCCAAGACCACATCCAAGATATCATGAATGATATGTTTCATGTTTCATGCTTCAATTTCCTTATTTCATCATTCAGTTTAATTACCTACAAGGGGTTTGACTTAGGCAAACCCCTATTCACTAACAATCAACAAGTTTTTCTTCTCTTGAATGTGTATTTTCAGATTTATAGGTTGAAGATCAAGTGGGGAACAAATTGGAATCAAAATTGTCAAAGTTGTCAAGGTGCAAATTTGTCATCTACATTGCAAGATCAAGGAAAGAACTCTACAAAATTAATTTCTAACTTTCAGGAGCTGGAAACCTGGGAATTGAGAGTGTAGAAATTGAAGTACAAAACCCAAAATTCAGTTTTCTGAAACCTTAAAAGGACTCATTCGCCGCTAAAGGCGAATGAGTCCTCAATAGGGCTTGAAGCAATGAAAACTTGGGATCTTGGAGTGAAAACTGAGAGGAATAAAACCCAAAAGCCAGTTTCTAGAACCCTCACAGGGACCCATTTTCCACTAAAGGTGAATGAGTCCTTTGTGGCCTAAAAACAAGTTTTCTACAAGGTACACATCATTTAAAGCTCTCAAAACTCCCATTTTCATTACTATAATAGTTATGGTTAGTTTCTTATTATTATTTGCACATGTTTTGGCCCTCATAATTGAATGTTTTAATAGGAGAAAGCATTTGTGGTTTATCATCTCATGGTGGTAAACTCTACTTCTATTAAACATTTTGGTGAACCTGACTCATTGAATATTGAAATTTTCTAATTTTGAAGTCTTTCATTGCATCCTATATTAGATCTTGCATTCATTTGCATATAATTTGCATTGAATTAGATCTCATTTAGGGTTTATTACTTTGCATTCAAAACTTGCATCTCATTTAGGGTTTAGAATCGCATTGTTTTCCATTTCTCTAAATTTGAAAAATACAAAAACAAATCAGTCATTTTGCATATCATTTAGATCTCATACATTTGCATTTTAAAATCAATACAAAATTTCATTTCAAAAGGTGCTATATAGGTCATCATTTTCCCTTCATTTCACTTGCATTAGGTCATCAAATTCTGGAATTTTTTGTCATAAAAGTTACAGTTTGAAACTAGGTACAAAAAGCACATAAAACACCCTAAAATTTATGGCTTTCACCTTTTTAAAACCCTGATTTGGGACCCATTTGCCCCTACTGGTGAATGATTCCTTGTTCTGACCTGGACTGCATCTTCTAGCATCTGAAACTCACTAAAAAACACTAAGAAATCAGCAAAAAACATTTCAAAAATCCTTATCCAGGACCCATTCACTAGTAAAGGTGAATGAGTCCCTGACCAGGCTTGAAACTGCCTTTTATAGCATTGAAAAACTTATTTATGTACTTCCTAAGCTTGTTGGTAACCTATAGTATCAGTTTGGAAAGTTTCAGTAACTTTTGTTTTATGCATCTAGGCCAAAAACATCAATTTAGGGTAATCATTTTTTAAATCATTTCAATAGCAAAAATCATCAGATCTAAAAATGTTTACATTTCTGAAACTTTGCATAATATGGATAAAAGTACTTTTCACTTTCGCATACACAATGTTTACATTCATGAAGCTTTGCATAAGTTTGATAAAAGTGCTTTTCATTTTTGGATACACTTTTTTTTCATTTTTGAAGTCTTGAATACATTGGATAAAAGTACTTTTCATCTTTGGCTATACATTGTTTATATTTGCGAAGCATTGCATAAGATGGATAGAAGTACTTTTCATTTTTGGTCAAAAAATGTTAGTATCCTACCTTTCTAAACATGCTAAGAAAAAATCTATCCCTCACACTCATAAGAATGCTTTAGTGAAAGAGAATACGATGGTGGATAATCATGACAATCAAATTTGGTCTTCCCCTAATATCTCTCCTATTTGTGACAAAGATGTTTTGGTGATAGAAGATCAAATCAATGAGAGTTATGAGAGTCATATTTTTCTCTCTTCCCCTAGGGAAAACATTTTTTAACAAGACAATACCATCATTAAAAATCAAGAAAATATAACCATTGATAACTCCCTTACTTGTGATGAAGTCATTTTAGAAGAACCAAACATTGAATGTCATGAACATGTAGTTTGTAGCTCTCCTAAAAACTCTCCTCCTAGGGAAGATATCATGGTGGAATAAAATGAGAGTATTAACACATACATTTCAAATGATAGTGATGAGGCTTCCTTAGATGAAGATGATGAAGAGACATTAGACTCCCCTTCACTAATAGATCATGAAAATAAGGATAATTCTTCTAAGGTTATGCACATTAGATACCCCTTGAAGTACTCTCCTAATCCTAAACTTATCATTTATCCACCTTCACAAAAACCACAAGTTCAAAACAAACCCATGCTTATCTTAGAACCACCTAAAAGGCAACTTGATAATGATAATGTTTCGCAGCAACCGATTCATAATACCATTGCTCATACATATGACACTAGGAACAATCCACAACCAAGACAACCAACTCCAACATCCTTGCCCTTGCCTAATCCAATCTTGCCTAGTGCTCCTCGTTTGACTACAAACAATGGAAAGGAATATAATATTGTTGAACACCTTAACAATACTCCCACCAATATTTTTGTATGGGAACTACTTCAAACAATACCTAGTCATCATAGCATTCTTCAAGAAGCTTTGTAACAAGTTACAGTTCCTCCTAACACTAGTTCAAGGAATGAATGACATGAAATTAGATACTATTTTTCACCAGAGCGAGTTACCTCCCTTAGAAATTCAAAATAAACATGAAGCTTTCAACATAATAGTCTATGTTAATTGACTCGATAAAACACACCCTTGTTGACAATGGTTGAGCTCTTAATGTGTGTAGTGTGAGCATTTTTGAAAAGATTAACATGGAAAAAAGTGACATTAAACTCGATTCTTTATCTATCCATGGATTTGATAATAGAGGAAAACAACCGCTTGGAGTCATCACGCTACCTATTAAAGTTGGCAAAGTCACATTACAAACTCCAATCCATGTTATGCCTGAAGATCTTTCATATAATCTCCTCTTAGGAAGGTCATGGATTCATGCAATGAATGGGGTGTCTTCTACTCTTCATCATAAAATGAAGTATATCTACAGTAAAAAAATTTATACAATCGAGGTTGATCCTGAACCTAAAAGTTGTTTGATTATTGAGGGAGAAAAATGAGATCCTTTGAGAATATTGACACCAACTATACAAGTGGAACCCATGTAAGAGAAGCAAAAGAGAAGAACATTAATGAAGTCACTAAGCTATTGGAAGATGATTGGGGCTCCTTAGATTTCACACCAACATTCATGGGCGAATACAAGATCATAACAAAAGAGTTTGACAAGGGAAAAGAAAAAGTGATAATGTCAACACAAAATTCAAAGGCATCCACCTCAACCACTTTAGAAGAAGAAAATTACACAAAAAACTTTGATGAAGTTGATTATGAACAACCACTGAATCCTAAAGAAATACAAAAACTTTATGGAAGAGGTTATGAACTTATGAAGCAACTTGGTTATGGTGAAAAAGGATGTGGTGCTAGAGAACAAGGTATTTGTGTCCCTATAGAGCCTAACACGCAAGAAACAACTCATGGTCTTGGTTATTGTCCTTTGATAGAAATAAAACCATCAAACATGCCTTCAATCAATGTCAACACTCTCACAAAGGATTCTTCTAAGACAAATTCAACATTCAACATTAGTGCATCTTGAATTGATAGACACTAGTGGTCTTGATTGTTATCCTTTGAAAAAAACAAAGAATTCCTCGCTTGACATCAATTTCATCACACAAAACACTAATGATTCGACTTTGACAAATTTTACACCTTCCTTTAAAGAAGAGTACAAAATATCGCAATCTAAAGAGTCTTGTGTAAGTATGACATCTTGTACTAAGCAAGAGGTATCTTTATCACAAAATAAAGGAACATCTACTATTGATCAAGCAAGTATCTTGTTGAGACTCCTCCAAGATTGTTTGATATCCCTCCCTCTAAGAACACGAAAGAAATTTTACTACAAGAGTTCATTTTGTGCATATCATAGAGTTCATGGTCATTCTACTAATGAATGTAAGGATTTGGGTAGTAAAATTCAACATCTTAAGGATTGTGGTCATGCTCTTCCTTGTGTTTCAGTACCTCATTCCTCTAATTGGTACTAATTTTTTTATGTTTTTCATCTGTCATCTTGGCTCATCCTTGTCTTGCACTAAGTGGGGGCAAAGGATTAGGTAGCTTTATCCTCGTATGACACTTGTCGGTGTTTATTTTGGTTAGTTGACTGCCTTCCATGTGTATGTAAGAGAAAGCTTGGGATGTGGATGACATACATTAAGTTGGCTTGCATGTGACATACTGAGTTATCTTTACTTGTTGCATTTTGGGGGCAACCCTTCTTTCCTATTTCATGACACAACTTATTTCGGAAACATATGACTTGGCATAGGGTTTTCCGAGGAAATCTCTCATGTCTTAGGAAAAAAATTTGGCTACTTTAAATAAATTTCTCACAGTGATGGTGTATCAACTGCTTGAAAGTGGGGGCATACATCGATGACATCTTTCAAAAAAAATTCATTGCGTAATTTTTCTTTTTTCTTGTGATGTGTCCTATTCTTGGTGGTGTCATTGGGTTTGATGACGTCCAAGAGTGTATGATTTACCATCATGGCATGATGTGAATGAGGCATCCCATGAGTGATGATTTGACACCTTAACTTGTCCTCTCTTGGAGATATTCGACACAATGTTCCCTAAGAGGAAGACCTTTACATGAACAAAGCAAAATCCCCTTTAATAAAATTTCACATGACAAGCATTTACAAAAGCATTTCATTGTGGCGCCTTATCGAAGTTGTCAAGAGGATAACTTCAGTATGGTATGAGAGAATAATATGATTCTCTCATTTGACACTTCATTGGGGTAACTCAACAAGTGGTCAAACTGAGGTTCCACTTCCCAGAAGTGAGCATCATATGTTACGAACAAACAGCCCCATTCCATATTGCATTGGAACGGTTGTGCGTGATCCTTTGTTTTTGTTTATTTTTCTTGGCCTTTGATAGGGTATGATTATATATCTCTGTTATTGCTACATACTTAAGTGTCTTGAATATTGACTGTTACCTGATTTTGCTTCCAGCTCAATCAGGTAGAGTTGAGATAGTGTTTGCAAAACAAAGATAAAGGTACATTCTACTCTACTATGTTATATCCATATGCATAAGATAAATTATCAACTAGATTGCATTATTACCTTATGCAAATGCATACAATAGAGAAGAGTCAACAATTGTTGCAAAAGTAGTCTTTATTAATAACCATAAGTGTATAGTGTCCCACAGAAGCCATGGGACTAACTATTTTAATGCAGTAAAAGAAATAGACTATACATTTATAGATACATAAAGAAAAAAATTCATATGGAATAAAAAGGGATCCGTCATTGCTTGAATGATGAATCCCAGTTGAGTTGAACTGCTACATCTACTTCAAGCCCTCTTGCTTGTCTAGCCTTCAGTTTTTCAAGGTTTCCTGCATGAGTGAGAAAAGTTGTTAGAGCTTGGGATCACCAATCATTGTGTATGCAAACATCTACAAACATATAGCCTAATCCTCATAAATCATTAAAATAGTCTGCATATCACAGATGTCCAGGAAAAAAAAAATGCTATCATAAACATCCATCATATGCTTTGTTTTATCTAACATGTTTGTTCACTGTGCAAATACAGGTTGAATATCATTGCAAGATCTATTTGTCAAACATCACAACATGTGGAGTGAAATGGGCTCCCACAAGGGTTGGGCCCAACATGCTGCCCACTTGGTTTATTGAGATGGGTAGGAGTGTGAAATCATCTCACTTATTAGCCTTGAACAAGTACTCATCACCCATGAAAGTGAGTTGTTTACATCACTATCATAAATGACAAGTATTTGCTGATTGGAATAGTGGACAGATTGTAAGGACAACATGATCATACAAAAGGTACAGTGGCAGTCTATGTGAAAGCCAAATCCTAGTGAAGTTATGTTAAAAGCATAACATTGCAGTCACTACTCACTCCTCTGATAGGTGGAGCAACCAATATAGAATGGTTTGTTTTTTTCTTGCTTGGAAGATTTGTGTCCTTAGATTCTAGTCAAGAAGGGATTAGTAGTTGGTGAGATTGTGAGGACAATTGAATTAAAAGGATGTGGCATGATTATAGTTGCAATGATGCACATGAAAGTAAATCTTGTAATTAGCCATTATAAAAATACAACACCATTGCAAGTATCTACTGATTATTAATGTGTTATTATTCTTTCAAGCTTGATAAATCCCTACCTGTTATGCTGATCAAAATGGATGTAAATGTGTGCATGCATGGTAAAAGGGGAAAGAGTGGTACAATATGAAAAGTTTCCATTGGAAGTTGAGTTAGATGGGGAAGTTCATTCTTATTCTATATTTGCTTGTTTGGTGTCTTGGGATTAGAATACAAATTATAATCCTTCAATGTTGATTCAATCTAGTTAACTGGTTTACAAGGTCAGTCTATGGGACCTAGAGATTTTTGGCCCGTCAAGCCTAATGATTGATATGTAGTTCCAGCTAATGAGCAAAGCATAACATAGGCAAATATTATCCATCAATGATAGGGACAGTCATTCAATTGGGTGAAACAAAATACTTGTGACACTGCCAATATAGTGTAAAAAGGGGTATATCACAATAAGAAGAGTATGATGCCTCAATTTGTTGCACATATATCTCTTAAATGAGAAATGTGGAAAACTCCAAAACCTTAGATAATAGTCATTTGCAAGAAACCTTCAATGTCTTTGTGTGTGTTGCACAGAGTTTGATACCTTTAGTTAACTCAAAAGGTAATCTTGTGAAAGAAAGGGAAACATTACAAGCATATGGATATGTTAACAATCTACAATGTTGAAGGGTACAAGAAACTGTATATATGAGTAGCTACTTAAATGACAATTCAGGGAGTTTGCAGGAGTCTTTGTGAAAGAAGGATAAAAAATAGTGCAAAATATCATGATAGTCAAAAGCACATGTATGAACACCCAAGATAGTACCATGAAGTAGATACATGTGGGCAGCAACAAGGTCCAAATCATGGAGTAATCAAAAGGAACAATCTTGAAAATTTCAGGAGGTGAGGGAGAGTAGTGATCATAGTGAAGTTGTGAAAGCTAATGGGGAAGTGGATGAAGGGCTTGTCTCTGAAGATGGAGGAACTATGCCTAAAGCTAGAAGGCATGTTCCAAGTGTGGTAAGTGAAGTTTAGGTACTCACTGAAATTCCTATTCTATGTGTGAAAAGAAGAGGCAGACCAAGGCTTAATCTCAAGTTGAGTAATGATGAAACTAGTGTGAGGAAGCATAAACTAAAGAAAAGATGTAAAACCAAAGGAAGAAGTTGATGCAACTCCAAGGTTTCAGCCAAGTTGATGGTTTTAAGTATTTAAGGGTAGTGTTTGTTTATACCCGTACTATGCAAGGGTTTTGAATCATTTTTCAAACCATTTTTTTCTTTCACAGGGCAACATTTCCTTGTGTCGCAGCCGACTAAGTTGCTTTCACTGTTTGCCCATTCATGAAATCTCCTTCATATTATGGTCTTGAACAATATTTCATGGAAAAGGTGATTATGATACTGTTGGTCCCTATTACATGGCATCACAATGGAATGAAAAAATGGAAACCATCAAGTAAAAGAATAGAGGAATCAAAATGTCATTTTCAGAAATTTCAAGTAGGCACTTTGTACAGGAAAAAAAGGAACAACATTCCCATTACTTACAACAAAAATGGAGCTTGAAGTAGCTTGTATTCACAAACAGCGATGCAAAATTTCACTTACCTGTAGGTTGTGAGAGAGCTCGACCTGTTTCCAAAAACCCTTGACTCCAAATCTCAACCATGGCAGCGCTTCTAGAATTGAGACAGTTTGCAAAATAATATGAAATGCAAAATGAGAAATGTGGCCGCTAGTTTCCACTTAGGGTTTTCATTTACCCTAATTTTGCTAACAAAGCTTAAGACACTTTTTCCTTTCATTTTATTTTTTTACAAATGAAAACTAATACCCCTTGTATAATATATTTGAATACCTTGTTGTCTTTGCATACTTTACAAACTCTAGTCAAGCATCCCCTTCTTTATTGACTCGCAAAAGCATGATCAAAGTCAGGAGTCTTTTATTTTGCACAAAAGAATTTGAAATGTAAAAAAAATTATTTAAGTGATGTTATTATAAATCACTTTATTAGTTTTTTGTATATGCAAGATAGAGGTGTGTTGAACACACCAAAAGTATGAGTCAAAGCAGTTTGGAGACATGGTTGATAATGATGACTTGTGCCAAACATGTGGAAAGTATGTGGGTTGTTTTTGACCAGGTTTTTGGAGGCAATGAGAACATCAGGGGACAGTTTCTCATGCTTTTATTGTGGGTAAGGTCATGGCTTGACTTTTTCTTCACTTTGGAGACATTTTGGAGAGGTTTTGGGAGCTATTTTTAGGGTTTTTTGGTTATACATGACCAAAAAGCTTCTAGAAGAATATGTGTGGGGCAAGCTTCAAAAAAGCATAAGTAACTTCAAACACGAGTTTTGAAAGTTAGTTCTTTCTTTTTCTAGCAAGTATTGTAGCTTATTTTGGAGCTCTTTTAGGAAAAACAACATTGTAACTCAATCTCAGACATGTACAACAGTATGTAACACCTTGTTTATCAATGAAATTTAGTGTTTTACCTTCTTAGAAGCTATCTCATTGTGTGTAGTGTGATGATGGATGAATATTCTTGTGAGTTTTGATAATTCCTTTAATACTTGTCTCATTTTAGCACCTTTAGGTAGAAGAACATATATTTTTGCAAATTGTAAGTTATTTAGTGGTTCAAATATCTATTTTAGTTGTGAAAGAAATCCTTTCCTTCAAAAGTGTCAAGAGAACCAAGCCTCCTTGCAAAACACTTATGTATTGATATATGAAAATATCTAAGTTGTGTTAAGTTAAACCGAGTTTTTGAGAAAATTGTGTGTTAAAACAGTCGTATGGGTTCTGAAAAAAAACACATTAGGTGCATCACCCACGTAAGTGGAATTCATTTTATGCTTTTCTTTCTACCCTTTTCCATCACAAGAACATTTTTAGGTGAGTACCTTAGGAACCAATCTTCTCTGAAGGTCCATTCCAAGTTTAAGCAACCCATAGGCCTAGGAATGTTCCCATGTTTCTCCAAAATGCTAAGTTATGCAACTTAGCAAGGGTGCAATTTTAGGAGACAACAGTTTTTGGCACACTCAGTGGGACTGTTCGAGTTAGGACAGTTTAGGAAATTACATGTTATTGCTGGTTTGATATGTAGCCAACAATTTTCAAACCTTTAAGAGGTTGAAATCTACATATTTGGCGACTCCGAGATCAAAATCTACTGGTTCAAGCAGACTAGGTGCTGGTATGTTTAGTTCTTAAAGAAAGAAAATTTGTTTGCTTTCATTTCAGAAATATTTCCAAGAAATTTTCAGTTTCAATGCTTTAATATGTTGAATTTTCATGGTCAATATGTATTTTCACCTCCATTCCATGAAAATCCTACATATATGCCCTCTTATCACACATAACAACTTGTTGGTTTTATTCCAAATGACCTTGTGACAACAAGATACCATCAAACTTATCAAGTTTTCCACCCTCCCACCCCTGTTCAAATTTCCTAGCAACCTACCCATGCCTATAATCATTTGCAACAAGAGATCATTTTGTTCATAATCAGCAAGACTACTCTTTGAATCAGCCTCAAGATTCCAATAACATGAGTATTAGAGAGATAGCATTAGACTTGCAAAGGAAATTAGAGGTTGTCACAAAAGAGCAGGAGTATCATATGTAGCAAGAAGAGTTTTCTCATCAAGCTCATATTCATCAAAAGGAGGTGGAAGCAAAAAGGCTTGAATAGGAGTTTCTTGCTAGACAAGTTGCAGCCAAAGAAGAAAAAATAAAACACTTGCTTGCACAAGTACAAAGGTATGAAACCCAGTCAGCCTCTTGCATTCCTAGTTTCAGTTCAACTTTTCCTATAATGATGAATCATCCTTTGAATGAAGATGTTTCCAAGTTTGAGATTCCAAGTTTTAAACAAGAAAAACCTTTTGATTCCTCAAGTAAGCCTCAGTGTGTCAAAATTCCAAGTTTTAGGAGTGCTCTTTCAGTCCAATAGCTAATTCATAACCAAGAGTGGTTCATAATGCCACATAGTGAGCTTACCAATGAGTCTTCTACCCTTAAGAATCCAAGTTGGAAAGGGCCATCTTTTCCACCCTATGAAGTTCCTCCACCATCATACAAATAGAACCATGCTCTTAACATCCAAAAAGTTGAAGAAGAGTAGACCCTTGATCAAGAAAACTCACTCACCAAGGAGGAGTTGGCTTACAATGCTTATCTTCATGAGTAGCAGTTGAAGGCACAAAAGAGACAACATGAGGAAGAGCTTGCAAGGAAGGTGCTCGCAAAAGAGGACGAGAAGAAGCTCTTGTTTTCTCAATCTCAAAATTTGGAAGCTCAATCAACTCTTTCATTTCAAAATTCACTCTTTGAAGAAGAGATTCACATGTTCAAGATACCATGTTTCAAAAAATATAATGAAAATGTTTCAATAGTTGAGCTAGGACAGCAGGGTGAAAAGGTGAAAGTGGTTGATGAAAAAGAGTAGTTCATGGTTTGGGATGATGAATTACCTTCTTTTATTCAACATGATGAAGGTGTGAGTTTGATCACCTCAACAACAGTTTCAGAACAACAAGAAGACATCAAACAATGTGGTGAGTTGTTGATTGATGACAATCAATATGACAATGGAGCCTTGGATCATAAAGAGGAGCATAAAACTAAACTTGACACCGTTTTCCAAGGTATGAGCTTTGATATCTTTGAGCATGTTATGAATGAGAAAGCTAATGTTGAGATTTATGAGGAGATGTGCATAGACATAATTGTACAGTTTTGTTCAAAGTTGGATAGCAAGGAATCAAACCTGTTAGAAGAAGCTGACAATCATGATGAACTAGAATAGTAGGTTCACAAGCTTGAACTAGTGCTAAAGCAATAGGAGGAATACGGTCTTCATAAAGAGGAGTCCATTCTCTCAGGTCAAGAAACCTCTCATGAACCTAATTTGCAAGGTCTTAGCTGGTTGGAGGAGCTTCCTTGTTGCTATACAGAGGAGCTTGAGGATGATATATCAAATGAAGGTTTGTTTCAAGAGGCTACTTTATTGTTTACACTTTTTTCTTCTTTCATTGAAGAAGAAAATCCTGATTTGGGGTGTACCTCCTTGGGAGATAATGAGGAATTTGAGCTTGAGTCAGCTATTCCTAAGAGCCTTCTAAGAGCTGATAGCTTTGATGAGTTATTGGATGTGCTAATTGAAGAGGATAATCCATTGACCATGGATTAAGAATTGACATGGAAAGCTATTAAGCAAAGTGAAGATAATAATATCATTTCTAGTCATTCAAACTGTCTTCTCTCTAGTCTGAAATTAGCCATGAAGAAGGACAACGATGAAAACAAGGCAAAAAATTTTGAAGAATGCGGCCATGATAACATTATATCAGCCTTCTTTGGTTCTTTGAAAGTAGAAGAAGAAAAACATGAAGTTCCAAATTAGTTGCTTGTACTACAAGAGCACCGTGAGAGAGAGATGAAGGATACCATCACACCAAAGAAAGAAAAAGAAGCAGCCAACAATGGGAGTCCAAGTTTTATCCATTCAAGAGGTTGTCCTCTCAGATTTTTAGCCAGTATGGAGACCACTGAACTTCCACAAGTCATGCTTAAACCCAAGCATGGGGATGCAATCTAAGAAAAAACTAAATTTAGAGTTGCAACTGAAAGTGATCAGATTCAACTCACTTGTCTAGTCCAGGATAGCATTAGGCATGATCAAAATCAAGGCATAAGTGATTTTATTTTCATTTTTCATGAAGCATTGCAATAGCCTATTGAATATTTGCTTGTGTTTCTTATCCTTTTAGCAATGCATGATCATGAAATGCATCCATTGTTGGTTAGAAGGGGGTATTATTTTACCAAGCCAGTTAATGGGTTTGTTTGACCAGCTTCTTTGTTGGTTAGAGTGGGTTAGAGTAAGGTTGTTTTAGTAGTCTTTTTCCTCTAAGTGTTGTTTGCACAATTAGTAGGTGGGTTTGTTCTGAAGTTTTGGTAGTTGGAATAAGTTTTCAAGCTATCATGTGTTGGTTTGATGAGTTACAGTGGTATACAAGACCGTTTCTTAGGTCATGTCAGGTTTCTATTGACTCCATGCCCAATGGTTAGCTTCAAGCAACTGGTTGAGATGTTTAGCAAGAAAACATTTAGCAGATGTCACCAAAAATGTTACCTGATTTTGCTTCTAGCTCAATCAAGTAGAGCTGAGATAGTTTTTGTAAAACAAAGATAAAAGGTACATTCTACTTTGCTATGTTATATACATATGCATAAAAGAAATTATCAACTAGATTGCATTATTACCTCATGAAAATGCATACAATAGAGAAGAGAGTCAACAATTGTTGCAAAAGTAGTCTTTATTGATAATCATAAGTGTATAGTGTCCCACACAAGCCGTGGGACTAACTATTTTAATGCAGTAAAAGAAATAGACTATACATTTATAGATACATAAAGGAAAAAATGCATATGGAATACAAGGGGATTTGTCATTGCTTGAATGGCGAATTCTAGTTGAGTTGAGCTATTGCATCTGCTTCAACCCCTCTTGCTTGTCTAGCCTCCAGTTCTTCAAGGTTGCCTGCATGAGTGATAAAAGTTGTTAGAGCTCGGGATCACCAATCATTATGTATGCAAACATCTACAAACATATAGCCTAATCCTCATAAAGCATTGAAATAGTTTGCATATCACAGATGTCTAGGAAAACAAAAAGGCTATCATAAACATCCATCATACGCTTTGTTTTATCTAACATGTTTGTTCACTGTGTAGGTACAAGTTGAATATCATTCTAAGATCTATTTGTCAAACATCACAACATGTGGAGTGAAATGGGCTCCCACAAGGGTTGAGCCTAGCATGTTGCCCACTTGGTTTATTGAGAGGGATAGGAGTGTGAAATCATCTCACTTATCAGCCTTGAACAAGTACTCATCACCCATGAAAGTGAGTTTTTGACATCACTATCATAAATGACAAGTATTTTCTCATTGGAATAGTGGAGAGATCATAAGGACAACATGATCATACAAAAGGTACAATGGCAGTCTAAGTGAAAGCCAAATCCTAGTGAAGTTATGTTAAAAGCATAACATTTTAGTCACTACTCACTCCTCTGATAGGTGGAGCATCCAATATAGAATGGTTTGTTTATGTTTCTTGTTTGGAAGATTTGTGTCCTCAGATTCTAGTCAAGAAGGGATTAGCAATTGGTAAGATTGTGAGGAAAGTTGAATTAAAAGGATGTGGCATGAATATAGTTGCAATGATCCACATGACAACAAATCTTATAATTAGCCATTATATAAATACAACACCATTGCAAGTATCTACTGATTATTAATGTGTTATTATTCTTTGAAGCCTGATAAAGCCCTACCTGTTATGCTCATCAAAATGGATGTAAATGTTGTGCATGCATGGTAAAAGGGGCAAGAGTGGTACAATATGAAAAGTTTCCATTGGAACTTGAGTTAGATGGGGAAGTTCATTCTTATTCTATATTTTCTTGTTCAGTGTCTTGGAATCAGAATACAGATTATAATCCTTCAATGTTGATTCAATCTGGTTAAGTGGTTTACAGGGTCAGTCTATGGGACCTATAGGTTTTTGGCCCGTCAAGCCTAATGATTGATACGTAGTTCCAACTAATGAGCAAAGCATAACACAAGAAGATATTATTCATCAATGATAGGGATAGTCATTCAATTGGGTGAATGACAATACTTGTGACACTGCCAATATAGTGTAAAAAGGGGTAAATCACAATAAGAAGAGTATGATGCCTCAATTTTCTGCACAGATATCTCTTAAATGAGAAATGTGGTAGACTCCAAAACCTTAGATAATAGTCATTTGTAAGAAAACTTCAATGTCTTTTTGTGTGTATTGCACAGAGTTTGATACCTTCAGCTAACTCAGAAGGATATCTTGTGAAAGAAAGGGAAACATTACAAACACATGGATATGTTAACAATCTACATTGTTGAAGGGTACAAGAAATTGTATATGAGTAGCTACTTAAATGACAATTTAGGGAGTTTGCAGGAGTCTTTGTGAAAGAAGGATAAAAGATAGTACAAAATATCATGATAGTCAAAGCACATGCATGAACACCCAAGATAGTACCATGAAGTAGATACATGTGAGCAACAACAAGGTTCAGATCATGGAGTAATCAAATGGGACAATATTGAAAATTTCAAGAGGTGAGGGAGAGTAATGGTCATAGTGAAGTTGTGAAAGCTAATGGAGAAGTGGATGAAGGGCTTGTCTTTGAAGATGGAGGAGTTGTGCTGAAAGATGGAAGGCATGTTCCAAGTGTGGGAAGTGAAGTTTAGGTACCCACTGAAATTCCTATTGTGTGTGTGAAAAGAAGAGGCAGACCAAGGCTTAATCTCAAGTTGAGTAATGATGAAACTAGTGTGAGGAAGCAGAAATTGAAGAAAAGATGTAAAACCAAAGGAAGAAGTTGATGCAACTCCAAGATTTCAGCCAAGTCGAGGATTTTAAGTATTTAAGGGAAGTGTTTGTTTATACCCATACTGTGCAAGGGTTTTGAATCATTCTTCAAACCATTTTTTTCTTTCACGAGGCAACATTTCCTTGTGTCATAGTTGACTTAGTTACTTTCAATGTCTGCTCTTTCATGAAATCTCTTTCATATTATGGTCTTGAACAATCTTTCATGGCAAAGATGATTATGATACTGCTGGTCTCTATTACATGCCATCATAATGGAATGCAAAAAATGGAAACCCTTGAGTAAAAGAATAGAGGAAACAAAATGTCATTTTTAGAAATTTCAAGTGGGCACTTTGTACAGGAAAAAAAGGAACATCATTCCTATTACTTACAACAAAGATGGAGCTCGAAGTAGCTTGTATTCACATACATAGATGTAAGATTTCACTTACTTGTAGACTGTGAGAGAGCTCAACCTGTTTCCAAAAACCCTCGACTCCAACTCTCAACCATGACAATGCTTCTAGAACTGAGACAATTAGCAAAATTAATATGAAATGCAAAATGAGAAATGTGGTTGCTAGTTTCCACTTAGGGTTTTCATTTACCCTAATTTTGCTAACAAAGCTTAAGGCATTTTTTCCTTTCATTTTATTTTTTTGCAAATGAAAACTAATACCCCTTGTATAAGATATTTGAATACCTCATTGTCTTTGCATACTTTACAAACTCTAGGAAAACATCCCCTTCTTTATTGACTCTCAAAAGCATGATCAAAGTCAAGAGTCTTTTATTTTGCACAAAAGAATTTGAAATGTAAAAAACATTATTTAAGTGATGTTATTATAAATCATTTTATTAGTGTTTTGTATATGCAAGATAGAGGTGTGTTGAACACACCAAAAGTATGAGTGAAAGTAGTTTGGAGACATGGTTGAATAATGATGACTTATGCCAAACATGTGGAAATTATGTGTGGTGTTTTTGACTAGGTTTTTGGAGGGAATGAGAGCATCAGGGGGTGGTTTCTCATGCTTTTATTGTGGGTAAGGTCATGGCTTGACTTTTTCTTCACTTTGGAGACATTTTGGAGAGGTTTTGGGGGCTATTTTTTAGGGTTTTTTGGTTATACACGACCGGGAAGCTTCTAGAAGAATATGTGTGGAGCAAGCTTCAAAAAAGCATAAGTAACTTCAAACATGATTTTTGAAATTTAGTTCTTTCTTTTTCCATTAGGTATTGTAGCTTATTTTGGAGCTCTTTCAAGAAAATATAGCATTGTGACTCAATCTCAAACATGTACAATAGTATGTAACACCTTTTTTATCAATGAAATTCAATGTTTTACCTTCTTAGAAGCTATCTCATTGTGTGTAGTGTGTTGATGGATGAATATTCTTCTGAGTTTTGATAATTCCTTTAATGCTCGTCTCATTTTCGCACCTTTAGGTAGAAGAACATACATTTTTGCAGGTTGTAAGATGTGCATTGGTTCAAATATCTATTTTAGTTGTGAAAGAACTCCTTTCCTTCAAAAGTGTTAAGAGAACCAAGCCACCTTGCAAAACACTTATGTATTGATATATGAAAATATCTAAGTTGTGTTAAGTTAAGCTGAGTTTTTGAGAAAATTGTGTGATAAAACAACCATATGGGTTCTTAAAAAAACACATTAGGTGCATCACCCACGTAGGTAGAATTCATTTTATACTTTTATTTCTACCTTTTTTCCATCACAAGAACAGTTTTCAGTGAGTACCTTAGGAGCCAGCCTTCTCTAGAAGTCTATTCCAAGTTTAGGCAACCCAAATGCCTAGGAATGTTCCCATGTTTCTCCAAAATGCTAAGTTATGCAACTTAGAAATGATGCAATTTTAGGAGACAACATCTACTTTAGTGTGAGTTTGACATGGGGTCATCCTCTCACTAAAGTGGGGGAAAAATGTAGTAACAGAAAAGTATCATTTTCCCTTACTTGGTTTGGGAATAATGAACATTGAATTAATTTAAATTTGCCTTGGTCTAATGTTGTAATGTGTTGTACACATTCACATTATTCTAGGGTCCGTACTTAATTAAAATGTTTTTAATTGTACCTTGCTAAGGTGTTGTAAAGTGTTGTAACACACTTTCACACATATCTAGGGTTTCATTAATTAATGGCGGTTAATTGAGTTTAATTGGCCCCTTTAATTCAAATTAAAGCCCTCTTTTCAAGGATCTACCTTGACACCCAATAATGATATTGTATGACATTTAATTTGGAAAATATTGTGTCCTAAAAAATGTTGCTAGGACCCATTCACCTTTACTGGCAAATGAGTCCTCTCCACATTGGACACCCCTTTCTTTGCATTTTTGAGGTTGGTTTTTTATGTTATTTCACCTCCTTGAAGCTTGGTCCTAGAAATTGTGTCAGGACCCATTCACCTTTAGTGGAAAATGGGTCCTCCTTGAGTAGGAGACCCATTTTTGAATTTAATTGTGGTGGGATCCTTATGATTTTAATACCCATATCTGAGCTTGGCTTGAATTATTTGAATTTTGGGGTTAATCTCCTAATTTAGTGTAAATAAGGGGTTAATTCACATAGTTTCATCATAAGCAATCCTATATCTTCATGAGCACTTAAGAGTACATTCACAAGAGAATTATAGAGCATTTAAAAGGCATTCAAGGGAAAATTATCAAGAGTTTATTGCAGCAATTCAAAGTCATTTCATCATGTCAAGGGTGTAGTGCATTCATGCATGTCGTTGAGCTAAGATAGTTGATGTAGCATTGAAGATCCATATTGCAAGCATTCTTATACATCCTATTTGAGATCAAGATCTAAATTTGTCATGGCCACTTCATGTTAGATTGTAGATTTGCATTCGAAGACCACATCCAAGGTATCATAAATTAGATGTTTCATGCTTCAATTTCCTTATTTCATCATTTGGTTTTATTACCTACAAGGGGTTTGACTTAGGAAAAACCCTATTCACTAACAATCAACAAGTTTTTCTTCTCTTGAATGTGTATTTTTAGATTTACAGGTTGAAGATCAAGTGGGGAACAAATTGGAATCAAAATTGTCAAAGTTGTCAAGGTGCAAATTTTTCATCTACATTGCAAGATCATGGAAAGAACTCTACAAAATTAATTTCTAACTTTCAGGAGCTGGAAACCTGGGAACTTCGAGTGCATACATTGAAGTACAAAACCCAAATGTCATTTTTCCAAAACCCTGAAAGGACTCGTTCACCACTAAACGCAAATGAGTCCTCAATAGGGCTTGAAGTGGTGAAAACTTGGGATCTAGGAGTGCAGAATGAGAGGAATAAAACCCAGACGTATGTTTTTGGAACCCTAATAGGGACCTATTCGCCACTAAAGGCGAATGAGTCCTCTGTGGCCTAAAAACAAGTTTCCTTTAAGGTACATATCATTTCAAGCTCTCAAAACTCCCCTTTTCATTACTATAATAGTTAAGGTTAGTTTCTTATTGTTATTTGCATGTTTTTTCCCTCATAATTGAATGTTTTAATAGGAGAAAGCATTAGTGGTTTATCATCTTATGGTGGTGAACCCTAATTTTTCTATTAAATAGGAGTACATTTTTCGACACTACACTTGTAAATACCATGATCCTTACAAAACCTTATGAATTCATTTGAGATGTACTCACCACCTAAATTTTTTCTCAATGCTTTGATGTAGTGCCTACTTTTCTTCTCAACAAGATCCTTGAATTGTTGAAAGAACTCAAATATTTCATTCTTATGTCTTAGAACATAGACCCATATTTTTCTTGTGTAATCATCAATGAATGTCAAGTGAAAGGAAGTCGGGTGAGCTGAAACAACTTCCTACACTAATCTAATCAGGAAAGATTTACAATTAATTCATTTAACACCTTTTGATGTTACAATATGAGATACACATAGAGAATAATGGAAATAAAATAGCAATAATGCATAAAATAGTGACACCATAATTATAGTGGGAAAACCATTTTGAGTAAAAAATCCACCCTCCAAAAGCACAGTACTATTGTATTGCTTCAAATAGGAGTTACAATACATCAGCAAGTTCATAGCCTTCTTCTACAAGTGCTTCAAACAAACACCTGTTCTGGAGTGATATTGGCAGCACTTCGTTACCTGCAAACAAACTATGCATTCTACAACTCAAGGCACTCAATAAATAGAGTGATACAAGCTTCAAAAAGCATCTAGAAGGTGAGGGGCTTCCAAATCCAAAAGGCACAGTATTCAACACCTCAGACATGCATTTGGACACATGTATAACATTCCCTTACACCCCTGACAAGTGTCTAACATGCAGATAGTCTTTTTCCAAGCTTGGATGCCTAGAATATGCTAAAAATAGGCTATGACATATGCCTTACACATCTTACAGCTATCATAGAATCTTTCATAGCTAACAACACTTATAGTTGTAAGAGAATATGTCATAATTGGCTAAAAATAGTTGATTCTCTTACATCCTGTCATAACCCAACTTGGGCGCCAACTTTCACCCATGCATTCAAATATGTCATAGATTCCAAAGTAGGATGCCTATGTCCACTTGGGATGATGATGTGTCATCCAGTCACCTCCAACGGGGATGCCACCCAACTAGTGGGTCCCAATTAATGACATGACAACATAGGCATTTAAATAATACAAATAAATACATAAATTACAACAATTAAATCAATGTTAGGACTCTAAGGTTGAGACACCTTAATCCCAACATTCCCACTTGTCAAAGACCTGCCGAGAGTCATATGGAATCATCTGCTCAGGACCCCAAGGCCCATGGAATCAGAACACCATCTGAACTTCTCTGTGCTCACTGGTTTTGTTAGTGCATCTGCAACATTCACCAAAGTGTCAACCTTCTCTAGGTTCACCTTTCCATCTTCTACCATATCATGAAAAAAATGATATTGAATATCAATGTGCTTTGTTCTGGCATGGAAGGTAGGATTCTTTGCTAGGAAAATTGCACTTTGACTATCACAACAAACAATAATTTGTCATGCATCTAAACCAATATCAGAACACAATTTCTTAAGCCAAATGGCTTCCTTACATGCATGAGTGGCTGCCATATACTCTGCCTCTTTTATGGACAACACAACTACAACCTGTCGCTTACTCGTCCAACTAATAGCACCACCAAACATCATATACACATAACCACTCGTGGATCTTCTCCTATCAATGTCACTTGCCCAATTTGAATCCACATATCCTCGAATGCTAAGGTCCAGTAGGATAACCATGAAAACACAAGGCATACTCGGAAGTACCCTGTAAATATCTTAACAATATCTTAACAACATCCCAATGCACCCATCCAAGATTATCCATAAAATGGCTAAGGACTCCCAGTGCTTGGGAAATGTCTAGTCTTCTACACACCATCGTATACATCAAACTGCAAATTGCACTTGCATATGGTACTTTGGTCATGTCCTCCATCTCAGTAGGATATTTTGGACAATCATTCACAAAAATATTTGTCCCTTGCATCATAGGAACAACTAATTGTTTGCAATCTACCATGTTGAATCTTTCCAACTCAGAGTTCACATACTTGCTCTAGCTTAACCAAAGCTTTTTGTTAGTTTTGTCTCTCATAATTTCCATTCCCATAATGTACCTACCTGCACCTAGGTCTTTCATGTCAAACTATGCTAACAACTGATACTTCAAATTTGAAATCATACTTTTACCATTCCCAATAAACAACGTATCATCTACGTACAAGAAAATGATGAGAATGCGACCATTATCAGTTTTAAAGTATACACAATGGTTAGATTTAGATCTCTGAAATCCCAATGAAAACACATAAGTATCAAACTTCTGATACCACATTCTAGGAGATTGTTTCAAACCATAAAGAGACTTCTTCAATTTGCAAGCAAAATTTTCTTTACCTTTTTTAATGAAATGCTCTAGCTGTGACATGTAAATTTCTTACTCCAAATCACCATGAAGGAATGTTGTATTCACATCCATCTGTTCCACTTCTAAGTCATACACTACTGCAAGTGACAATAGAAGCCGGATAGATGTCAACTTCATTATAGGAGAGAATATCTCCACATAATCAATTCCCTCCACCTAGGAATACCCCGTAGTAACCAACCGTGCCTTATACTTCTCAATACTGCCATCAAGACCACACTTTTTTCTTGAAAACCCATTTACAACCAACGGGTTTACATCCAATAGGAAAATGTACCAAATCCCAAGTCTTGTTTTTCTTTAATGAAGTCATCTCTTCATCCATGGATTGCATCCAAGAATCTGAATCATTCATACCCAATGCCTCTCTAACCATCCTAGGCTCATCAGTATTAGTAATCAAGGAAATTATGCAACTGGAATCCAATAATGAATAACCAAACCTTTTTGGTTGTCGCCTAACTCGTGTAGACCTCCTCAAAGGCTGAGGTTGAGGTTATCCTTCTTCTTCAAAACTTTCAAAGCTACTTGACCTCTCCTCATCATCAAGTCCAACATGAGTACTTGGTTCTTTCTTCAGAGTAGGTGGAATCTGAACCACCTCCTTTTTTTGTTTCTCTTCTTTTTCTAGTTGCAACTCAACAGTAGAAGGTTTCATCTCTCTGAAGATCACACTTCTACTATAGAGAACCTTCTGAGCTTCTAGATCCCAAAGCTTGTACCCTTTCACACCGACACCATAGCCGATAAAAATACACTTAACAACCTTGATTTCCAACTTTGACCTCTTCTCAATTGGAACATGAGAATAAGTTTCACAACCAAATACTTTGAGATGTCTCATCAAAGGAATTTTACCATACCATGCCTCCATGGGTGTCTTACCAACAAGCACTAATGTAGGAGATCTATTGATCAAATAACATGCAGTGGCTACCGCTTCAGCCCAAAAATTTTGTTCAAGGCTAGCACCACTCAACATATTGTTAGCCCTCTCCATCAACGTTTTGTTCATTCTCTCAACAACTCCATTTTGTTGTGGAGTGTAGGGAGTTTTCTTATGTCTCTCAATCCCGTGCTCTTTATAGAACTTGTCAAACTATATGGAATGAAACTCACCACCATTATCAGTCCTCAAACAATTAATCTTTCTGCTAGTATAACTTTCTACCAAGACCTTAAACTCCTTAAATTGACTAAAGACTTCAGCTTTACTTATGAGGAAATAAACAAATGTCCTTCTACTGTAATCATCTATGAAAGAAACAAAATATACAGATTTTGATAACGAAGGAACATTTTTAGGACCAAAAACATTTGAATGTACATAATCCAAAAGCCTAGAATATTTGTGAGAACTAGAGTAAAAAGAAACACAGTGTTGTTTTCCATATACACAATGTTTGCAAAAGTCGAACTCGAGATTACAATCATCAAGGCCTTCAACAAGGCTCTTATTTTTCAAGGTTCTAAGACCCTTCTCACCAATGTGACCAATTTTTTGGTGTCATAACATTGTCTTCTCTACAGGAAGCTTCATTTCCATGGAACAAGCACCCTTATGTACCCAAAATGCACGACCATCTGATGTAGCTACAACACACTTCTTCTCTGCACAATTTGATGATGAGGATGAAGAATCCAAAGGTCTCTTCTTCAGTACATCAAAAGAACTATTTCATTATACAATACATGCATCCAACTGAAACAAAGTCTCAATACAAACCCCCTTAGTGAACACCATAGCTCCTCTAGTCATCTTGCATCCTCTATCAGAGAAAACAACTTGCACTCCCGAATCATTTAGTTTACTTACATAAAGTAGGTTTCGTACCAAACCCAAAATATGCAAGACACCATTAATCCCCTTTACTCTTCCATCAGGAAATCTAATTTTGACTCCTCCACGACCAACAATCTTCAGATGAGAGTCATCACCTAGGTACACCTCTCTACCATTGAACTCCTCATACTTAGAGAACCAATCTCTATGATAAGTCATGTGAAAGGATGCACCCGAATCTATCAACCACACATCATCCAATGGATGGGCTGCCAAGGATGCAATAAAGGCTTCTCCATCATCTTGGGATGATTTCTCAAATTTAGAATCGAAGAAAGACTTATTTTTCTTCTTCTTCTCCTTCTTGCAATCTTTTCGAATGTGACCAATTTCACCACAATTCCAACATTTTTCCTTGGACTTCTTACCAAGAGACTTTGATCTCCTCGAAGACTTTGACTTAGATTTCTTGTCTTTCTTTTTGCTTCTCTTTTTGATCTGCCACAAACTGCAAGGGCCTCCTTAGCCATTTTAGAAGACTTCCTTTGCATCTCCTCAAATAGTAATGAGGCAACAACCTCATCCATGTTGAAGATGGAAGTAGTGCTTCCACTAGCCATTACCAGGTGATCCCAAGAGTTCGACAACGAACACAAAAGGAGCATGCAATGGTCTTGTTCATCTATTTTATCTCCAATGGAACCCAATTATGCAACCAACATATTAAAAGAGTTCAGGTGTTCTGCAATGTATCCTCCATCTTCCATTTTCAAAGAATACATCTTCTTTCTTAGGAAAAGATTGTTTACTAGGGATTTAGCCTGATAGACATCACCAAGCTTCTTCCACAAAGAAGCAAAAGTTTTCTCTTCATGGACATTCAAGAGAATAGAATCGGCCAAACAGAGTCTAATAAGACCCTTGTATTTCCTATCTATGAGATCCCAATCCTCTTGTTTCATGCCTGAAGGTTTGGTTCTAGAAATTGCAAGCCATAAGTCTAGGTCTACTAACATGTTTTTCATTTTGAGCTTCCAAAACTCAAAATTACCACTGTTGAATTTTTCCATCTCAATCCTCCCAAATGTGCATGCCATCTCTTTCCTACAACAAGGTTACGAAATATACACTTCTACAAAACTCCCATTGAAACAAAGATTAGCTCAAAAAACCCTTCTACCCAACAAAAGGAACCAAGGCTGGCCAGGCTCTAATACCAACTAAAAGGAAGTCGGGTGAGTGGAAACAACTTCCTACACTAATCTAATAAGGAAAGAGTTACACAAAATTCATTTAACACCTTTTGTTGTTACAATATGAGATACACATAGAGAATAATGGAAATAGAACAACAACAATGCATAAAATAATGACACGAAAATTACCATTGGGAAAACCCTTCCAGGTAAAAACTCCACCCTCCAAAAGCATAGTACTATTGTATTACTTCAAATAGGAGTTAAAATACATCACCAAGTACATATCCTTCTTCTACAAGTGCTTCAAACAAACACTTGTTTCTGGAGTGATACTAGCAACACTTTGTTACCTGCAAACAAACTATGCTTCTACAACTCAAGGCACTTAATAAATAGAGTGATACAAGCTTCAAGAAGCATCTAGAAGGTGAGGCGCGTCCAAATCCCAAAGGCACAATATTCAATGTGTTAGACATACATTTGGACACATGTACAACATTCCCTTACACCCCTGATAAGTGTCTAACATGCAAATAGTCTTCTTCCAAGCTTGGATGCCTAGAATATGCTAAAAATAAGCTATGATAGATGCCTTACACATTTTACAACTATTATAGAATCTTTCATAGATGACAACACTTATAGTTGTAAGAGAATATGCCATAACTAGCTAAAAATAGTTGATTCTCTTACATCTTGTCATAACCCAACTTGGGTGCCAACTTTCACCCATGCATTCAAAGATGCCTTATGATGCATCATAGAATCTGTCATATGTCAGAGATTCCAAAGTGGGATGCCTATGTCCACTTGGGATGATGATGTGTCATCTAGTCACCTCCAACAGGGATGCCACCCAGTCGGTGGGTCCCAATTAATGACATGAGACCATAGGAATTTAAATAATACAAATTATAATAATTAAATCAAAGTTAGGACTCTAAGGTGTAGACACCTTAATCCGAACATCAAGAAGTAATATCTTCCACCAATTGAAGGTGTTTGCATTGGTCCACACAAATCTAAATGGATAATCTCTAATGATGCCTTTTTTCTTATTAACTTTCCTGTTGGAAATGATTCTCTATGTTGCTTACCCAAAATACGCCCTTCACATACTCTTTTTTTTAGTTGTATAAGTGTAAAAACCTTTACCATGCTTTTCCTATGTAGTAGGTTTATAACTCCAAATTTTAGGTGTCCAAATCATAGATGCCATAACCAATTTTCATCTTTAATTTTTTCTTGAAGGATTGCTTGTGTGACTGTTGTAGCTTTTCCTTCATCTAGTTTTGGATTCATTGAGGTCAATTGGTATCATAGCTTGAGTGGAGCCTTGATGATAAAAAATTGGATTATATAGTGTTCTTTTATTCAAAATTTGGTATCAAAGCTAGATTTTATAACAAAGATTTGGAGGCTTGTGGACTACATTGGATGTTCTATGTGTGAACACTATTTTTTAGATCTATGGGATTGGAATCCCTAGTATATAACTCTCATATGGATATTTTCAATGGGATCTATGGTGAGCACTAGAAGCCCATGTTAGAGGATCTTATTTTTTTGTGGATTTGGTCATGTGTTTTCTCCTTGCATGGTGGTGACCTAGAGCTCATATTTGGAAATGTGTGTCTCTCCTCTTGCATGGTGGTTATGTTCTTCTTCCTTGTGATCATGTGAAGTGAAAGGGTATTCAAGTTGGGTGGGTATTTTAGGGTCCCTAGTCACATGGGAAAACACCTACTATTTTGACTAAAATATGGAGTGATTATGTTAAGTTTATAGTTTTAGTGCTTGGTTACATGAAAGAATTGGATGATTAACTATTGGTTTATTGTGGGTTGTGAATCTAGTATTTTTTATATTTTATAAGCTTTTGGGAAACTTTTTTACTCTATTTCATTTTGATCTATTGATTAGGTCATTATGTGACCTAAATTCTCTTGTACAACTTGGTTGGTTTTGTAATTTTCCTATTTCTAAAAGTTGTGGGTTTGTAGATATATGATATCCCATTATTTCAAATGACATATTTGATGTTGTTCATTGACATGTGAATGTCTAGATGTTTAAATGGTTTCATATTTACAAAGAGATGGCTTTTCAAGCTTTACATGTTAACCAAAATATGTGGTTTTTAAATTTATGGAAATATTATGTTCAAGCTCTTAGATTTTTTATAGATGGAAATAATTACAATTCTAGGGATACTTGTTGGGTTTTTATTGATCTATGGTTACTCCTATATGGATTTTTTTGGAAAATCAAGTCTAACATTAATCTTTGTGTCTGAGACTTTGAAATCTACATGTTATACTTGGTTACCTCTATTCTACATTTTACTAATGTGAGGTTGAATCTATAATTTAGTTATTTGATATTAGAGCACTAATTATGTTATTTCTCCTTTGAGATGTTGTATATGTGCAGATATTATAATTTATCTAATGTGGATTCTATTTGGTAGTCCTTATTCCTAATCACCTTGATTGCATTCATATTTTTATTGTAGTGAGACAATGAAAATGTTTTGGAGTACTTGATATGGTTGTTCTTTAGAAACTAATGTAGTAGTTTATGGTGTATTATTCACTTTTAGTAGAGGTTTTGCAATGAAGTTCATCATGATTCATTGTATAGCTCAATATATTTTTTAGTGGGATTTTTATGTGGTTACATAGTGTGTTCTATCTTATTTATTTCAAGATATTGGTTCTTAGCTATTTTGCTATAATTTGTAGTGAATCTTGGATAATCTTTGATAAGAAGATGGATGATATTTAAAATGCTTTTTGGTGTCATAAGGATATATTGGATTCTGCCCTTAGGTTATAGTGGGAGTTCATTGGCATATTTGGTTCTATTGAGAGAGGATGATTGATCTTCATGTTATTTGAAGAGGTATTGACATCTTGGTTTGACATGGAGGATTCTTAGTCTTCAATGTGAGGTGTTAGATTTATGACTTGTCAATTTTAACATATGAATTTTGGTTTAGAGAATGGATGGTATTATTTAATGGTGTACTCTTGATCATAAGATATTTTTGGCATGATAAATATTCTCTTGTGAGTAGGATATGTTCATTGGAGCATATGATCTTCATTTGAGAAGATGTTAGATCATGATGCCATGATATGTTCTTGATTTTATATTTAGATCTTTGATAGTGGTCTAGTTAGTTCTATTTGGTTTTGAGTATCGATCATTTTCTTGGAGCTTCATGATTTTGTAGGTTTTATTTGAAGTTGGCATTGATTGATTGCTGAATTCTCATGGATACTAGAGAGACTTGGGTGAGATTGGAGATGTCTTGTACTTATGATATGTGTTAGAATTGTTATTTTTATAAAGTTTCTAATCAAAAATACCAAGGAGCCTACACCTTAATATGAAAATGAGTCCATTAAGTACCTAATACCTTCTCTTTATTATAATATTTAATTTCTTGGTTTTGTATGCACATGAAAGTATTATATCCAACTCTTGTTCTACTTTTTAGGTGAATGATCTGAGAGGTATTACCCACTTGAATATTAGTGCATTCTTTAAATAGTATATTTTCTTTTCATGTGAATTAGTCTTGAATGTTGAAGTTCTAAGGACTTATTGAGAAATGCATAGTTTTATGAATTTCCATTTTTCTCCTTGTGTTGGTCATGATCTATGGAATTGGGTCACCCCACAATAATGGGTTCCAAACTCGGGAAATCCTGATTTTTACTTGAAATCACATAGTTTTTAGAAAAAATAATGATTTAAGCCTTGAGAGTTTTCATCTAAAGGGTTTTAAGTGAAGAGAGTTAGATAAGACCCCCTTAGATCAAACCCCCTTAGATAGAACCCCTATAGTCTTAAATCATTCCCACAATGGAGTCTCCTTCACACCTATAAAAATGCTAACAAAAAACAACTTTTTCTTTCCCTTTTGAGGGATTAAATAAAGTCATTTAGAAATTATGTTTTGTAAGTATGTAGCCCTTATTATAAGCTTTCCAAAAAGTATAATTTTTAATATTTTAAATTTTATTATTATATTTATATTATATTTCTTGTGAATGTAGGTTTTTCACCAAGCATCAAGGTATTTGTTTCCACATGTGGAAAAATAAAAAAATAGAAAAAAAATCTAGAAATATGTGTACCCTAGGTATTGATGTCCTTGTTTTAGCAAAAATAAATAAATAAATCAATATATACAAAACAATGAAGTATGTACATAAGTCTTGATGTCTAGTGGTGTAAAATTTTGCTAGCAAAGTATCTTGATGATGATGACTTGAAGTACATATTGATGATTGCAAAATCCTCCAACTAGGTCATTGATTTAGAATTTCATAATAAAGTGCAGGTCAACAATTACTAAACATCTCACATGGAGGATCAAGAATAGTAGTGAGGCTATATTTTGGTTTGATTCATGGAATGACTATAACCCATTAGCACTCTTACTAGGAATGGAAGATGCAATCCATATCTGGTGAACACCCAAAATACTGAGAGGGGGGAAAACATGTCTAACTGCAATAATGAATGAAAAAATGAAGCAACCACAAGATCACATGACACATGAACACCAATATTTTTATGTGGAAAACCCAAAAAGGGAAAAACCATGATGAGGATTAGCTCACAATATATTATAACTAGTTATAAGATATTACATATGCTCATTGTCGGGACACACTGTCTAATAAGGCTCACATCCACAAAAAGATAGATACAAAATAGAAATGGCCACACAACCAGGATGTGAACTGATACAAAATGCACCTTCCTCAAGTGCTAGTTCAGTTCCTTTGAGGCTCAAAATATAAAACACTACTCTGCTTTATAGTCACTCAACATTCACCACAATTTTCCTATAGATTTGATCATGTACATATAAAATTCACATATTCGAATCATATCACATATCATTTATCTTCTACAATCTCAAAAATGTCTTACATATATACCCAATGCATCTGCATACATCAATTAGATCTTCCTAATTAGATGTAGCCCAAAATTAAATCAAAATTGCCTTGTCAACCCCATACTTAAATCAAAAACATCTTTGTGCTCAAATCAAATGTGCAACATTCAATTTAGGTTGACGTAGATCTAAAATAGTTCTTATTAACATCCACGATACATATTTAATCTCCACAACATATATCAAGCATTAGGTCGGCCAAGAATTATACCTAATCACAAAATATGCCAACTAATTAATCACCAACGATTTATCTAATCATATAATCATGCACCAACTGGAAAATATGATGTATTGAAACCTGTAAGGAATCTCACAAAATTGTAAATTCTGGTCCCAATCACCAGAGGAACTCATATCAGATTACTCATACCCTTTCAAATTGTATAAATCCAAAACTAAATGTCGAACTACTGTCGCTTGTATCTTTCAAACTATACATCCAAAACCACTAAAATATTGAACATAGATGCACATAATAGTCAAGAATAACATACTATCACCTCATAAGTAGATCTTATTACATGGGCAATTGTAGACCAAAATACTGGATTAAGATATCTTCATTCTGTTCATCGAATTAGAGAAAATATCAACAATTAATGTTGGCATCAATGAAAACACATTAAAAGGGTTTCTTCTTATTTTTTCAACAATCTCCCCCCTTTTCATTGATGGCAACATGTGACAAAGATGAATCTCTCCAAAAAACTCAAAACATACACCAAGTCCAGTCATCTCAACATACTCCAAACTTCTCCCCCATTGACATCAAGGACTAAGGGTGTGTTGGTAACACACATGTAAACTCCAAATTTGATGCATATGTATAGGTTAATAATTGAGTGAAATGTATTGACTCCCCCTCAAGGAGTTATCCCAAAAACTTGATCCACCTGTATGTATAATGAAAAAGCTGAAAAGCAACTGAAATAATGAAAGAATAAACATGTGAATAGTGTTTAACCAGAAGAGGAGGCAACTTCAAGTTCCTTAAGAATTGCTTGCCAATAAAACTTCCCTTCATTCCAATAATTTTTGGCTACTTCGAGTGATTTATATAGTGATTTCAGTTCTACTATGTTCTCCTCTCCCTCATCTGGAGTGCTTGGATTTGGATTTATATGTGAAAGCTTCTTTGCATCAATTAGGGCACTTGACACCGGTATATTCTTGGTCTTCACCAAGTCCCTAAGCTATCAAAACAGCCTTATAATGTCTTTTTTCTGACTTTGTAAGGTGAAAAACTTGTTCTGTAGATCTATAATGGCAGTCCAAGAGGCATGATCTATGTCCTGCGTTGGGTCATAGGCTCTAGAGGCATTAGTTATTTATAACTTGATAGATTCCATTAAGTCTTTAATGCCTTGAGTGGCATCTGGCCACCTCATGCAATACAAAAACAAGGTTTTGGCCTCATCTTCACATTCTTGCACTTCCTTCATACATTTTTCCACTTTCCCATGTGAAGATGCACATCTATCCTACAACTCAAGTAGTCTCTTCTCAGTAAACCTTGATTCAACGTCTTTTTTAGTTTGCTCCTTCATAATAGAGGCATACTCCTTGAGGGAGTCAACTAGAAACTTTAGATTTTCAACAGGAGTTAGAGAAATTCCAATTGTGGCACCAAGAGTAGCATCCTGTAGAGTCTTGATAGCTTCATTGATCAATTCTATCCCGTTTTGATGTGTCTCTATTATTTCTTTTCTACCGGGGGAATGAAAGACGTATCTAAGCTCTAGCTTTTGAATTGGTGAGATATTTTCAAGTTCACACTGCCTTGGTATTTTGAATGATTGCTTCAATGATTTTTTTCTTATCTTCTTCATCCGCTTCTTCATATAACTTTGCAGTAGCTTCTAGAAAATCATCATATTGCAACATATTACTAACCAAAACATCTAACTTCATTGGAGTACGAGCTCTTATCAGAGGATTTTTTGTTTTCTTTTTCTTTTGCTCTGAAGAGTCTTCCTCTAACTTCTTCTCCTTCTTCTTTTCGGGCTTCTTATGGATGTGTATAGTGAAAGCCTCTTTTTATCTTTATATTTCTTCTTCTTCGGAAGTGTTAACAATGTCAACTTTTGGCTTCTTAGCTCTGGTGATTGCTTCTTGTGAAGCACCTTCACCACTTGTAGTAACACCGCTTCTTCTCTTTCTTGTTAGTTGTTCTTCATGTTCAAGCCCAAGAACAATTTCTTCTTCAACCGCAACACTTAGATTCTTTTCCCTGAATGCTTTTTGCTTCTTTATTCTTCCAGAGGTAGTAGGGGTTGCTACTGGAGGCACATTCTTCCTCTTACTTGTCCTTGTTCTTGGTCTGGAAAGGGCAATGACTTCTTCAATTACCAAAGCACTAGGCTCCACCTTCTTTCCTTTTGTAGTAGCTCTAGAGGACATAGGTAATACAGAGGCTATGATGGAAGTTGTTCTTCCAGATCTCCTTGGTCCGAAGCACTCACTAGCCATTCTAGCTTCTGTTGCTCTGGCCTCCTTGTTTTCTTCTTCTGTATAACCTTCTTTTCTAGTCCACTCTTCCACAATTTTCCTTGCATTCCTCTTAATTTTTTATTTCTTCAATTCTAAGTGCACTTCTGATGATTTTTCTTCATAAGTTCCATGTCTTGGTAGAGAGGGGTCTCTAGGATTCTTGAGCAACAATTCAACATAGCCTTCAACATCATTCTCAGAAACTTCATATCCAAGAGGTTCAATCCACACTGTTCTTGGTTCAACAACTTCAATTATACACTCATCAGTTGAAACAAGGAAATTATTTTCCTGTGCATATTTCTCTACCAATTTGTGGGGAATTATTTCCCTTTCATGCATATTCTTTTGAAACACTGCAAAGAATGCAGTCAAAGTATCATTTTGAGCTTTAAATTTTCCTAAGATGTGCATATAATCAAAGATTTGATGTACCATAGGTCTACTTATGTACCATACAATACCCTTTCTCTAGGAAGCTCTTTTAGGAAGTAAAACAATAAACACATTACCAAAGTTCCAAACTTAAAGGCATATTTATTTTCCCTAGTTTGCTTCAGATTCTCAAGAAGTTGTTGGAGCAACTCACATAGATCAAAGTCTTTCCCATTCACTATGATTTCATGTGCAACATAGATAGCAGTGGCCAAAACTGAATTATCCCTATTTGTGAAGTAAATTTTGTGACCTATCATCATAGAGGTATATTTCATAGTAGGATTTGTGATAGGTTTTGTTGTCAAAGGTGGCATTGGTAAAATTTATAACAGCCTCATTTTTCACAGATTTAAGAACCGGTACAACTCTGGAATCACACAACCCTATAACTACCTTGATCACATCCTTGGTTACGAGTCTAGGAATGCCGGTCCATAAAAAAATTTCATGCAATCTACTCAATGCTAACCTTACATACTTAGCATCCACATCACTACTATAGCTAGGAAACCACTTCTAGATATCAAGCTTTTTCTTCACTAGGTTAATTTATTCAGGTTTCACCAAGAAATAATCTCCAGTCAACTCATCAAACCATAGATCTTTAATTTTTTGGTGATTATACACTTCCAAATCCCCATGTATGTATTCCCTAGTATCCTTTATAGGTAAAACCCTATATGGAATCTTCGAGAAAGCACCGTCGGAGTCATTTTCAAATATTTTCATTGGATACTTTTTGAATTTTGGTCTAGGCCTCTCAGTAATATTAACAATGGTCGGGGTAGCAATTTTAACTTCATTTCAAATTCAAATGCTTATGAAATCAATTCTATTTCAAACCCATGAATCACAAAAATTTGTAAATACCTTTTATGTGCAGAACAAGATCTAGGGTTTGGATATTATGCACCAAATTTTCCTTCAAATCTCCTTCAATTCGCTCTACTTTCTTCAAAAGCACAAATGTGATTAAAATCGACTTAGAAACTCACTTTATATCTTTTCGATTTTCCCTAATTTTGCATTAAATGATTCAATTTCCATAAATCTAGTAAACCCTTCACTAATACACTATAAACCCTAAAATGCTCCACATTTCTTTAGATTTGCATATTTTTTGCTGGTTTCTTTTCTAAAATATTAAGCATGTCATTTTTCACCATATATCTTCATGTCACTCCTTGACACCTCATATTTCTAGGGGGTTGTTTGATTTTTCTGTTATTGCTCCCCCTAAGCCCATGCCTAGGTTTAATTTTCAAAAGAATTATCTACACTAGAGGGAGGTACAAATACATTTGATTCATCTTTATTCTTAGGTTCCTCTTTCTTTCTCCAAATCTTCTCCATTTCCTTCATTACTTCAGTAGGATCAATTTTCTTCACAGGTTCATTCCTCTTTCCTGGATTAGTTTGCCTTCCATTCTTACTTTTGCAAAATCTTGAAATGTGTCTAGGTTTGTTGCAACTGTAGCATACTACACTTTTCTGACCAAACTATCCTCTAGTCAATCTTCATCTGCACTGGTTAGCCTTATGTCCAAATACATTGCATGTATAATAGTAACCATTGAAATTTTTAACCATTCTACTAGCATTATATCTATTCATCATCTGATTTTTGCATTCAATAGCTCTATGTCCAAATTTCTTGCATGCAAAACATTTTTTGGAGAAGGATCTAGCATTCTAATTCACTCTACTTCTATATTCTATTGCCTTATGTCCAAACTTATTGCATGAAAAACAAATACCATTAAAAGATGGGTACCTTTGAGCATTTGGTTGTTTGATAGGGGGTCTTCTAGCATTGCTTCTTTGATTTCTGATTTGTTTGCCATTGCCTTGAGTCTTCTCTTGATTGTCAACCTTGTTAGGGGTCTGATTAGCCTTTGAGATTTCTCCTTCCTCAAGTTTCAAACCTCCTTTATCTTTAGATGGTTTTTGTCTTGCAATAAGTTCATCAAGCATTGTAGTGCTTTTTTTGAATTTATCCTCATGAACTCTTACTTTTTCCAGATCTGATCTTAGAGTTACCACTTCTTGTTGAAGTCTTGTGTGTTCATTAGTCTTGCTTTGTACCATTGCATTCAGATAATCCTTAGTTCTTTTCTTTTCTTCCACTTGTACTTTCAATCTGGTGATGTCTTAATTTTCTTGGTTCAATTGTTCATTGACTTCTCTATGTCTTTCTCTAAATTTATTGATTTGTTCTGTCAAATTTTTTATGCATTCATTGCTTCCTCTAGGTTTTCCTTCAGATTTTTGTTTTCACCTTCAACTCTGTCAAGATCTTCAAGAGAAACTTGGAGTTCTTCTTTATTAGTCATACAATCACTTTCAACAGTAAGATCTAAAAACTCTTTATCAAAAATGTGTTCAATCTCCAAGATCTTCCTCAAGTTGTTAGGCTTCTTATAAGGAACCAAGCTTTGATACCAATTGTTGAACACCCAAAATATTGAGAAGGGGTGGTGAATCAGTATTCTATTAAACCATTTGATCATAATCCATCCAATTAACAAAACATATCTAATTGCAATAATGAATGAAAACATGAAGTAACCACAAGATCACATGACACACAAACACCAAGATTCTTACGTGGAAAATCCAAAAAGGGAAAAACCACAGTGAGGAATAGCTCACAATATATTATAACTAGTTATAAGCTATTACAAAGGCTCACTATTAGGACATACTGTACAATAGGGCTCACAACCACAAAAAGATAGATACAAAATAGAAATGGCCACACAACCAAGATGTGAACTGATACAAAATGCACCTTCCTTGTGCTAGATTCACTACTCTGCTTTATAGTCGCTCAACATTCACCACAATTCTACTATAGATCTGATCATGTACATACAAAATTCACATATTCACATCATATCACATATCATCTCTCTTCTACAATCTCAAAAATGTCTTACATATATACCCAATGCATCCGCATACATCAATTAGGTCGGCCTAATTAGATGTAGCCCAAAATTAAATCAAAATTGTCTTGTCAGCCCCATACTTAAATCAAAAACATATTTGCGCTCAAATCAAACCTGCAACACTCAATTTAGGTCAGCATGGATCTAAAATAGATCTTATTAACGTCCACAATACATATTTAATCTCCAAAAAATATATCAAGCATTAGGTTGGCCAAGAATTAGACCTAATCATAAAATATGCCAACTAATCAATAACCAATGATCCATCCGATCATATAATCACACTGCAACTGGAATATTTGATGTACTAACACCTATAAGAAATCTCCCAAAATTGTAAATTTTGATCCCAATCATTGGAGGAATGTGGACTAGATTACTCATACCCTTTTACACTATATAAAGCCAAATCTAAATGTCGAACTACTGTTGCTTGTATCTTTCAAACTATACATCAAAAGCCACTAAAATCTTGAACATAGATGCACATAATAGTTAGGAATAACATATTATCACCTCATAAATAGATCTTATTAAACGAGCAATTGCAAACCAAAATACCAAATTAAGATATCTTCATTATGTTCATCGGATTAGAGACAATATCAACAATTAATGTTGGCATCAATGAAAACACATTAAAAGGGTTCCTTCTCCACTCTTTCAACAATATCACATCTGAGGCCTATGGTGCATAACCCTCCATAAATGCATTCTTATTGGAAATAGATTAAATAAAATTGGTGTGGTTGGTCCTCATTGGTGTGTGTTGTGTAATACTAGTGATAAAATGTCAATCACCTTCTTGTTCAGTGAAAATTCCCACAAATATGTTGGACTACCTTCAATGATAAAATAGGTTGGTAGAGCCCCATGTCAAATAAAATAAAAGAAGTCTTTGAAGCTTGGACCAGACTAAACAAATGATCAACATTGGTGGGATTTGGAGCAAAGTACCAACGATGATTATTTGGAATTGTCCAAAAGGAGATGAACGCCATAATTTTCAAAGACAAGAAATATTCCATATAATTAATTCTAAGAAAAATTGAGATAAGAACCTACGAACACTAGAATTTACAAACCAAGATGAAGAAATACAAATACCTTTCGACTTGGGACCATAAAATGCTAAAATAGTGGTCACACTTGATATCACTATTGTTAATCAGATTGCACCCGAATGCTTGAATGGTTAAATTAAGCAATTTGTTGAAACATTGGACTATCTTCAGGCTGTGGGTGTTCCTATGGCAAAGATAGATCTCTAGATTCTAGGCTGGTTCCTATATGATTATCTGATTATAGACTTGAAACCTTGATGGGAAAAGGAAGAAAACTTAATCTAATGCGAAATTGGAAAAAACTGAACTGTGGTGATGCCCTTATTTGATTTAAAGAAAGAAAATTAATTCACAACTGATTCTTTACGAGCCTATTTTCACAACTCAGACCGAACAATTTAATTGCATAAATGATTCATAGAAAGGCCTAATAATTCATTCTTTATGAAGGAAGAATTTATCTTCACAACTTAAAGATATGAATGTATTATAAGCACAATTTATGACCTGCAACTAAAATCATTTTTTCGTGTACATGCATTCACGAATGTGACAAAAATTTAAAGGTTTTGATGTAAAACACATTAAATTTGCATCTAAAACATTCATAAAATAAGACAATTGAATCTAAGAAGGCTAATATCTAACTTGCAATGACGTCAAAAGGAAAACTCTGCATATGATACTTCAAGATAACCTATAAAGATTGCTGCAATATCTATTAATTTTTTGAAAAGCGAGTTACAAGACAATTCACTTTACAGAATGCAAAGGCTGAATAACAAGAACTAGAGGAAAAAAGATAAACTTTTTTCAATATATACAATGAGAATGCACTTCAAAGTGCATGAACATACTGAAAGTCAATTTTAGTGAGAAAAATGATGATTCCAAGGTGAAATCTGAGCAGAAGCAAAAATCCCTGAACATAAGGTTCAAACTCATGCAAAAATGAGTGAACTCAATCTCGAACTTCCAATCACCATGCGTATAACTGATCTATAACTCAAACTAAACTGGAAATCTCTGAATGTGGGCCAAAACATGCAAAAATCCTCCTTGCTTTAATCAATTTCCCATGATAACTTTAAAGTCTATTCTTGCATGATAAATCTTTAGTTGAGTCTGATATGAAACTAAAGTAAAGTTGTAACTCAGCTTTACATAACATTCTTTATTTGCATTTTAAGAGGAATAAATTAATTAAATGATTTACAGCGTATCATTTAATTAATCAGCTTTACATTGATTAATGCAAATAATAAAAGAATAACTTTCTTGCAAAATTGAAAGTATTACTCCCTTCTCACGAATTTATACACACTTAGCATATATCTCACAATATGAATTCTCCATCAATAAATATTGGCGACCACCATGCCATATCGTAAATGTTATCAACCTGAAGTTGCATCCTTGTTGAACCTGATGTTCAACACCTCAGTGTAACATGGGAAGACCTCCAAAGCTGTGGGTCACTTATAGATAGAGGTCAACCTCCGGAGAAGGCCGACTTCCTTTGGGTATCACCTAAACTATCAATTTTGTAAGGGTAAAAGGAGAAGGAGTGCATACAAATGAAACTAAACTATGGTGATACACCGAACTGATAGGAATAATGAGATACTCAATTTACACTTGAATACTGACGATGAACATAAGATTACACATCAAATTCTATAAGCAATGCATTAACATTTCACAAACAGGTTCGATTCACACACTTTTCCCAGAGAGGAAAGAAAGATTTTCACATATCAAAATCCATGTGTGACTAAGTGAACACAATTTGTAATTTGTATAATGATACTTTTGCAAAGGAAGGCATGAAATACAAGATAAAGTTATGAAGGAATGAAAGAAATTCACAAAAATAACTTGATCATGAACCTGAAATGCACAACACTCTGCAAGAACAAGATGGAAATCTGAACATCAATAGTCACCAAGGAAAACTTTATACATCATGCTCCAAAATGAGTTACAGAATTTTGCTAATCTGAGAGAGGACTGCAGAAGTCACAGACTTCAGAAAAGCATCCAAGAGAACTTTTTCTACAAAGAGGCAAAAATGCCCTATATACAAAAAGATGTCGGCCCCTGCCCTAGGGTTTACAAAATGAGTCGGTGCCTGGACACATCGGCCCCTAAAAGCATTTTTTGGAATGAAGCTAATGAGGCGTTAAATGCGCATAGCCTGCTCATGTTGGTGAAAGCTCGTTCCCAGGCATGGCCTTCAGATCTTTTACAATGACCGCATTAACTTGCAGCCCTCGTGTCCAGCCCCAAGACTTCGTCAGAGCCGCTTTGAATGCTCAGCGGTATGGTCATTAATGTCGACCCACTTTTACCAACCAACGTCCCAGTTGTTATTGTGACTCAAGGTTTCCTCTTCTTCGGCTTTCCTCTTGCTCCAAATCTTTCAGCAAGTTGACCCCCTTCGAGAAGCAGCATTAGATTTACCTTGTCAGATTCAAACGTCAAATCTTCACCGAGCCGACCCATGTCGCGCACATTCTATCGATCATCTTCACAAGGATAGTCGTGACAGTCAAACTGCCCATGATTCTCTCTAGTGTCTTCTGATTGGTTGAAGAAGGCCATGTAGATTTCTAGTCGGTTAAAGGTTGCTTCCTTAGAATCGCATGTTGGTGAGACACTAATCGTGTGTCCCCGATGCGATTAGACCTCATAGCAGCGCTCGGCAAGACAAACAACGGTCGGCAAGACCTCATAGTGGGTTTGGTGTGTCATACCGATATCCTTATTTCATTGCCCAGACACCCGCATTCGGTGAGAGTCTCGCTGAAACCTTCAGCAGACCCATCGCTATCGGCGAGACTTTGGATGTCGGGGAGAAGTCACACCGACATGCCTATTTCATTCGGAAAGACATACGATGGTCGGCAAGACCTCATAGTGAACGCTAAGAGTCCTACCGATCTCCTTTCTTTCACTATGGGCTCCTTCATTTCGGAAAGACCCTATCGGGTCGACGAGACCTCATAGCGACCCCCTCAATGTTTCTCGAGTTTGAACGCTTTGGCAGAGCCGGAGTCGAGATGAGAACCGAACAAGGACTGGGGTGAGAAAGGGGGTGGAAGCAAAAACAGATGAATCTCAGCAGAACCGGGATCGGGACCAAATCCGTCAAATTCTGACCCAGTTCCGCCCCTGACAAAACTCAAAAGAAGACGAAGGAAAGGATGATAAGGGGAAAGACAAACGGGAAAAAGCATCCCATGAAAAATACAAGGAAGAAAGGAAAAAAGGCCGATGGAACCAAGATCGAGACGGAACTAGAACCCAAAGACGCACAAGGAAAAACTCAAGAGGCGGAACCGGGATCGGATCCGGAGCGGGGACAAAAACAAAAAGTCACTGGAACTGGAACCAAAACTAAATCTGGACCTAGAACTTTCTCGAAGTTTCAAGTTCGGATTCCGTTCTGATCCCGCTCCCGACGACATACAAGGATGACGAAAAAGGGGATGAAAAAGAAGAAAAACAAGAGGAGGAAACGCCCCCCGACCACAGAAAAGAGAAAAAAGGTAAGACAAATGAACAAGCCCGGCAGAATCGGGACCAAAACCAAATCAGGAACTGGAACTTTTGGAAAAGTTCCAAGTTTGGATTCGGTCCCGACCCCGCCTCCGACAGAACAAAAAGAAAAAAGGCATAAGGAAAACACAAGGGAAAGGGGGAAAACAAGGAAAAAACAAAAGGGAGGACCCCCCAATAAAAATGAACATCTGCATGCTGGGCTCAACCCTTGTGGGAGCCACATTTAATCCACGTGTCAAATTTTAAAACATAATTTTCCCCTGCATCTGCACAAGAAGCAAACAAGTTAGAAAATACGCAGCCCGGATGCAAGTGTTCCTCCATTTGGTCCTCGAGAACCTCTGAAAGCATGGGTTACCCTGCCTGATTGAGCCCATAGGTGAAAAATGGGTAACATTTCTGGTGACCTTTGCTAGATGTTTGCCTGCTAAACATGGTAACCAGTAGCCTAGGTTTATCCATTAGGCATGGAGTCGTTGGGACAACTCAGAAACAGATCAAGGGTAGCTTTGTACATGGCCAAACCTTACTTGAGATTCATAGAACACAACAAAAACTTATTGAAAATAGGAAAAACTGCTGAAAGGAAACTACTTATTTGTGTCAGAACAACACTTAGGGAATTGAAACAACAACTAAACCTACCCTATACTAACCAGTAAGAAATTGGTCAAACAAAACCATTTACAGGTTGGGTAAAATAACTGCCCTTTCTACTCAATATGCAGTGACTGGCATGTTTAAGGACAACTGGGTAAAAGTAAAAAATAGAAGAAAGTTTTCCAAGACGATGCACTGCCTCTTGAAAGAGGTGAATAAATTTACTTACCTCACCAAACAGACCATACGTATTGTCAACCAAAGGAGGACAAAAGAGTTGAACATACTCATGTTTGGCTGTCAGTGCATCTTGGATATCTTCTTTTGTTGTACCTTCATGTGTAGGTACAAGATTGGTGCTTGGTGTTGTATTGGACTCCATCTGAGCTAGTACCCGATTGGATAGCCTCTGGTAAGGGGAAAGCTTGAACTTTCCTTGCTGGTCCCTTGTTGATCTCTAAAGAATTCATCTTTTCCTTGAAAATATGTTGATTGGAGGTAAAATGTAGGTTGTTCATTGGCTGCTACAATCTGATCTTCTTGACTAAGGAGCTAATATCCCTGTTGGATAACTGAAAACAAATCTTCAAACTATGGCTCCTTATGCTCTTTATCTATGACAGAATACACCTTCTCCTCAACAAGGTGGGGAAGCTCATCTAATAAGTTCACAGGCTGTAAGGCATTATCTTCAACAACTTCTTCAATAGTCTCACCAACTTGAATGGGTTGATCACATGCTTCCCTTTCATATGATACTAGCTCATCATCTATGTTAGAACAAAAAGCCTCTATGATATCATCTAACTCATAATTTTGCATTAAGTCTAGATGAGTTTTATCATTTAATTACTCCATACCAGGCATAGATATTACCATGCATGTGAGATCTTCATCTTCATCAACAAATTGAGGAAGTTCATCGAACAAGTCAGCAATATTCTCTGGCTGTTCCAAATCAACTGGTAAATCAGGAACTTGCATGCTCTCTTGAAGAAAGGTATCAGGTTCAATTTTAGGCTTTTCTTCCAAGTCTAATGCTCCATTGACTTGTTGATTGTCATCAATCGACAACTGCCCAAATTGCTTGATGTCTTCTAGCTGTTCTAAAACTGCAACCTCGCAAGTGCCTTCCACTTGAGGAAGATCCTTAGTCAGTTTTGAGCTTTGAGAAGAAGCAATCCGCTTGAAGCTTGGAACTGAAAACACATGCTCCTCCAACTTAGCAATTTCATCGTAGCTTTCTAAGTTGGATTCACCCTGTTTGAAACTTGGAATTTTGTACTTTAAGGTCCCCTCCTTCACAGGTAGTTGGGGTTCTATCCTATGAGCTTGTGCAAGCAAGTGTCTCATCTGTTCATCCTTAGCTGCAACTTGTCTAACCAACAATTCCTTCTCGTATATCTGCGCTTCCAACTCCTGCTGACGAATGTGAGCTTGAAAGGCAAGCTCCTCTTGCTACATATTATATTCATTTTCCCATTCTATGTCTAACATTCGCCTTTGAAACTACAACAACATCTCCTTGATGCTACCCAACTCGGTATCCGCATTGTTAGAATTTTGGGACTGACTCAGGAGGCCACAAGGCTGGCTCAAAGTGGAATTAATATGCTGTAAGGGGAATTGAGTAGGGGTGGGAGGGTGAGAAGCATGATAGGATTGTTGATAATGTTGGTTGCAATGAGAAGGACTGTTTGGAGACCCAGAACTTAAATTTTCATAAAAAGGAGGAAAATAACCACTATATTGCTAATAACTAGACATTGCAAGGTAAAATATGAAGCATAAGCAAGTCTAGATAGCAAACCTCCTTAATTGTAGGTACCTGGGCTGCAGAAACCAACTGATATTAAATCAGAGTCGCCATGGTGCTATTTGTGTTGCCTTCAAAGGCTGGTATTATTGAGAAAAACACCAGATCTCTCAATATTTTGAATTCCTCAATGATGCACTGGTACACAGAGTCACCATGATATGCTGATGTTAACCTCTGAAAGGTCTGAATCTTACTGGTTGCATATCAAAAACCAATAATAGACATGTAATTTTCAAACTGTCTGTTCAATAGTCCCACCGAGCGTGCCAAAACTGTTATCAACCTAAAGTTGCACCCTTGTTGAACCTGATGTTCAACACCTCAGTGTAACATGGGAAGACCTCCAAAGCTGTGGGTCACTTATAGACAGAGGTCAACCTCCGGAGAAGGCCAGCTTCCTTTGGGTATCACCTAAACTATCAATTCTGTAAGGGTAAAAGGAGAAGGAGTGCGTACAAATGAAACTAAACTATGGTGATATACCAAACTGAAAGGAACAATGAGATACTCAATTTACACTTGAATACTGACGATGAACATAAGATTACACATCAAATTCTATAAGCAATGCATTAACGTCTCACAAACATGTTCGATTCACACACTTTTCCCAGAGAGGAAAGAAAGATTTTCACATAGCAGAATCCATGTGTGACTAAGTGAACACAATTTGTAATTTTTATAATGATACTTTTGCAAAGGAAGGCATGAAACACAAGATAAAGTTATGAAGGAATGAAAGAAATTCACAAAAATAACTTGATCATGAACCTGAAATGCACAACACTCTGCAAGAACAAGATGGAAATCCGAACATCAATAGTCACCAAGGAAAACTTTATACATCATGCTCCAAAATGAGTTACAGAATTTTGCTAATCTGAGAGAGGACTGCAGAAGTCACAGACTTCAGAAAAGCATCCAGGAGAACTTTTTCTACAAAGAGGCAAAAATGCCCTATATACAAAAAGATGTCGGCCCCTGCCCTAGGGTTTACAAAATGAGTCGGTGCCTAGACACGTCGACCCCTAGAAGCATTTTTTGGAATGAAGATAATGAGGCGTTAAATGCGCATAGCCTTCTCATGTTGGTGAAAGCTCGTTCCCAGGCATGGCCTTCAGATCTTTTACAATGACCGCATTAACTCGCAGCCCTCGTGTCCAACCCTGAGACTTCGTTAGAGCCGCTCTGAATGCTCAGCGGTATGGTCATTAATGTCGACCCACTTTTTCCAGCCGACGTCCCAGCTGTTATTGTGACTCACAGTTTCCTCTTCTTTATCTTTCCTCTTGCTCCAGATCTTTCAACAAGTTGACCCCCTTTGAGAAGCAGCATCAGATTTACCTTGTCAGATTCAAACGTCATTACTTCACCAAGCTGACCCATGTCGTGCACATTCTGTCGATCATCTTCACAAGGATAGTTGCGACAGTCAAACTGCCCATGATTCGCCCTAGCGTCTTCTGATTGGTTGAAGAAGGCCACGTAGATTTCCAGTCGGTCAAAGGTTGCTTCCTTAGAATCACATGTCGGTGAGACACTAATCGTGTCTCCCCGATGCGATTAGACCTCGTAGCAGCGCTTGGAAAGACAAACAATGGTCGGCAAGACCTCATAGCGGGTTTGGTGTGTCATACCGATATCCTTATTTCATCGCCCAGACACCCGCATTCGGTGAGAGTCTCGCTGAAACCTTCAGCAGACCCATCGCTATCGACGAGACTTTGGATGTCGGGGAGAAGTCACAGCGGGCGACTAGAGTCACACTGACATGCCTATTTCATTCAGCAAGACATACGATGGTCGGAAAGACCTCACAGTGAACGCTAAGTGTCCTACTGATCTCCTTTCTTTCACTCTGGGCTCTCTTCATTTCGGCAAGACCCTATCGGGTCAACGAGACCTCATAGCGACCCCCTCAATGTTTCTCGAGTTTGAACACTTTGGCGGAGCCGGAGTCAGGATGAGAACCGAATAGGGACCGAGGTGAGAAAGGGGGCGGAAGCAAAAAATAGATGAATCCCGGTGGAACCAGGATCAAGACCAAATCCATCCCTGAAACTTTCTTCAAGTTTCAGGTTCGGATTCCGACCCAATTCCGCCCCTGAAAAACTCAAAAGAAGACAAAGGAAAGGACGAGAAGGGGAAAGACAAACAGGAAAAAGCATCCCCCGACAAAATACAAGGAAAAAAGGAAAAAAGGCCAGCGGAACTGGGATCAGGACGGAACTAGAACCCAAAGACGCACAAGGAAAAACTCAAGAGGCGGAACCGGGACCGGATCCGGAGTGGGGGAAAAAACAAAGAGTCACCGAAACAAGAACTGGAACTAAATCCAGACCTGAAACTTTCCCGAAGTTTCAAGTTTGGATTTGTTCGATCCCACTCGCGACATACAAGGATGACGAAAAGGGGACGAAAAGAAGAGGAGGCGCACAACCACAGAAGAGAAAAGGGTAGAAAACGAACAACGTTGGGCAAAGGCCCGAACAAATTAGGGCTGGAACTTTTGGAAAAGTTTAAGTTTGAATTAGGTCCCAACCCGTGACAGAACAAAAAGAAAAAAGCGTAAGGAAAACACAGGGAAAGGGGAAAACAAGGCAAAACAAAAGGGAGGACCCCCCAATAAAAATGAACATCTGTACGCTGGGCTCAACCCTTGTGGGAGCCACATTTAATCCACGTATTTTAAAACATAATTTTCCCCTGCATCTACACAAGAAGCAAACAATTTAGAAAATACGCAGCCTGGATGCAAGTGTTCCTCCATTTGGTCCTTGAGAACCTCTAAAAGCATGGGTTACGCTGCTTGATTGAGCCCATAGGTGAAAAATGGGTAACAGTAAATATTTGATAATTGATAATGGTTGACCAACATGCATAAGTCGACTTGACTTAAAAATTGAAATCATGAGCAAAAATAAAACATCATGATTTTGTTTTATTCTTCAAAGATTCCACCCGAAGTTACGGTGAATAGAGAAAAAAGGGAAAAACCCTAATCATTTCGCATCTTTCACTTGTCTCTTGAAGAAAGTTTGAGAGAAACTCTTATTGCACTGGCCACCATGAAGTAGGGTTCAGACTAAATTTGTTCACCATTTCGAGCTGCTTTCTAGGCCGAATCTTACTGATTTTCACAAGGTAAGTTTACTTTTACCATCTGGAGGTACCTTAACTCCATTGCATAGCTTTTCCTGTAGCTTTTTCTGATACATCTTCTTTGGTTTTTGTAAATGGCCTCTTGCTCTGTGGCTGCAATGGATACCTTGTGAGAGCATGATTTGAACTGATAAATAGATGCTATGAAAGGACTTCTGGAAGATTTATTCATGGTGGCTTTGGTAAGTCTGATTTTTCCCATTTTGTATATATCTTCAATCTCTTTCTATGCGCGCCCTCCATTATCCTGATACATTTATTCTGTTGATATTATCCATACTGCTTGAACCGTGACTGGAGACTTAGACTGTAACTTGACAGGAGAAAGCTTAAAAGAGATTTCGTGGTATTCATTTTCCTGAGAATTTCAATTCCAGTGGTATAAGTTCAGCCTATGAAAGGCATTTCACTCTTCTTTTGTTTTCTGAACAAACACACACATGGGTATCTCTTATTTGGAGAAAAAATTGCAAAAAACCCTTATGTGGGTTCGACCTAGAACAGTAAAATACAAGTATCTAGTAACTGAAAGAAATTTTTGAGCGCCCTTCATTATCTTCTCCATGTGTTTCTCCTTACTACCTTTGGTCATGGCCTAAACAATCTTCATCTGGGTATTCACAATTTATTGCAAACTCAAAGGATTCATCTAAAATTTACATGCCTTTTAAATATTCTGGAAACTCTCATGTGACCTTTGATGGAATCTTAACCTTTCATATAAGCTTGAATTTTGGCTTCACAAAACTCTCTTCAGTTGCACATTCAAACAAATAGTATTGGTGTAAAATTTGAAAACAGTGACAAACTTGTGTGATATTGCTTGAAACCTTTCCTTTCCTTTCTTGAAGTAAAGCGTTGTCACCATTTTCATATTCCACAACTACTTTTATTTTTTGTTATTATGGGCTGCTGGTATGAGATTACCAATCTATTCATTGACTTACAAGAATTCCATCAAATTCATCATGGTATCGTGCTCTAACTACTGCATCATGCCATAGATTCTTATATCTATGCTCTTGCTTTTAAATATGCTATCTCTTGAAAGTAACAAGTCGGGGAACAATACTTTACTCCATGATTGCTTCCATCTGGAAATGCTATTATTATTGTAGATACATCATTTATTCCTGAGAGCACACTTATTTCTGCAACACTGTTATTGATGCTCTTCATCACACTATCACAATGTATTGTTGTTTTTTCAAGTATTTAATTGTTGCTCCACTAATGACTGTCAATGTCATGTTTTTTCAAAAATATGCATCTGTTACTTGTCACTGGAAATTAATGACTGTCCTTTGAGATTTTGACAATTCAAAACATTTTACTTTTACCAGTTTTGTATCAGCATTCTTGTTCATGACTGTCCTTGACATTGTGACTCCATTGTTCCTTATATAATGCTCTTTTCTGTTGAAAAACTTGTAGAGAATTGGATTATTGCAAATCTATTATAACAAAGCTATGTAAATACTTTGTACAACCTTTGGACTGTCCTGTACTGTGATATGCTTCTGAAGTTATAAAAAAACATTCCAATGCTTGAATATTCTGTTTCTCTTCAATGCAAAGAGGCTCTATACTTCATTTAGATGTAATGTGAAAATGTAGAGTAGAGCTGAACAAAATATGAAATTGATGAGTTCTTCTCACTATTTTTTGAAATCTCTTTGAAATAAGGCTACTTGTATGATCACATCCTTTAGTTTCAGCAGCATTGATGCTTTTAATGACTGTTATCAATATTCATGAACTTGCGTATGTAACTTGAGAGTGTATCCCCCTCAATATGTTGAGCTCAACCCTTGTGGGAGCCTGTTTTGCTCCACATATATGATAAAATGATCTCGAACATGATGAACCTATTTTCCTGCACATTGAAACAAACATGTTAACAAAATAAAAGAAGCTGAAAGCTTCCATTGAGTTAAGTTTTTCTTGATTGTCAGCTCAATCATTTGGTGAATGCTTGATTTAATGAAAATTACATTCATGTTGGTAGCGTAGGCATAAGGAAGAATGTAACTCATCATTGCTTAGAGTACACCTCTAACGCCACTCCTTTATAATTTTGCAGGTTCATGGAGTGAGGAAACAAGGCTGTAGCTGCTTGGAGACACAATGACTGAAGACATCAACGAAAGTGATTCATCATTACAAGCAATGATGAATTGCTCCTCTTCTTTGCGCTTACGTTATGTTCAGTAGTGTAGCTTATCTTTGAATTTTGTACTCATCATTTGATTGTCATAATCAAATTCAGTTACTCTCACGGCTTGTGCGAGATTCAGTGTTTTTACAAAATGAATAAAAAACATTATTATGCAAATTCTCAATTTTCTGTTTCAAATACTTGCACAATAAAACTGTAATTCAGATGTAAATTGATCTCTATGATGATCAATGAATACTTTAATCAACAAAACTTGAAATTTTTTGTACCTATAATTCATGAATTTGATTCAGCTCTACCTGTTTGAGCTCGTAGTGAAAAATAGGTAACAATCACCAAAGGGAAACTTCCTCAAAATGACTAGGGACTGTGGCAGGATCAAATGGTCACCCCCCCAAGTGGGAGGTTGAAACTGAATTTTGATGGGGCTTCAAGGGGAAATATAGAGGTGTCAAAGGATTTATAATCAAAGATGAAAAAGGAAAAATCTAGTTTGGGCTACCTCTATTAAACTCCTCAACGATACAAATAATGAGGTAGATTTTACGACACTTTACAAAGGAGTGCAATATTGCAACAATAGCAAAGTGCACAATATTGATGTTGAGGGATAATCAATTATTATGATCAGGATAATAAGCTCATGGAGCACCCCTAGCTATAAATCGAAGATGTAGATAGAACAAATTTGCTCTCATTTTGAGGAAATTGATAATTACATTTTGAAACATGTTTATAGGGAAGCAAATTTCATAGTGGACTTTCTCTCCAATAGGGGAATCAATCAAAATACAAACATAGTGGAATTGAATCAGTATTGGGAATGGTATGGTCTACAATCACTCATCAGAAAAGAAGCAAAGGTGGCTATATCCCAGAGCTAGTCCATGATCCCCATAAGATATTATTTTTGGTCATATTTGTACAATCAATTAATGTACATCTACTTCAAGATTTTATCCAGACTTATATACAAGAATGACCAATCAACTATATCTAGCCATTGAATATTTTCTTGATTCATGAAAGATTTAGCCATGGGCTTGGAGGAAACAAAGCTATAAAATTGATCCAAAATCCAAAAGTAGAGGATAGGACTACAATTCTCACAGGATAGGAATTCACGAGGAGCTCTCCAAGTAATTTTTTCCTTATAAATTGAGTGAACATAATGACATGGTACGTATTGTGATCTGGCAGAAATGATGGAAAAAAAGGATCTCTCTCAATGGTAGATTTCCTTAAGATTCGTGGTTGCAAGTGAAAATGTAAACAAGTTGATTTATCTGTGCAGCTTCAAGAGGTTTTTATGATTCACTTAGATATAGTAAAATCAATAATCAATGTTGTTTATAATGAAAGGGAGCCACCCTCTATGGTGGTAGTTTTCATATATATATATATATATATATATATATATTGATGCATAGGGTATCTTTGCGACCCCCCACTCACTGACACTTAGAGGCAAGACTAGTCCTTGAGGGTGTTACTACGGAGCCCACAACTGCATAACACCTTATAAACCCAGGAGTGGAGTCAAAACCAAGACCTGAGGGAGCAAACCCAAGACTCAAGCCAACTAAACTATCTATTTGGGCTAATATTATATAATATATTAATATTGTATATTATATTAACATTAATACATACTAATATATACTAATACATTAATATCATACATTATATTAATATTAATATATACAAATAGATTAAATATTATATATTAATGTCATATATTATATTATATCACATATATTATTATTGTATATATTTATATTCATATTAATATCAAGCTACATAAAACAAATATCCGTTTCTTGCTTTAAGAAATAAATATCCATTTTTTGATAAAAGAATTGCTTCAGTTATTGCCTCAAGAGAATTCTTTGGGATTTGGCTTGGGGGTGTCAAACCTGAAAAGTCAATTGCCCCAATGTGTTTAGAGGTTTCCCTTGGCTTTTCAGACTTCACCCTTTATGTTGATGACTTTTTTTTAATCCGAATTTGATAAAATGAAAAAGGTTTATTCAAGAAATTGTCAGCATTCCACTAATATAAGATATGCTTTATTTTGAATTTAATAGATAATTATTATTGATTTTCTATATGCATTATGTCTGAAGTCCTAATTGATAGGCTAATTGAAAAACATCCATAACTTTCAAACAATTTTACATTTTTTGAATCTGAAAGATGCATCACACTCTATGCTTCACAAACTATAGGTTATTTTTTTAATTAAATATATTTTTGACCAAGTTAGGTTTTTTTTTCTTTAAAGGTGCAATGCACCCATATTATTAGGGGTAAATGCTTTTGACTGGAGCTATGAACCGGGTACAAGAAAACACAAGAAACAACCAAACCCGCGAGTGCAATGGCCCAACAAAGGCACAAGGCCTGCGAGCACTTTGACCCAGCAAGGGTTTGAACCCTGGTGGTCGTCACCACAACCAAGTGACTTGACCATCGAACCACGCCCTTATCGGCTGACCAAGTTAGGTTGGCCAATAAATTAGTTTTTAATAATTTTCAAAATATCTTAAACAATTCATAACTAATTATTCACTTGCAAAAAAATTACAAAAAAATATGTCACATCTTGGCATGTGTCCTTTACTTAGATCAAAAGATTCAATTTTTTTGCTCATACTTAGGTTTGTTGGAATGACACATGTTTTTTATTTTTTTTCAAAAATTATAGCACCACTTCATTGAATTTTCAAAATTTCACCAAATAAATTTACGTTTTTCCATTAAAAAATAGTAGCCTACAAACTACATTCAAATTACTACAAATTTTATTTTACATATTTTTCAAATTATGTTAATAAAACCTATTCAAATTTTTATGTCAAGCTGCTTAACTCAGTTTTTTTGTATTTTCATTGCCACTTAGAGGCATAGTTTGACCCATCATGATCCTGCACTCACCCATATATTATATTTTTTTTTATTAGATATAGTAGAACAAAAACCATTACAAATCTATCTAAGCAGTGATTAGGCCATGAGATTCAACATCAATTTGAAAAGTAAGTTTTTTCTAACAATAGATATGCCTACAACTTGTTTGCCAATATAATATCGCTTTTTACATCATGTTACAAAAAAGGGTATGTACCAATATATATATATGTGTGTGTGTGTGTGTGTGTGTTAGACTTAGTCATTGTAGTGATCACTGCCCTCTTCAACATCATATGTATCCATATTCACTGGCTGCACATTGGATCTCACATCCTCTATCGTTGAGGTGGCTACTTCTTGTGGAGCTGGTGCTTGGGGGCCTCTTGGCCTACCTGCATGGTTGAAGACCCCTTGGAACTTGTTCAAAACTCTTAAGAAGGCATCTGCTTCCTCCTTGTTGCAGTGATGGGCATGACCACATTTTACTTCTTCCCTAAACACAATCACTATGCCTTCCTGGAATAGCCTTAAAACCCATATTTTATATTACATTACATATTTAGGTTATAATACATTATATATTTATATCAATGATATGTTATATATTTTGATTATATATTTATATTAGATTATACATTAATATTATACTATATTATCTATTATATTATATATTTATATTATATTATATATGATATTATATAAGTATATCATTCTCTTATTATAGAATAAAACAAGTTTATGGATATATATAAATATGTGGTATATATAAATGTATCAATTTTGGTAAATAAAACTTGATATGTCTTACATGTTACGGGTAATTTCAATGTTGCATTCCTCTATTTTCATTCGTCCATTATAATCCCACATTTCCCTCACTAGAAGCCATAAATCAACATTTTCCTTTGTTTTCCCTAAACTATAGTATAAAAACCTATCTATTATCTTTCTTAATCAAATCTTCAATTTTTCCATCCTTCCCTCTCCATTGCATTTGCTTTTGTGATCTTCATCACCTTTATTGACATCCATCAATACACACACCACTATTGCATAGTTTACCCCTAAGGCTTGTATTTGTGATGAGCAAATCCCTACACACACCACACTTACATTATGACAAGTCTTGCACATGCTTTGTAATAAGACAATGGTATATAATTTTGTAATATTTAAAATAATATTTAACATAAATATGTATATAACCTAAAGCTCATGGTTTGACACAAGCAAGGATAAAAAAAGTAAAGGTTTTTGAGACTAACTTTATATATGCCAATTTCCTTTGCTTGAAGGTTTCTAAGAGCTTCTTAACAAATCCATTGTGTGTGTTGTGGTCATAGCAAGCTACACGATCATGTCTTTGGGGAATTTTATCAAACAACTTGCATACCTTGTCTTTACTTCCATAGTTTGCTTACATGTCTACAAGGGAAAATTTAACTAAAACATATCACAAATTTTCTTTATCCTTTAGGTTTTGATGGATGTTCATACCATTTTCCAAAGGTCCCATTTTATCAAAAGTAGGGAAGTTGCTAGCAATATTTTGGAATTTGGCTTCATGATTTTCGATTGTGTTTGCTCCAAAAGGAATAGAGAGATAAGAGAGATATAGAGGGAGAAGAATAAATAGAAAGATGAAGAGGGAAATAAAGAGATCTAGAGAGGTTCAAATATAGAGGGAGAGAGAGGAAGAGAGAGACATCGAGAGAGAAATAAAGACATAGAGAGATAGAGAGGGAGAGATAGATAAAGTGACATAGAGGGAGATGGATTGAGAGATAGATCCCTATGGATATGTGTCATCTTTGGATTGTTGGCACAAACAAATGATCAAAAGAAATTCTCTCCTTTCTCTCTCTTTTTCCTTTAAATCTCTATTTTCTATCTCCTACTTCATCTCTCCCAATTCCCCTTTGCCTCTCTTTAGTTTTATCTATATATCTATTTGTCTTCTCTATCTCATTTTCTCTCTCACCTCCTCTCTCTCTCTCTCTCCTACTTTTCTCTTTCCCTCTTTCCCTCTATATATATTTTCTCTACTTCTCTCACACTCTAATCTCTCTTTCTATATTCCCGTCTTTGTGTTGCTTTGATATAACTAATTTTTAATACATGTAGATCATGCATATCTTGATAGATAGTAATTATTCTAATAAATATTTTTTGAGACACTAATGAACCATATTTTAGCACAATATAAAATACAAACAATTCATCTTATTGAAAAAGAAAGGCCCATTTCTGCCATAGCAAAATTAAATTAATATCAAGTTAAAATGTATGATGCAACATAACTTAACATGAAAGATACTTTGGGAAAATTAACTTTATGCTATATGGTATCCACCACACCTATATTGAGGTCCTTGTTGATGCATCAACTACAGAAGGACCATGCCCATAATTTCTTTGGCAAGAAGTAATGAAACTTTATAAGATGAAACTTGTGGTACTTAAGTGTAATCAAATTGTTTGCATAACGAAACTAAATATAATGGGTGAAACTTGGAGCCTAAACTCAAAGAGATCAAATTGTCTATGTAGCAACAATTCAAAAATGCCACATTTCCATGTAGAGATACATTGATTATAGAAGATCATTTACTTAATGACTTGGAAATTGGACTTACAGACCTATCAATGGCATTATTTATAGAAGTCTAAGGGTTTAACATAGAAATCTAAAGGTAATACATATATTCTCTCCTCTTAAACTAATAAGATCAATGGAAATTCAAAATTACTACTAGTAAATAGAAGGTTCAATATAGAAGAATAATAGTAACAAAAAATTGTATAGAAGAAAGCCACAACTACTAAGAAGGCACAAGGAGAAACCAACAATTATGCTCAAATTTGGTTAACCAAGGTTGTAATTGATACTATTAATCTATATAACAAAATTACTACAAGTAAATAGAAGGTTCAATATAGAAGAATAATAGTAAAAAAAAATTGCATAGAAGAAAGATGCAACTACTAAGAAGGTACAATGAAACCAATAATTGTGCTCAAATTTGGTTAACCAAGGTTGTAATTGATGCTATGAATCTATATAAACAATAAAACTCATTTAAAAATAACTCTAATTAAAGCATATCAACTATCATTGTGGAATGCCTTCGACATTAATTACATAGTTTCATTGTTTCATTATTGATATTTATTTTTCTAAACTTAATTGTTTTTTGATGAATCGGTCAGGTATCCTCCCCCTATAAACTGTAGTGTGTCTGGTAAACTTTTTTCACGTGACTAGTGGCGTTGGTGCAACACACCCTCCGATACCACATGTTTGGGGGGAGACTAGCCCTCGTCACCTTTTGCCTGCAATAGGATGCTTTAGCCAATCGAGCTAGGCCCCTCGCCCCTGTAATTATTTAACTTTTATTAATTTTATATGTATATTAATTTTAATTTTAATATTTTAAATATCAATAAATTTTTGAATTTCAAATATTTTAAATTTAAATATTAATATAATAAATATGAATTTCAAACCACCACAATAGGTTAACTATTACAAGACTATAAAGACAGGTAGGGGAGAGGGGCCTATAATGGAGCACCCTAACTTTGTGTTTTTCAAAATTCTATGTGAAAATTTCAAATCAATCCCAATTTTGTACAATAGTTTATTTGGCATCTCACGTGCTTTTATATTTCATTTTAGGGTCACATCATCAAATATGATGCCACATCAGCATGCTTTTTGTTGAGGTATCCAAAAAGGGCAAAAAAAAAATGAGACCGATAGTGGTGCACTAAGTCATGTTTTATTGGTGCACTAATGTCGCATCACATGATTTGTCAGTTTGTGTATTTTATGGATAAAAAGTGTTTTGCAATTAGATATTAAGATGCTCTACTATGTGTCCCACCGAGGACTACTTCTATCCCACTTAGGGCTTAAATTTGATGGTCGACCCTGCCTGTCAAACAATTTTTTATGTGACGGTCATTTATTTAAAGTTGCCTTTCAAATATTAAAGGTTATCTATTTTAAGAAAAATATATGTAGATTGAAAAAACATATATAAGAATAATTACATAGAAATTTTGACAGTTTAACTAAAATTTTGCCTTTCAAATGATACAATCTTCCTAAAATTTTAATTGTATTTTACAGCTAAAATGACTAAATACGGCCATACGGCCATCAAATTTAAGCCCTGATCCTCCTATTGGACCCTGCTCCACTATGGGCCCCTCTCCCCTACCCGGTCTAAATCTATTTTTGCGTACTTTCCAATAAGTGTTGCCTAGCATTTGAAGGGCAACTATGAATAGAAACTATTACGAAGATTTTGGTTTCAAACGCACGATCGAACGTCAAATTTAACCCCTCCACGCTCTTCGCAAGGCAAGGCTTATAAACAGTCAGATCTCAGTTCATATAAAAGATTCTTTTACGCTCGGGTGCATTCAATGGAAGCATTATATGCTGTCACATGCTTCTAACAATTATTTTTCTGGAACAGGTGGTTTCAAGCCCAAGCTAAGGTGCAATTCTCATTCGTACAGAAAACCATACAGAAGGAAAAACTTCTGAGGTGTCTTGGCAATAAGGAGGTCAGCTTTTAACAATACTGTGCAACTTTAAGTTGATTTAAAGACCCATTTTGGATGTTTGCTTGAAAACCTTTGTTGTACATGAAACTCACTGACCATGGTACAATGCCTACATGCTCACTTGATCTAAACAACCGTTTCACAAGTGTTTGAAGAACAATCCTTGTAAGGGATCATTAAGGGAAGAATATTCTGTTGTAGAGCACCCTAGCAATAAATATAACATCGTTTGTTCAAATCCCAATTAGCGCACACTTATTTTAGTAGAACAGGATGTCTACGTTCAAAGTTAGGTTAGCATGAAATTTATGGAGAAGGTATTCTCAATCTAGGTATCACCAGATTTATCCAGCAACGGGTAGGTACAGATCTCATGTACCCATTCAAAACTAGTAGCCTGGGGTTTGCTCAAGTTCAAAGCTAGGTTTGCGGGGAAATTCTTGAATAGGTATCCCCAATTTTATCCAGCAAGGTGTAGGCACAGATCACCTGTGGCGGGTGAAATTGGTAACCTGGGGGTTGCAGTAGTTATAGGAGAAATCACCTGATCACCCAAGCTCTGAGAATGTTAAGAGCTCAATAGGCTAATCTCTGCCTGGGTTTGCACTAGTTACAGGAAGAATCACCCCAATCCTACACTAGTAAAAAACAATAAGTATGTCCTACTCGAGTATACCTTGGAATGTGCCTATTCAGAATCAGAGGCAAGCTCAACAGGCAAATCACTGCCTATTCGGCATTACAGGTAAGCTCAATGTGCTCATCTCTGCCTATTCAGCATTGGAGGTTTGCTCTACTCAATCAGGACTTGGAAGGGTAAAATCTCAATAGGCTTTTCTCTTCCTATTCAGTTTAGAGGTTTGTCCTACATGATATGGCCTTGGAATGGTAAAATCTGAATAGGCTAACCTCTTCCTATTTGTCATTAGAGTTAAGCTCAATACACTAATCTCTACCTATTCGGTATTAGAGGCAAGCTCAATAGGCTAACCTCTACCTATTTGGTATTAGAGGTTTGCCCTATTTGATAAGGCCTTGGAATGGTGAAATCTCAATAGGCTAATTTGTGTCTATTTGGCATTCTAGTTAAGCCAATACACTAATCTTTGCATGTTTAGCATTTAGAGGTAAGCTCAATCGGCTAATCTCAACCTATTCAGCATTAGAGGTTTGTCCTAATTGTTTAGCATTGAACTATATCTCACCCTACAAAGAATGCTGGACTTGAAGAAGATAGTCTAGCATTCTTCTTTTTGTTTCTTTGGAGCATACCTATGACTTAGATGGCACAATGAAGGGGGGCATATATTCTTTCATATTCACTTAGGCTGAAGGAGATATTTGAGTGATTTCCACAACCAAAGGGGATATCTATTTTTTTCATATTCAGTTAGCTTTGCACCTGATTTGTTGAGCTATCTTATTAATGCAAGAACATGCTTGGTCTACACGGAATCTTGTATCAACTAATTTTCTTTCTTTCTTTTCTTTGTTTCTTTGTTTTGCAGGTTAGGTTTGTGTGCTTGGAATTCGATTTTGCACTTTCTACATTATGTTTATGAAAATTGGTAGGGTATCACAATCATCAAGTGGCACAAGACTATGCATAACATGATTTGTAGGAAATGGAGAGTGATGTGGGTCTATGTAGATCTCCCAAATTCTGGTCCAAAGAGTGCATGGACACAATCTTTGAGATGATATCTGAGATCTCCCAAAGAGTGTCACTATCAATAGAAGAACCGACATAATGACATAATCATTTTTGATTCCCCATTCTATTTTCTACTAATGAGTACTTGGTTTAGGGACAACTACATAGAGATGGGGCAAGAAATGAAGCCACCTAAGATGTTTTATGACGTCATCTTGCCAAGACTTATAGTTCCCTTTCTTTAGGGTGATTACAAAAGGATGGATTGGAAAACACATGATTTACAATGATAGTCTCCTCTTGTACCAATTAGAGATTAGAACATGTGAAATTGGAACCCACACAACATAAAAAATGGTCCCATATTTTGTAAATTGTTCAAAGTACAATTCAATATAGAAAAATTGACTTAAAGTTGAAATAACAGGTCCTTGGGGCAAAATATGGAAAAACCAAGTGGATGGTTGTGAAGTGCTTAGAATCAACTTTCCAACACCTTTAAGAATGTAAAAATTTGAGTCCACTTGCCTATGAGATGGATGATTGGCAAAATGGAGATGTGTATTTACTTGCACAATAAATTAGACCTTTATGATCCCAATTTGGTTGCCAAAATGCATATTCTATATGGTACACGTGGTCCAACTTGTGTAGTAGTTTTGAAAGAATAAGAAAGCAACTTGATTGTGCTATAATGTTGGCAAGCTATACATCTTCTTTTCAAGTTAGTCTCTTTTGGTTGAACACTTTCCAAATTGTGTGCTTTTGACCACTCTTTGACCTATTTCTAGTTGGAATGGGATCTTCATAAACCAAAAGTTGAGAAAACACAATTCTTTTTGAACACATCTCTTCTTCATCCTAATTCCATGTTGGCCCATTTTGACATGTAAGAATCTTGTATCATGTTCAAAAGGTGATATAGGTTGGATTGTTTGGTGGATTGATGCCATTACTGCACTACCTGTTTCCTCAAAATTTTTGGTCGCTAGTTGGCAAGGACATGTCACAAAGTTTTATGTGGCCATGTTCTCAAAGCTTAGTTGGCTCTATGCTCATCTTGAAGTGGCGCCTTTTCATAAACCTTTGCAAGTTCAAGTGGCCAAGTTGCGCCACTAGGTGCAAGTGGCTAATGCATAAGCTACTTGGGGAGCTCATATCAAAGCTAGAATTCATTGGTTAAAGGTTGGAAATAGAGTTTCCAAGGAATCTTTTTATGCCTTATTGCCCAAAATATCAAAACCATCAAAGAGGCTGGCAAATGCATCTTTGGACGTCTTGACATTTTGGATGCTTTTGTTCAACATTATGTGAAGGTTTTTCAAAGCTCATGATTCTTCACTAAAACAAGAAGAAATGCTTAAGACTTGATTGGACATGGTCCCTTGTTGTCTTTACTCCTTTCCTAGGAGGACCTCTAGTCGGAAACACACTGCATGGCCAATGATAAAGCTCTAAGATGGGATGACTACCCTTTTGATTACGAAGTCTTGTAGGACAATGTTGGCCATGATTTACATAAAGTCTATCTTGAAACCCTTCATACGAATTCTTAGGCTTTGTCATTAATAAAAGAAACATTAAATTCATACTTAAAATAAGGGATCTTGAGTTGATTTGTGATTGGAGGCCCACCACCTTGTTGGATGTCTCTTGCAAAAGCATTGCTAAGGATCTTGCCTTGCAAATTAGGCACGTCCTCCTGCTTCTTGTTCAACCATAATAGAATGGGCTAGAAAATCCAACTAGTAAGCACACTTCATCAAAATTGACTTTGACAAAAGCTTATGCTAGAATTGAGTGGCCCTTCAACCTAGCCATACTCAGTGCTTTTGGATTTGGCTTTAATTTTATATAGTTGGTTCAAATGCTCTTTGCAAATGCTTCTACTTGCCTTATGGTTAGTGGCATCCAATCTAAATAGTTTGGCCTATTTAGGTCTATTTGGTAGGGTTTCCACCTTGTTCCTTTGTTTTATGTTCTAACCATTGAAGGCTTTCTATATCTTGCCAATGCCATCTCACATCAAAGAGTTAAAGGGATTGCCCTTGTCAACAATTCCAAACAATTGGTCAATGGTCATTTTGTTGATGACTCATTCCTTACATTGCTTGAGGATGAAGATAATATTAAGCATGCTTTCAAGTGTCTTGACACCTACTTAGATGCAATATTATAGGAAATTCTTAGCTTCTTGTTCCAAGCATCCAATGGAGTAAGATGCAATATTACAGGCAATTCTTCTCGTTGCCTCCAACTTGGCTTAATTCTTTTGGTTGGAAGCCTATTGACTGGGGGAGATTTTCAAGTTCCTAGGGACCCCCTTTGCTTTTGAGGCTTGCCAATCTACATTGTGGCAATATGTCATTGATAGAGTGGAGAAAAAGTTAGCGTATTGGATTACAAAACCGCTTTTGCTAGCAAGTAAGTTTCAAATATGCTCTAAAGTTCTTGTTGCCACTCATGTTTACTACTTTTCTTGTTGGATGCCTTCCAGCTTGATAAAATTTTGTGGGATTTTCTATGGACCAATTCAGATTGCAACAAAGAATTTCATAGAGATACATGGGATATATGTTGTCTTCCCAGAGGCCTTGAAGGGTTGGGTCTTATTGACGTCAATAGATAGGGTGTTACACTTTGTGCTAAATGGATTGTTAGAGCTTGTGATTGTAGTGAACCTTGGAAAGTTTTTCTATGCAATTGTATTGCATCTAGGTTTTCGTATGTGAGATCTACCAAGAATGGCTGTGGTTTCCATTCCCTTGTGATCTCTCTTGCTCCCATAAAAATTATTTACACTATTGTCGCCAAAAGTATATGGAAGGCTTGCAAAGTTGTTAAGCTATGGCTAATTTGGAATGGGGATAGATTTTCTACTGGTTTATCCATCAACCAACAATCCTTATGGTGCTCTTCCATCATTATTTTTCAAGATAAGTTGTTGATGAGAATTCCCTAGACAAACTCCCCTAAGTTCTTTAGAAGATTAATTAGGAATTTTGAAGATTTATACTCCGAAGTCAATTTAAGTTTAATTTAAACCTAGTAGACAAAGAAACCTTTCAAACAATGATTGAGGCAATGCCTTCATAGCCCTTTCATAAAATTTCTTTGTGTTCTACAAAGCCTACTATGAAGGATTGGAATTGGAATGTTGATGCTCCCTTCCACAATTATACCCCTAGAAAAGGATAAAGATGGTTGTTGCCACATTTTCCTATGATTCAAAAGCTGAATTCTAACTGGATTTTACAATCTCCTTTTATGTGGACAAACATTTTCAAACAATATGAAGAGAAGTTGTGGAACCCAAGATTGCTTACTTTGCCGAGTGTTTGCTTTACTAGGGCCCTTTTATTTGGCTACTACCTAACACATCTTGGTATTTATAATCCAAGGTGGTCATGTTGTGGGCAACTAGAAACTTTGTTTTATCTATTTTGGTTTTGGTCTTATGTGCAAAAGGCTTGGCAGTGGTTTCATGTTTTTTTGGCCACTAAGGCTTGAGTGTTTCACTTGGTGCAATGTTTTGCTGGGTGATGGGGCAAAATTTCTATTTGACTTCTCCCAACTATGGCATGCTTTCATATTGGAAATCCTTTTTTGCATCTAGAAAGAGGAATTTTTGTCTATTTGCTAATTTAGTTGTGGATTCCAATTTTGCTACTCACTTCAAATCACTGGTGGTTTCTAATATTCTCATGTAGATATAATTCAGGCCAGTAAAGTGGCCTTTGAAGTTCCACATCTTCAAACCTTGCTCGATCATTGGGGGAATGCCCTTGCTCTGTTACCAAGGTCTTACCCTCTTTGCCTCCCCATGACAATCCCCCATTGGGGTAGTAGCGCAACCACTTATATTTCTCTCAATGCTACTCTAATGGCTGTCAAAGAGGCCTTTCTCTATTGCTAGCCAGGTAGCCTTTTGGTTGGACTTTGCTTGTTGGCTGTCTGGGTGGATGGCTGCTGCTTGCTTACCACTCTTTGGCATCCTCTCAGTGGAATGGGTGAGCCCTTGTAAGTGACCATGGCAAGTTTCCCCACTTGGTGCTTACCATCTCTCCTCCAAGGAGTGTTCAGATTCTGCTAGGTATTCAATATTTGCAGCTGTAGGATAGCCTTGATAAGGGAGAAGACACCACTCATCAATTGGGAGCCAATGGAAGATGGAAAAGACCTGCCTGATGGAGGGTGGGGTATCCTTGATGATAGGGAGCCCCCTCCTAGTGCTGGCTTTATAGCTCTTGCTGCTTAATTATGTTTATGGTTTAATTAAACTTTGAACTTGTGTTATAGACAATTGTTTCCTTTTTGGGGTCATTGATACTTGTTTCCTGGCTAGGTAGGTTTGGTTTTAGGGTGTGATAACATTCCACCTGCTATTTTGTGCAGGTTTTCTGTATGTTTTTACTTTAAGTATTAAAATATGGCTCTAAATCATTCAAAAAATAAAATCACATTTTATCTGGTTTTTAATTTGAGGGCCTTGTTTTCAATGAATTTCTTTATTTAATCCCCTAGTTTATAAAGAAATTCATTGAAAACATTCTATCCAAAAAATTATCTAAAACCAGAATGGGCTTGATGGACTTTGATATTTAGTAGTAAAATGATGATTTGAGCCATGCATACTTGAGAAGAAAGCTAAATCTACACATGCTTACTTGATAAGCTTAGTTTGCACTCAGAGAGGTCAGGTCATAGACTGTAAGAAGCTAAGAGATTGGAGGCTCCACAACATTGGTATGAACACCTGGAATGAGTTTTTAATACCTTAAACATTGATAGAGTTCTACTCATTATATGGTGAACAACAGCTTTTGCAGTTCATAGAAATTATGGAACAAGTTTAACTATAAATGTTCTGAATGTTGTTTTTCCTCTATTTGAATCTTGACATGCGTGATTCCACCAGGAATTTGTTTGATTGGTAAGTTGTCAAGTTCAGTATGTTTTCTGTACATGAAAAGATATTGAAAATTTCTCACTAATTTGCAATGGTTAAATTGATTCTATGAGGATCATCTTATTTCTGGAAAAGGAAGCAGGGGTAGTTTACTGTGTTTTTCACCTTTGTAGCAACAAATGGCAAATAGACAGGTGTTTTTTTAAATCTTGGTAAATGCCTCTCTTTTACATCTGCAAGGTGACTATATAAACTATTTCACACTCGTAAAATTCTGGACACACTTACCTTGCAGTTTACTATTCTGTTTTTTATTACTATTTGCACCACATATACAAATGCTAACCAAGTATTTTTTATTGGTTAACAGAATGGAGGTAGTGAAGATCCAACTGGATGGTAATGCTGATGCTGCTGAATTTTGTCCTGATTATCCATTTCAACACATTCTAGCTGCAGCTACATACACTTTAGAAGAAGGCGTTCAGCATCGAGTTGGAAGCATTTCTCTGTTCTCAATTCAGGACAAAATGCACCTCAAGCTTCTTCAACGGATCAAAACTTCTGGAGTTTTTGATATCAAATGGAGAACAGGAAAAGGAAATGCACAACCTAATCTCGTGCAAGCTGATTCTGATGGCAACCTAACAATGTACAGTTTAGAACATCCAGAAATTGTCTCTGAAGATATAGGTCAGTGCTGATAAAGTTCCCTTTGGCTTTAGTTTACATTGTTTCTGAGTGTTCCTGATATAGATGATATGTAACTTAGCAATAGGATTTACATCAGCTGAGGGTAGGCTCAGTATCACCCTCATCTGATTTGACCCTTCACCATTCACCAACTTAATGAAAGCAGTAGCCTGTAGTGACCTGAATTAACTTTGGCTTCCCTCTTGTACTGTTAAGATCTATTTATTTTTTTCGAAAACAAAAATAAAATATTCAAAATACTTTGAATTGTCTTACATGGGACAAATAAGCATGGTAAGAAGACTGGTATGAAAACATTTAATTTTGCTATGCAATATTTGTTCTGTCTTTACATAGGTCTTTAAATGGAGTTTTCTTCATTTGTTTTTTGGCTTAGACAAGGGCTGGTTGTTGTCTATGTTGGTTGGCTAAGGTTTACTTTTTTCAGATGGCGAAGGCACATTTTTCAACCAACAATAGTTTAATTCCATATTACACATGCAAGGATGAGGTTTGTAAACCTAAAAGAGCAAATTGCATGCTCAGAGATGTGAAAATGTTGAATGTGCATGCAGACTTTCTAGATGTTAGAAATATGACTATGGTTTAATTACACATCTTTTTCAAAAAAATGGGAGATGGATAATCGGAGATGGGAAAAATAGAAAAATATTGAAAGACAAACACAGAAGTTAAATTTTGAAAAAGAATTGTTATAGAATGGCCATGTGACTTAAAAAGATTTAAAATGCTTAAAATTAGAGAACCTAACATTTTAGAGTCAATTAACAGATTTCAATGAAGGGATACATTTGTTATATTGGTATTTGTTAATTTGAAATTATCATCATGACATAAACAGTTAAATTTTGAAGTTTAAAAACTGTAACATTTAAGGTCCATATGCCAAGGGAATGTAAGGGTATGTACTACATAATAAATTGCTAGTAAATAGGCAACTAAAAAAAAATCATAAATGTGAAGCATATCTCATGTAGTGGAGAAGGCCCAACTCCTGCATCAGCTATGTCCTTTGGCAAGATGCTTTCTAGATGCTTATTACCATCATGGAGGATCCCTCTTTACCATTTCAATCAATTGATAATTCTTTAGTGCACTTAAAGACATCCCACACCTTTTTATTTTTTCTCTTGGTACTTGTATGTCTTTGGATGTTGATAAGAAAGTTTTCTGCTGCAAAAGAACTTGTAAATTTTTATGCAAAAAATACATAACTACAAGTCTATCGGTGCATTTCATTAATTCTTTTCCAAGTTACTGGTTCAGGTTTAGGCATAGGGATATGGCAAAATTTCTTGGGGTTGTGTTAGTTTTGGGTTCATGCATACAAAAAAATGTAAAAAACATAAATATATACATATTTGGAGTCTAAAAATACGAATTAAGTTCAAAATATCACATAGCACCATGTAATAAACAAAACCACCATAAAAATAAAAACTATCACATAGCATCATGTAATAAACTAAATCATCTAATGTCAATGATTGTGATAATGATCTTTTAAATTTTTGAAGACCCATAAGATGCTGATTGCTGATTTTATTATTTTAATATTGAACAATGAATATCTATCGTGACATTTGAGTTTGACAAACTGACATTGAAGTAGTATTTTTTTCATCTAATGTCAATGGTTGTGACGATGATCTTTTTGAAGACTCATAAGATGCTGATTACTGATTTTATTATTTTAATACTGAACAATGAATATCTATCATGACATATGAGTTTGACAAATTGACATTTAAGTAGTATTTTTTTCATCTAATGTCAGTGATTGTGATGATGATCTTTTTGAAGACCCGTAAGATGCCGATTGCTGATTTTATTATTTTAATATTGAACAATGAATATCTATCATGACATTTGAGTTTGAAAAACTGATATTGAAGTAGTTTTATTTTTTGATAAGAAAAGCAGGGCAAGGTTCCTGATCCCAAGAGTTCAATACATAGAGAGCTCAAAACAAAACAAAGGAAACATAGAAACATAAAGTAGGCACCCAGGCCCACACAACAACCCTACTAAAAACAACACCACTAAGGAAACAACAAAAAAACAGCTAACCAAAACACAGAGCACCTCCTACGAGCAGATAACAACTTAACATATTAAGTTCCAATCCTCAGACAAGGAGTCAAGAGACTCCTCCCAAGCTGCCTTCTCTAGAGTGTGCTTCCCATTCTTCTTCATCTTCTACTTATAATTTTAGAATGGCCATAAACAGTTCCCATCACGACTCTCCTCATTATCCCGTCTGTAACAGAAACAAGTCTTCCCAGAGCAATGCCCATCTTCATTCTTTCCTGGTAGCTGCTAATGAGACCGTAAATCCCTTTCCAATTTTCTTTACACTCCTTGCACTGTTTCTTATCATCATTTTTTTTCTCAATCTCCCCTACTTTGTTTTCCAAGTCAGCCAAATTAGCTCTGAAAGTGTCCAAGGTTTCCTTCTGATTGTCATTTGCATCATCTTCTTCTGAGAAGTTACCCTTCTGAAACTCCTCCCTGTCTTAAGCTCTCTCACCATCACCATCTTTATAAGAAGTAACAATCTGCCTTTATGTCATACCCCGATCCCTATTGTTGCCTCCAATATAATTGCCAACAGCAATAAAGACCCTGATCACTAACTAACTGATTGATCATTAAGACAAGGTGGCAACTCTCCAAAAAGCATAAGTAATAATTAATAATTAACAAAAAAAAAAAGAAAAATCTGAAAGCAGCGATCAAGTAGAGGGACGTGTCCCTTGCCAAGGAAGAGTAATGATGAATAGTTATATGAATATCCATTCCCCACCGCAGGGGTATTAAAGGGGATACAATTCCAGACAGGAGGATCATCGAATCATCTTCAGAAATATATATCTGCATTCAGGAAAGCAGCAATTATAAATACAATCAGTAATTGGTATGAATGGAATACATATGCATTTAATATATATATATAGTGATAGGCATACAAATATACATCCATATACATAGACATTTTTTAATGGTTAATATGCAATGAGTAAAGATATGTATGCTTAAATTGGTAGATAAGTAAATAGTGAATCTATTTATATTATTATTAACATCATCCTTTCCTTTAAGCAATCATGCGCAAGGTTGGCAAGGAAACATGTTAGGGAAGGGCAGTATAGGTTCTCTCATTAAGTACCCCAACCCTAAGTTGGATGGGATTGTCTTCATGGGATGTTCCATCCACTTGGGGCCAAGGGGGGGTATGATCCCGCCCGTGGGCTTAATTGGGATGAATAATGTATAGGTTCTCACATTGTAAGTACGCCAACCTTAAGTTGGATGGGATTGTCTTGGTGGGACGCTCCGTCCACTCGGGGCTAAGGGGGGTATGATCCCACCCTTGGGCTTACTTGTGATGAACAGTTTTTCTAGCACCCTATCATGCGTTTCTCTCCAATCTCTACCATGATTGGTTATTGAAGAGAATCTATAGATTGGATTCAAGTCTAAGTTGTCATTCATTATTTCATAAATGTTCATAGTTGATTTATTCTTACGTTTAATGCTTATTATATAATTTACCATGGAATATTATTTGACAATTTTATGTTGTGTAAGTGTCTCTTAAGGCAGATTCAGGCATACTCCAAGTAGGGGACATTACATTTCATTACACAGAGATAAAGCCAGAAAGGCTTCCCCCACCTCTTCCCCCCCCTTTCTCTTGCTCCTCCTCCTTATTATCTTCCTCATTATCTTCTTCCCTTGCTCCTTCTGTTTATCTTCCTCAACCTTTCCTTCCTCATCCTCATCATAATCCTCCCCTTCCTTACCCTGTTCTTCATCAAAATCCTCCTACTCTCCCTCCTCAAAATCTTCTTTAGAGAAATCCTCCCCACACTCATCCTCTTCAGTTTGAGGAAGGAACTCCTCATCATCTGTTTTGCCCTCAACATTATCAACCACAATGTTCCTACCTTTCTTGTCTTTCAGATTTTCAACTACACCGGCTTTAGCAAGCCTTGCTGATCTTCTACCACCCAAGACCTGCAAATTGCTCTGTTCAAGCCCATCATTAACAGAGTCCTCAACTTCTGCATCAGAAATATTAATTTCCCCCTTACCAACAAAGTCTATAGGGATTTTAGAGCAAGCCTTCCTCTTGTGTTGACTCAGAGTCCTAGTCTCATCCTGAAAGACTTCAGAAGCTTTCCTTTTCTAGGAAGGGGTATTGAGCAGTAACTCCCGAGAGGGAGGAGTTTTCTCATCAGTAGTTTGCAAATCCACAGAGCCCTTCTTGTTAGAGCCCTTTTTACTACCACTATGGTTTTTTATAGCAGACTTAGACGGGGTGCTAGAGCTACCTTTTAACAATTTAGTAGGGCTTCTTTTGGTTTTATTTTTTTCCAACAGTTTAATCTCCACATTTGGGTGCTTATCAGTGAGGCTATACTTTTAAAGAGCCTTTATTAATCCTTGGTGCAAAGGTGGGTAAGCCCCATTAGTAATACATTTCTCAAGCGAGGAAAACAGATAAAACGACAGATTAATCTTCTGACCATGTCTAATATGATTTAAAATAGGAAAATGATACCCATGCACTGTTTTGAACCTACCCTCAAGGGTAAAGTATTTCATTACATTTAGACTTACCAGGACCCACGGCACAAGAAGGTTCTCCCTATTGTAGCCGTTTTGAAACTTCAGTTTTTCTCCTTTTTCAAAGAAAGCATCAACGACATTCTGATAATTTCCCTTGCTTTGTTTTTCCACTCTTAATCCTTCACAAGGTAACCCTGTAACCCTCACTATCAAGTCCTCAGACACTTTGAAATGAACCCCGCCTGTAGCCACCTCACCATGCATTCAAGAATTAACAAAAACTTAGAGGTGAGTTTATCATTAAAGCTCTTCATAGCCAGAAAGAACGGTATGCAACCCCCATTCTCAAAAATCTCCCATAACTCAATATTTTGTTGCAGAGCCTCGCAGGAGATAGGTTCACTATGAAGTCTTGGGCCCCCCATGCTAACCAGAACAACCCCCAAATAGCAATGTAATTCCCACACCAACACCAATTTTGAACATTGATGAAAATGTAACTCTTCCAAACACGATCCCTAATATCAACTTGCGACCTTTTTCCATAGTAATTTACGCCTTCACTTCTTTTCATCCTCTGATTCATAGCGTAGAAGTAGCCAGTACTAACCTTACCATCATTATCTCGAACACCTCTCAAAATCACAAGAACATGCCAAATATTACCTTTAATATTCCTCCCATTGATGCAGCCTTTCTCACAAATGAACATTAAATCCCTCGCGGAGGAGGTTATGAACATCATAGTCCATCTTTTCAATTGTTGGGAAAGATAATAATTACTATTACCTTTCAAATCCACGACAAGAAAAATCTGATGACCTCTACTCTTAAAATCCACATCAGCCATTTCAATATGATGTCTTCAACTTTTAAAATCCACATCACCCATATCACCCTTCCTAATTATTAATAAAGGCCAAAACAAATTCATCATATGAAAAAACATTTTTGATGTATAATAAATGTCTCCTTAGCAATAACCTCCTTTATTTTAAAAGGGAGATTAGAAAACGTCCAATACTGCCATTCAGATAAATTCAAATCTATATTAGAAACAACATCCGCAACTCCATTACCCTCTCTGTAGATATGTCTAATCTGCAAATAAGTAAAACTCTGCAAGATTGATCCACACTCCTCAACTATATTTCTAACCTTCCAAGGGGGGGAAAGATTATTCAACAGTAAATCAATAATAATTTTAGAGTCCCCTTCAACCTCCATTTTCTGAAACCCCAACCTCTTTAATCTTTTAACCCCCCACCAGACCACCATAGCCTCAGCTTCATTGTTAGATTTCCATCCTATATTTTTGGCATATCCTTCAATCAGCCATTCTTTGTTTAACCCAATAGCTGATTACATCGTAAAATAGGATTGTTACTCCTATAATGATCTTGTGAACTGTACATTAGCTGTTGCATTTTAATTGTCATTTCATAATCACTTGCAAATACATAAAATAGTTGGAAATATAATGTGGGGCCTGTGGGCATTTTGTCAAAAATTTGTCAATATTCAAAAAAATTGGTCCAGCATGTTACATATGCATGCTGTCAATCACGCCAGTTTAATGTGTACTATGATTATGAATTCTCACTTGTGACTGTGATTGTGAGTATTAGGAGAATGGTTACTCTAAACTGTTTTAATCTCACGAGAACCTCCAACTAGCATAAGAAGCTCTATTTAAAGTTGATGTACTCATTTTAATGTGGATTTCTTAGCTCTCTTGGGTGGTCATCTAGGAGTTCATGTACTTATTATCATTTATTATGGAACAATACTTCTATATTTATTTGGTATTTCTTTAATAACACATTCACTGTGCATGTCTATTTTCTGTGTGCCTAACTGCAATTTTCCACTAAAATTGGTCTTGAGAAATTATACCATTAATGGGCTCAAGGGGAGTTACATAATAAGCGATAATGGTAGAATTGACAGAAGATGAACAAAAATATGTTAAAAGTAAGTGATCGAGGTTCTTTATTGGTCCCATGGTCTACTTTAGATAGTCAATGTGTCATCTAAATTGGCCACTATTGGCTGCAAGGTTTAATTGAATGAATATTGGTTTATAGCTTCTCCAAGTAAAGTTTTGATTACAAAAACTGCACTAATATCAGTATTGGCAGGTTTGCTGGTATGAAATTGGAAGCTGAACTTATTTGCTTTAAAAAAATGAATAAGAAAACTTTCATTTGTAATCTTCAAGGATTACTTCGTTCATCTTTTGAGATAAGATATTTATTGAGTGAAAGAGGAGCACCACATCTGAAGGATCAGTTAACCATACTGGCTTTGTTCCTTGAGATCAAAGTTGTTACTACTGACATTTCTTTGCTTTTGTGGTGCATAATCTATAATTCACATTGTTATACAGTGCAGGAAGATGAAGTTGTCAAGATAAAGGAACTTGTGAGTGAGAACATTAGCTGCTCTTCCATGTGCCTTACAGTGGACTTGGATCAAGCAAATTTTAATTTGTCTGCAAATATTGCAGTAGGCCTTTCAGAGGGTTTAGTCTCAGTTGTCAGACTGAGAGAAGCACAGATGCAAATAGAACACACTTGGCAAGCTCATGGGTTTGAGGTTTGGTCTGTTTCTTATGACTCCTACCGGCCAGATGTGTTGTATAGTGGTGCTGATGATTGTAATTTCTGTGGTTGGGACTTGCGACAAAGTATTAATCAGCCAGTATTTAGAAACACAAAGAGCCATCGAATGGGAGTCTGTAGCATTCAGAAGAGTCAACAGTGGGAAAATTCTGTCATCACTGGGAGCTATGATGAATGTTTGAGGTTATGGGATCTCAGACTGATGGAGAGACCTGTAATGCAGGAATCAGTTGGTTTAGGTGGAGGAGTTTGGAAGCTTAAATTCCATCCTTCTATTGGAAACTTGATTTTGGCTGCATGTATGCACAATGGGTTTGCAATTGTGAGGCTTGCAAACGATGGTATGAAAATTGTTGAGGAATACAAGGGGCATGATTCCCTGGCATATGGTGCTGACTGGTTCAAAGGTGATTTATCCAAGATAGACAGATGTGGGTTATGTGTGCCAGAAATAAGCTGCACTATGAACGGATTGGGTCAGGAAGAGCACCTGCAGCATGATGGAGATTCTGAGTTTGGAAATACAAAGTGTTCATCAGTAGCTTCTGGGCAATGTGATGATCGAAGTATTGCTATGAATGAGTGCATGCTTGGAGAAAATTCCAATAGGCCATCCAATGTAGAGAGTGCACATCAAAGAACAATAGAGTCGTTGGTCGCTACTTGCTCCTTTTATGACAAATCACTGCATATTTGGAAACCCAAAATTCCTATATCAGATGCAAACTCTGTATCAGTATAAACTCCAATTTAGCTGTTAGTTTTAATAGTGCTGAAATCCAGTGATTGTTTTTTCTTGTCTTTTGAATATTGCATATTTTTTTAGGATTGTGGTACATATTGTAGTTTTTGCATTTTCGGTTTAGAGTCTGATTTTTAGGATTATGTTAAATAATTGTAGTCTGTCTTTTATCATCTCTCATTTTCTTACGATAATGTTAAGTATAGTCTGTCTTTTAGCATCTCCGAGCTTTAGAATTATGTAAAATAAATATAGTAGTTCTACGCTTATCTTCATGTATTATTTTTTGTTACTGCTATGGGCCATGTTAATTGCTAGAAATTTATTGAGTGACCTCCTAGTGGCACTAACAAGTGGAGAATTGAAAAAAATCTAGAAGATGACAAGAACAGGTAGAATACAGTTTAGTAAAACTGGATGAATTGAAGATATTTGCCATGTCAGTGAGATTGGCCGTGTGTTATAGGAAGGAATTCAAGTGGCTTCCAAACATTTATACTTGCAAGTGTTTTCATGGTGGGCTACCGACAATTCTCAGATAATGACAATGCATTAATATGTCTTATTCAAGATCTAATTTGAATCAGTTACTGGTATTTTAATAGGCCGCTTAATCGATGGAAAATGCAGGTTGAAATATATTTACAGTTGTAAGAAAGAAAGAAAGAAATTATAGTAATGTCCACAAATGACCAAAAGTAGGTCAATGGGACTAGAGGTTACAGCAGTTAACAACCGAAAGTTCAAGGAAGAGAGAACCCTAGAACCAAAACAATAAAAATACATTAGACAAAACAAAGTAATGTGCCACTAACAAATAGCAATACAAATGGCTATGAATGGTGAGAAAGGGCCCCAAAAGCATGTGCTAATGAAAATTGGAAGGGAATCTCATCGAATATCCCTTTCTGCATTTGAAATTCAGGAGTCTTCTAAGCCATCATTGGTCATTGTAAGAGATAATGCATGCTGGGTAGTATCCAAGGTCAAAATGCTATGCTAGGATATCCTAGCAGCAATCAAAGCGCTTCCTGTGGAAACTCCTCTAACATCCAAGGCTAGTGTAGCTCCCATAGTAGAAAAGAAGCTCATAATGTGAGTTTGCCCCTATGGTTTGGGGAGTAGCTGGTAAGTAGTAGATCCATATTTTTTAACTGGGGTCTAATCATGCTGATGGGATTGAGTAGAGCCATGATGCCTAGGGAGAATAGGTTGGGGAATTTGAGTAGTAATGGTATGCTAAGAGAAGCGCCACCTAATTGATCTATTAACTTCAATATGTGAAGTGACGGTATTTGAAGGTCATTTTGTGTCGCCTATTGTCGAGGTGGGTTGGAAAAAAGAGGTGATCAACATGGAGGCTTTAGAGCCTCTAGACTCTTCCCCATGTAAGGATCTGTGCCAAAGTGTGATGACCTCATGAATAAAATCATTTGAATATTTGAAGAAAGTAGATATATTGTAGCCCGAAGTCCCTATAGAGGCAATGGAATCTTCCCTAGGTCTCATAGTAAATGCGACATCTAAAAATGAAAAGCTTCTTGGTCTCCATTTTTTGAAGGGGGTAAAGATGGTAAATTTGGTCCTGATGAATGTGATGATCAGTTTCAATCAATAACTGGTGAAAGCACAGGCTCAATTGGCCAAGGGGAAACCTTAAGTTGTGGGAACAAGGCCATTGGAGACAGTGAGGGCGATGAATAAAACTGTCCACCATCTTTAAGAAATGCTCAACATAGAAAACCAGCTTGGGGTTGAGCATTTCATGGGGGGGGACTTAGGTGGTTTGAATATACTGTTTATAGATGTCCTCTCTAGTGGTTTTGGTGATGACCTCCTTCATGGGATGGAGTCAAGGGGGCGGAGGGACATCTAGGGAGTACGTGAAAGAGAGTAGCCTAACAATAGAGATGCGAATAGAAAGAAGACACAATTTGGTCTCCAAATACCAATAGTGCTGATGTCTAGTGGGGACCAAGGAAGCAGTGGGGGAAAGTGAAACAATCCTCTTAGAGGAGCAGTGCTAAAAATGGATATTTCTCATGACTAGAAATTGAGGCCCACATGGATTGAAGTCTATGGATGTAAAAAACAACCCTGAAGATAGTCTTAAGGCGTAGTGACTGGGCAGAATAGTAACATTACAAGACAGAAAGAACCCCCCCTTGCAAAGGCATGTGTGATAGGTGGACTTCATGCTAAAGGGTTGACCAGGAAATTGGACCCCCAAGTATGTGCAGGCTGATGTGATCCCTAGAAGTTCATCTTTGTTGAAAAACTGGAATTTGGAGAGGGAGCAGTTGGAGATATTAGAAATCATGACCTTAATTTTACAAAGGTTGACCAAAAGCTTTCAAAGTTCAACAATGTATTTATTCGTTTACATTTGATGGTGGACATAAAGGCAAAGGTCAACAAAAGCTATGTTATCAATGCCAGGGAAAATAACTTTTTTAATATTAATTACTTGTTTATAATTTATCTGGTGAAAGGTTAAGGTAACGATAATTTTAATATATATCTGAATCATTTGGAAGTCAATTAATTTTTTTTCAGATCCAGATGGGTAAATGATTGTTGAGCAGAGAATCCTATACTAAAAAATGTGAATGCTTTTTCCTTTGAAGATACATGCAAAGTTTAAGTAAATTTAGATTCAAAATCATATCTTTACATAGAAGTGTGTATGGATGTCTAAAAATACATTAGACCATCATAAATTTATTCATCTTTAAATACAGAGATCATGAGATAAGAACTTGGAATGGTTAGATCTTAATCATCTGTGTTTGTTTAAAGTTAATGACATATTTGCAAAATTACCATTCAAGATTTTCAATGGCAAACCATTTGAGTGCATACACAACTAGTTACTGTCATGAATGGTTATAGTTATTAGCAACGAAACATTGATAATATCATGCAATGGAAATGACAGTGAAAGATTTATTTATTTATTTATAATAGTTAGAATATGAGAAATTTTGAATAAATGAAGAATCTAAGAATATAGAACACAATATTGATACAAATTAATAAAGATTAGTAGGCGAACAGAATAAGTGTTTTGAGTTTATCAAAAGATCGCTTACTTTTATTTATATATATGTATGTGGGGAGTTCAAAATTTCCAGCAAAGAAATATGCTGGCAGTTAGCTCTCCATGTTTGACGAATTTATACCTATATTTTGTAATAATATCACTTTTCTTGAAGAAAATGTCATTGCCTTCAATTGCTTTGAAGTGTAATCTTGGATAATTCAATGAAATGGATATACATTAGTATGATAAATTTGAATTATTTAATACGTGGAAAATAATGGTACTTAATTTTAGAAGATGTTAGATCTGTGATGTCTCAAGATCAGAAGTAGGATGTAATAGTTTGATATTTTCGCTTTGAGATCATAATATTCTTTTTATTCTATATAAGATTGAAACTACGATTGTGGAAATATCTAGCATTTGTAGATTTAATATGATAAATTGTATAATATATTATTCACCTTGCTCAATTCATTTATGTGTCTTCAGTCTTGATTTGCAGTATTTAAGAATATTTTGGTAGACTTTTAAATATGTGTATAAATGTTTCATGAGGCAAATGTAATAAAATTTGTGAACATAAAGACGGGGTTAGGGATAAGTGCACAAGTACATGTGTAATAGATAGGTAGGTGGCATATGGTAAGGGATCCAATTTTGCACAATAATACAACATTTGTTAATATGTTTATGTATCAAGACACTCTCATCAAATGAGCTCAAAACTAAATGGGAAATGACACGGGTATGTAAATTTTATCATTATATTTTTCTTCCCACTTTGAGGTTTATGTGAATCCTTAAATGTTTATGCATCTCAAAGTATGTAGCACTCACAAACATGCATGTAAAGTAAATATTTAAGAATCAAAGGATATAGAAAAATGAGTCCATTTAAAGCAATGAACCTTGCAAAAGTATTGTGTATGAATGTCCTTTAGTACATTCTCTCTAAGGGAGTCAAAGATGAGTCTTTGTAAGCACTTGGAATTGTCTATAAAACTCAACATGAAGTGTTAGTGATAGAATATCCCCCCTCTACAATTGGTTGCATTTGTAGGATAGAAGGAATTATTGGAGGGAAAAATAATACATGAAAAATAAATGTAAGCTAGGCATGTAAGTATGTAATCACGCCAAACAATAATTCTCAAGAATACATCATGTATCAAGCATATGCATGTCTTGAGTGATAAGCGTAGTAAGCTCATTGGCTAGAGAGGGTAGTAAGAAATAGTAAATTATTGCCCTTAGCATGGACAAATAATGGTGGCACAATCATTAGTGATCAAGAACACTCTTGGAAGCACATGATGCACTGGAGCAACATATGCCCCTAATGTGGCATCCAAGAGTATGTGCACACATTCCTTTAGGTAAGGTGACAAGTCCCTAGTGGTGATGAAGATGCAAATGTGTGACATACAATTCATAATATGGGGAAGGTCCCAATGTAACCTTTAGAATATGGTTAGGTCATGTAGGTACACAATGTGATTGGGAATGCATAACTCATGATGCCCTCTAATGTTATATAGTAGCTACTTAGGATGTGAATTAGGTAAGGTGGGTGCAATAGTGTAAAATGTAAGATGAAAGATTGTATCAAGATCATGGCCCTTGTATGGGCAATATAATGCAATAAGGCACATATGTATAAATGGGGAGCCATGATGCCCCTAGTATAACTCAAAAGATATATCAATGTAAGCTGATAATCAATATGTAATGATGGAACAAGATAGCCTTGAGTGGCCTAATAAGCATCATGTGATAATTGATAAAGTATAATTGTGTCATAAACACAAGGGGCTATAACAAATGTACTACATGTGAAAAATAAGCTTGTATGAATAGGTCAAATGTCATTATGAATATGTATGTTATCATAAACATGACAGTGCTATCGTGAGAGTGCAGGTCATAGGACCCATGATTTACAATAACTGAGTTTTAACTTGAGTGAATTTAGTAAAATGTCACTTTCATTATTGAAAAACTAATATATTGAAGGGTTAGAGTATTCTTGCATTTGGTCATGATGGTGATTCACAAGAGTAGTGTGTTGATTAGGGGTGATTATATTTGAGTCTAGATTGAGTGTGGTGATACCATTGCCATATTGACACATCTCTTAACCCTTTTTTTGCATTTTTGTGAATTTTTTTTATTTTCCAAAATTTTTCTTAAGGAATTTTCAATATATAAAATTGGTATATTTTTCATTATTTTTTTGGCACCAATGAACTTGACCTACATGGTCATTCTCAAGCTATGGGCATGGACCAATCTTGGACTTAATCCCAATTCACACACACACTCGCGCGTGCACGCACACACACATAAACACACACACACGCACACGCATGCACACACACGCACGCATGCACACACGCACGCATGCACACACACACACACACACGCACACACACGCACACACACGCACACGCACACACACACACATGCACACACTCACACACACTCACACACACGCACACACACGCACGCACACACATGCACACACGCACACGCACACACACATGCGCGCGCATGCGCGCACGCGCACACACACACACACATGCACGCACACACACACACACGCA